>JAPPVO010000010.1:53606606-54122987 GCA_030407325.1 Camellia japonica | reverse complement strand
TGCTTCCTTAGGTTCTTGGCCATCATGGTAGAGTAGTGGCTCATGAATCTCCAACAATCATGAACACATTTTCTTATCCCTTGTTCTTTATTAGCATGCTCTCAATTACAAATTCATTATCAATGATGATCAAGTTGAAAATTGACAAAATGTTAGGTGCACAAAATTAGAACACAGAAAGTGCATACTGTGGCTGGGATTTGTCTTCCCACATTGCACCGAAGATCAATTTCAGCCGCACATTTTGTACTTTCTTTGCTCTTCTCTTTGTTTTATTTGTGTGCATTCACATTTTTCAAAAACTAATTCGCTAATCAGGAACTTGGAAAATCCACAACATAATGACCCAATGTAAGTCCTATAAAGTCCATAAACATAGGTCCAACAAATTAGTAAATGACAGAAGATAGATAATTAAATTAAATTAAGGGCTGAAGAGTGAAGAGGTCTTAATTTTTACACGAAGCATTTTTCAGAAGGCTGTCATACTATATGGCTAAAGTGTATCAATGGATGCCCAATTGAGTAGAGGTATAATAATGCCTTGTTCTGGCCTATTTTGCTTCTAGCCTGGCCTGGTCCTTGCACAAGTGGGCTCAGACCCAAGCCCAACCTAAAGCATGGGGACCATAAGGGAGATTCTATTTACACCCAAAAAATCATTTAAGTATTCCTAATTTTTAAGTACACCCTATTTAATTATTTAAAATTTTATTTTACTCTCATTACACCCTATTAGTTTTTCCAAATTACCCTCAAGATGATTTACTTCACGGGCGAGGTCTCTGGTTCAAGTCCAGGATGGCCCAGCTACGCCAGGGAAAAGAATAGAAGAAGCATCTGACCAAATAATAAATAATAAACAAATTAAAAAAACTAAATTATTTCAAATCTTTTCAATACATAAAATAATTCTCAAATATAGGGAAGGAAAAAAAAAAAAAAAAAAAACCAAACTTATAAGTACATAAGCATTATAAATATAGAAAAAACCAACTTTTATATAAGCATTATAAAACTTTTCAATACAGAAAAAAAAAAAACTTTTACATTATAAATTATTTATAAGAACGCTCGTAGAAAAGTAAAAACTAAACTTATAAGCACATAAGCATCCGGCACTAACAGGAAATAGTAGTTCTCAAATAATGTATTATTTAAATGACAAAATAAGAACAACTCCAATAATATAATATTATTATTAATTTAATTACTGTGCCCTTTAATTTTTGTCAAATAAATGATATAGAAAATAATTGATCGATGATACTCTACAAAAATTGTGAAACCCTTTTAATATGAATACTTACCTCTTTTTTGATGGGTTGTTTTAAAAAATTATTTTGATTATTACTCTAATCCATTATTTGATTTTGTTCAAACTTTCTTCTACGGTTTAAGGTTTCCAAAAAAAAAAAATGATATTGATGATGATGGTGAGTTTTGGTAGGGTGGATTGGAGTTTTGGAAAGAAGAAGAAGAAGAAGAAACTTTGATCTCTTGAGAAAGAAAATATAGATATTTGAATAAGAATAGGAATAACTGATAAGGGTGTACCATGAGGAGAAAAAAAAAATTATTTTGGAGTTTAATATGTATTGTCTTTATTAGTAAATTTATATTAGGATATATTAGGAATTAAAATTTATGAATTTAAATTAGGCGTATTGAGATATATTTTGGGTTCAAATAGAATCTCTCGGACCACAAGGGCGGGCTTTGGATATGGGCCAAGCCTATACCTTGGGCTTTGATTATCCCCTCATCTAGCTAAAGTTGACTAAACACTGGAAGCCCACATAATTGGGACTTATAATCATTCATTTATTTTCGACTTTTACAGCCAACAAATAAAGTGGAAGAGAAAATTGCAATGTTTTGCTTGCAACTTCAAATGAAGATCGCAATACACCATCAACAAAAATAATTATTAGATAATATATATAGAATTAAACAATAAAAATGTATCCAAAAACAATAGCATGTTAACATAATATAGGACTCTAATACTTTTAAGATGAAGCCATCGTGGTAACATGCATATTTTTTAAATACTTTTTTTTATAGTTTAATTCTATATAGGATCCGATTTTTCTTCATAGGGAGAGAAACAAATTAGATTTCTCTCTAACTCGAGAAAAAAGCCGAACTTGATTATTTATATGTAATCTAAGTTGCATTTTGCTGATTTGGGAACCAAAAAAAAAAAAATAGTAATAAAGTCAAAAAATTTAAAAAGCTATTAATATTTCATGTGTCGTGTCCCTGTATTCGTATCTATTTTTTGGGCTCTTTTTTGTCCAGTCCAGTACCCTCACTTTTTAGGATTAGGCAAATTCGACACTTAGACACATACCTATATCAGACACCTTCACCCGAGTCCATGTAACATAGGGGTGTGGTATTCATGGCTTTTGGGTTAGAGTGGGTGATTCCTTATATAGTACTATACAGACACAGGGGTATGGTATTCTCTACTAAGCCTTATCTTCACTTAAGAAGCATTGGTGTCTACAACTGGTCTGGTCTAGCCTGAAACCTTTTAGAAATGGCCATGACCACATTACAATCAGTAAAGAAAAAACTGCCAAACTTGATGGCCATTATTTCTCCAAAATCCGTAGAACTCTCAAATTTAACTTCATCTTTATCCATGTCGACAGGCTATGTCATCTTCATTTCTAGAGCCACTTCTTCATTCGTTCATGGCCTCATCATCAACTTGCAACTCTTTTTCCAGCTCTCTAATTCTCTACCTTAGCAGAGCCTCCTTTGTTATAGGTATAGGCTCTTCATATGTCATTATTGGTTTAGAAACTCCCTCTATGCTGTTCTTTGGGGTTAGTATCATTGCATCCTTTGGTGTATAAGGTCCTTCACCTTTTTTTTCCCTAGACCAAGTCATGTTTTGAGCCCTTGGTAGTTTTATGCCTTGGCTTTCAAACCCAGACATCATTGCATGGAATTTCCTTTCCTCTTTCATATTTTATGTTCTTGTTTCCCTTATAGGCCTTTAACCACCCCTAGGGAATTTTGGATGTACCACTCCCTGCCAACCATATTGTGGTTGCACTGGAGGCTTGATCATTTTGGGCTGCTCCAACCCTGACTCTCTTACTAATCTTAGTTCTGCTGGGCCACTATATGGCCTGGCAACAATACCCTCTTCTGGTCTCTTCTTCAGGCCATATGAGTATGTCCAAACCCTTTGATTCCTTATAAATCTTGGCTCACTGTAAGTTCTTTTTGTGGCTTGAAATCCTTGACCTAGCTATTATGCTCTTGTTGTTTGTGCTGCCTCAAATAGGCTTTAATGTCATTGGCCCTTTCCAGTCAAGGATTCATTGGCAATCCTCGGTAAAGAAAAGACCGATCCTACTTCCCATAATTTGCTACTTCTTTTATATAAACACCTAGATCCAGTCCATCATATAATAACTTTGCACCATTGAATATCTGCAAATCATTTTGGCCTATGGTGTTAAACCTCAGGCCACAATCCTTCATTTGTTTCTGTACCTTGTTGGCCACAATAGCCTGTGCTTTCTCCCTTTTAGTCCCACATCTTAAGCAAACAAACTATTCTTGGTGAACAGCTAGCTTCTTCTCTTCAGTAAGAAGTTTTTTCCTCAGGCTGTGAACTCTTTGCAGCTCACTTAGCAGCACTCTTGGATTCTTACTTTGATCACTCAAATTGGTAGACCCTATATTTATGTCCACCACTTCTAGAAAAAGGGTTCCCATTAACAACTATAACTCCTTTGTCCTTCTTAGCATACTTCAGCATTCCCTTTTAGATTAGATCCTGTACACAATTACGAAAGGTTACACAATTATTAGTTGAATGTCTGAATGAATTGTGTCATTTACAGTATTCTTTGCCAATTCTATCTTTTTCCTTTAAGATACTGTGGCCTGGGACAAGGTCAAGAACCTCCCAGCCAACAACTCATCAAACAAAGCATCTGTATTTGATAGATCAAAGGAGTACTATTGATGTCTTATTTACACATTTTTCCTAACTGGCTGAATATAAGGCATGTTTACTGGTTTTTCTGCGTTTCTTAAGGCTTCACAAGTCATTGGTGTTTTACTAATTATATGGGCAATGCCTATGTCCATTTATGTTTCAAATTCTATGACTTGGAAATATGTTCCTAGAAAAGCAACCCTCATTTGCTGTTCTGTCCTAAGGATGGACTCATACATGGTTTCTCTAGATAAAAGTTCAAATAAATCCTGATATTCCATTCCCTCAAATTTTTCCTTACTTCAAAGTCAAGGCCATTCTAGGCCAACCTTATCACCTCTATCTCAGGCATATAAACATGGCACCTATTTCTAGCCTTTTTGAACCCATTGATATACTGTTCTGCAGATTCCCTTTGCTTTTGTCTAAACTTAGCTAAATCCACCATGCTTATATCAAGTTCAGTCCTATAGAATTGTGCATGGAACTTGCTTTTCATGTCCTACCATGTGGGTACTGAGTTTTCTTGTATATTGATAAACCATGTAAAAGCTACTTTTGACAGTGAGTATGGAAAAAGTCTAAGTTTTTGGTCATCTAAATTAGCGTATCCACATTGCATGGTGAACCTTCCTATATGTTCTATAGTAGACTAACTCTCTTCCCATATGAACAATGAGAATTTAGGCATATTGAAATTTCTGGAAAGGGGAGTCTCATCCACCCAATAGGGGTATGGTTTTTTAAACATTGGCCTATTAGGCCTTCTTAGGCCTGGGCCATACATTTCTTCAATTACCTCTATTATCTAGTGTCTGTTAATCTGGGGAGGCTCAAAGTTTGGCTTCTCATTATAGGCACCATACCCTACCCCTTTATTTATTTGTGGCTGGGGGTTTGGTGAAGCAAACCCCTTATTAGGTTAGAAGTACTGCTGTTGAAGTGGTTGATAACCAAAACTGCCTTCTTCAAAATCCCGAGGAGGTGGCACAAGCTCTTTGGGTCTTTGCTCCACATACTGTTGCTCATGATCTTTAAAGCCTTGCTCTTGATAATTTTACTACCTAGGTTGTCGGTTACCTCTTGGCCTAAGGTTATCATAATTTGGTTGTCTAAACCTTTGGTCAACAAGTTGTAATTCCCTAAGCTTGGTCTGTCGATGACAGGTTCCTTATACCTTGGGGTCCTAAACTGTCCCCCTAGTGTAGGCCTGGCCTTATCACTCATTGGTTCTCCATACCCTGGAAGCCAATTTGCCTCCCTTGTATTGGTCTATTTCTTTCTTCATTATTTATCTCAAAAGTTGGATTATAATGTGATTTTCCTTCCATGGCCTCTCTATGAGTAGAAGGCCTAGAAGGACTAGATTGTCCTCCATAACTAATCCTAGTCTTAGCTTCTTTATATGTTTGATTGGGGTTCATTTGAAACCTCTTTTGCTCCTCTTCGTAGAGAGTTGGAGGCCTATAAAAGGAGGCACTACCCTGATGAATTTTACTTATTCTAGGGGTTTGAAATTGTACCTTAGTCACTTGTGCTTCCACTTTGGCTAGAGGTGAAGGACTAGGAGTGGGGCTGAATCCCCCAAGCATTTTGAGGTTAGCCCTCATGCTTTCTATGAACTGTTCAGGCCTCATTTCAAAAGTATGACCAAGCTGGGCAATCATTTCTTCCACTTGCTTAGTTGTCAGGCCATAATAGTGGCCTTCATTGGTTGTATCCTGATTTCAGTCATTCTCCATACTTGGTTGTCACTAATTGGCTATCCGCAATGACTTTCATGTCCTCTTCAAATTTAGGAAAACCAGGAGGGAAAACTACATCTTCGACAGGCCTCTTACTTGGATGCCCAAGAAGGCCTGCCTCATTAGCAACTTTCTTGCTGGTGTCAGTTGTCTCAATTTTCTCAGTTTTCTTTTTCCTCATCACTCCAAGTTAGAATGGTCCCACCGAGGTGCCAATTTATATTGGTAAAAATTTGGTTTAGGCCCAATCGATGGTAATTGATCGATAGACTTAAACAAATTTTAAATAAACACAAATAAAAATCAGGCTTTGTGATTGAGTTCTATGCCTTAAACAGATTAATGACTTTTCCGGAGGTAATTAAGTAGAGAAGGGATCAAACATAAAAGAATATGTATTTATTCAATTAAATTATCACTTGTTACTAATTACAAGAACTTAAGCAAGAAAAAAGTAATGAAAAATACAACAATCGACAAGAAGAAGTGAGATGAGGGTTAGAAAACTATCATTTAATCTACTCCTAAAATGGCTAATTTAAACTACTCCTAAATAATTCTTCACGATTTGTGAGTGGTTGTTGATAATCCTTTTGTTTTCGTCCAGCTCCCTTTTTATACTTGACCTGCTCAGTTTTCAGTTCTGATCTTCTCTGATCCACTATCTCTTTGCATTTTTATCCCAACATTTTAGGGACTGCTTCCTTTGACCTTTGAATTTTGATTTCCCTCTTGATTTTTAGCAACCATCTTTCTTCTCTGGGAACCTTTAAAAATAATCACACGTCACATCCCTTTTCTGTGCTATGTCAACAACTTATGCAACATCAACCATCCTGCCACGTTAGCAACTTGTAGACAGAGGATTTCCAAAATTTAGCACCAACAATAACCAATGAAGTTGTTTCTCATCAAAATCTCACAATTTTTGGTAAAAATGAAATAGATTTAGTAAGAGAGTTCCCTTTTTCACTAATTATCATCATTTCTTACACTTTCTTACTCAACTTATAAATTAAACATGACAAAAAAATTATTTTCTCATTATTTCTTACCAAATCACTCTATCCGAACAGGGCATTAAAGTTTTATCACTGACCTTTCACTCCCCCATGTGTTTTTCTAGGGAAATTTACTATACACATCACCTACCATATGCAACATTATATTATGCTATTTTTTTCTTTAGTTGCGGCTAATTTTCTTATTTAGTTATAATCTTATTTTAGTTATAACTTATGAAATCTTTAATTATGTCTAATGTATTATTTAATTATGACTTTTTTATTTTTTAAAGGGGGTGTACCAATAAATCTCAAATTAATAACTTATACACTGTTTAGTCTTAAAAGTTTTCTTATAGACTGAAAGGTCCTATTACAATGTTTCAAATATCAGATTAATGTTTCGAACATTATATTTTGAACATCAGATTAATGTTTTCGAACATTAGATTGATGTGCAAATGAGACTAAATGGAGCATAAGAAAACTTATAGAACTAAATGGTTCAATTTTTCAGAAACTAGGACTTATGGGTAAATTTTTATTTTTTAATTATAATTAAGAAAATATGAAATTATACTAAGGCCAAGTTTAGCATGTATCAAAAAAGTCAAAAAGTCAAAAAGTTACTCAAAAAGTCAAAAAGTTAACACTATTCACCAAAAGTCAACAATTACGGCTGCACAACTCCCAATACTAATTTTTCCCTACAAATCAATTTTTACATTTTTTTATTACACATTTTTCCATAAAAAGTCAAAAAGTTAACCCAAACATTTATATTTTCTTTCTCAATTTTTTAATCTAAAAAGACAAAAAGTACACTTATTTACGACACCCTAAACAATCCCTAATTTTTTTTTTTAGTTATAGGGTGAGTTTGGGAAGTGGGTTGGCTTTTTAACTTTTTGGCTTTTTTGGCTATTTTAGCCTGGGCTTAAAAGCTTGGTTTGGGAAGGGCTTTTTGACTTTTTGACTTTTTTGAGTTTTGTTGTGAGAGAAGAGTGTAATGATTATGGGTTGGATGTGATGTTTTGTTTTTTTGGGACTAAAATAGCATGTTTTGTCTTTTGTGGCTATTTTAGCCCCAACCCACTTGACAAACGGGGCCATAATAGTCTTTCCCGTTCTTGTAACGTCATTTTCATGATCACGAGGAGTCCCCCTTCAGTCAGTCAGAGCGAAATTCAACTTCGTTGTTGCGTGAGCTAGCTGTTAGCCTACCGCCGGTTGGTGGTTTCAATTCAAAGATGCTTATTTGTACGATTTTTTTGACCCCCCTACAATATTGAAGAAAGAGCTTTGCTAAACTACATAGGAAAATGTTAGAGAGTTTTAAACCTAGAGCTCTAATTTGAGTTCTGGTGATGTGTCAAAGTAAAAAAAATAAATAAATAAATAAAACAAGACATAAACATCACATCAGGGTGAGTCCCACCTTTCTATTAGAGCTATTAGAGCTCCTATATTAGAACTCTAAAGCATTTTTGAACTACATAATCGATTTTCTGAATCAATCATAGACAAACATAAATCCCCCACGTGTCCACCGTTTATACCAGGAGTGCCCATCACTTCATTTGCCTTTTCCTCACAGGAAAAAGGATTTTCCAAACAAATAAAATAAAATAAAATTAAAAGTAACCTCTTCAAAAGTAGGCTGACATTAATCTCACTTTAACGAAAATTTTATGCATTGAATCTCTATTTTTATTTATTTTTTTTTTTACATATCCAATGGGAGGAAAAATATCAAGTGTAATCATAATATCATTGCTTGTTTTTATTTTTTAAAAAATTTTACTTTCTTATTTTTCGTATTTTTTTATTTTTACCGATTTTTTTAATATTTTAAGTAATTTTTTTTACTTTTTAGACACACCTAACATAAATACACCTAAAAAGTAAAAAAATTGTAAAAAAAATCTTTTAAAAATTCACTAAATACCAAAAATACAAAAAATACAAGAATTCAGTACATTTTTTGTATTTTTATGTATTTATTAATTTTTTAAAATATTTTTTCACAAATTTTTTACTTTTTAGATACATCTAAGTAAGGTGCATCTAAAAAAGTAAAAAAAATGTTTAAAATTTTAAAAATA
The DNA here is from genome assembly GCA_030407325.1 of Camellia japonica. Classification (NCBI taxonomy): domain Eukaryota; kingdom Viridiplantae; phylum Streptophyta; class Magnoliopsida; order Ericales; family Theaceae; genus Camellia; species Camellia japonica. Next base: position 54,114,163 of record JAPPVO010000010.1, on the reverse strand, counting down.
TTAACTAAAAACAAAAAAAATACGAAAACAAAAAAAGTCAATTTTCAAGAAACTTAATCCAGAAAATTCAAACCAAACACACTGAATACTATCTTAACTTGGCCAATAAAAAATGACAAATAAAATTAAGAGAAAAATCTAACAACGTTGGACTTTCTATTACAAATTTTATTTTATCGCACTGCCACCTAATATTGTGGTTTATTCAAGAAAAAACTAAGTGTACAGAAATAATTTATAAAATTAATTACAAACAAGATATAAAGGGAGTTCGGATCGTCAGCCGCACTTTTCTACAGCCTTTCCTGCCGCGCATCCAAAACGACGTCGTTTTGTTTTGTTTTTTTTTTTTCTCAACCCCTTTTCGCACCTCTTTTTCTCCATCTCATTCTTCTTCCTTTCTATCTACAGAAACTACCAAACCCACCATCTCTTGTTCTCCATCTCCTTCTTCTTGCTCTCTTCTCTCTCTAAAAACTATCAAATCACACCCACTACAAAATAAACTCAGATTCAAACCCAAAAAGAAAATTTGCAAACCCACAAGCTTCTCAAATATAGATTCAATATAGATGCAATCTCAAATCTGCAAACCAAACCCACCACCTCTTCTTCTCCATCTCTTTTTTCTTCCTTTCTATCTATAAAAACTACCAAACCCACCCTCTCTTCTTATCCATCTCCTTCTTCTTCTTCTTCTTTTCTCTCTGTAAAAACTACCAAATCACACTCACTAAAAAATAAACCGAGATTCAAACCCAAAAAGAAAAATTGCAAACCTACAAGTTTCTCAAATATAGATTCAATATGGATGCAATCTCAAATCTGCAACAAATCACATAAAGACCCATATATCTAATAAAATCCCAAACCAAATGAAATAATTTTCTTTCTAATCTGGTTGTTTATGAGTCTGAACGAGTTGCACAAGTATCAATTTGGTTGCCCTTTCCTTCTAATAATTTTTTGGTGATGTCTCTTCCTTCATTCTTCTCTCTGCACTCTTGTCTCTGCTTCTAATTTTTTCCTTCTAAATATTTTCTTTCTTCCTTTTTTTTGTTAGAAAAAATTATAGTACCAAACTATAAGGAAAATATAATTTATAAATATGTAAATAGTTTTTGGGCAAAACTAAAATTGAAATAAATTGACAAAATAATGTAACCAAACTTACAGCACATAAATAGATAAAACCTGATCGAGTCGAGTGTATGACATTCTTTTCTTAAGACAGATTCGTCTTCCCACCGGTGCTTAGGATTCAATGGATGTCTATCTCCCAGGATACAACGATCAATGTTTTGCACTAGCAGCACTACTATTGCAAGCCTAGTGAACTTTGTTGTGTATGTACTCTCTTTATAGGAAAATTAGACTCAGGAAATATGAAGAATAAATGTAAAGTGAAGAAGAATGGCAATTCACCATCCAAAATGAAGTGAGGGAGATGGAATATATAGACTTCTATGTGACTCTTCAAAAAGGTTGTGATCCTTTAAAAGGACACACTCTTCTATCTCGAGAGACACAACCATTGGAGTAAATTTAAATTCTGATTTTCCAATAATCCCCCACATGAATGAAATTTACGGAAAGGACATGTAACAACATGCAGACAAAAAGAGAGTACATTAAAGAAATACCCAGCATCGGGATAGGTAGCTTTCGGCTTTGAACTTTCCCTAGTGAAAGCCTATCGGACTTACTAGCTAATCAGTGGACGTGATGCCTTGAACTGTTCAGCCATTTGTGTAAGCCAAGACAATAGAATTCACACAGAATATCTCAAGACACAGTTTAGTTCTCACGGTTGTGCCCGTTTTGGCCTTGGGCATCTCCTGGTATTTCATGAGTGCTTTAGAGAATTTTGCCTTATCAATTCTCATAGAAGCGGCCCCTTCATACTCACATAGGTGATTCTTATTTCGAGTCTCTTTAATACTCCTCTTGAAAGATACCTCTCTAGGGTTTTCAAGATATAACTGATCATTAAATGCATAGCTTACCCTAAGTTCCCTGTATATAACACATGTTGCAGATATCACTCTCATCATAGGAATGGATAGGAGTTACACTTCTTTAGTGATTTCTGGCGAGCCACACATAACTTAGTTATCCCTTTGAACTTAGTTGCTGGGATCTCCAGTCATCTAAGTAGGGTTACTATTATGATGACTCTGATGTAATAGGCTTTAATCACATTCCCCTTGATGAACTTTTCTTCATTTGCTCTCTGGTCAAACTTTTTGTTTAGCGGCCGCTATATTTCGTTTGACCTTTTCAATTATATATCATTAGTGGATTCATTATATTATCTTTAGACAATATTCATAATTGAAAGCAAATGCCTTACGGTATTAAGTCTTTGACTACATCAAGACTTACCGTTACTCTATGTTACTCCCATTTTCAAATTTAAATAATAAATATAGAGTTGTTCCTTAGAAGTTAATGAAACCATTTTTGCTTCTACTCCAACTTTGTCCTATAAAAAGAATTGAGATTCTTTGTGGACTTGTGGTCCTACAAACGGAACCAATACTTTGGTAAAATCCTCCAAGCACCCCCTCATTTAAGCATTCCAAGGAAACTTAATTTCTCTTGCTAGTGTATAATTACACAAAAATATTAATACACCCCCACAATTCTGAGATAAATCAGAATATATCATTAATTGGCGTGCTTAAACTAAATAACAAGATGTAAATTGCTTTGTGAATATAATCACAATACTAATTTGTCTAAAATACAATTAGACTTCATAACTTGCTTTTGCAGTACAAGGAAGAAATGACTAATACCGGTTGTGGCTACAACACTTTATCAAATGACACTTCTTTAGCCATGATTAATTTTTTTTTTGTTTATTGCAACCCTTAATTCCAATCTCAATATGGAATATACAAATATCACTATATAAATACATTTACATCTTATTTGTCTTATCTAGTATTGGTGACTATGTCGACAATTACCAAAGTGTCTTTCACCCATGAAATATTTTAACACATAATATTTCATTATGGAGTTATCAGTCACCACCCCAATTTTAGTCATTATTCCAAAGAATAGTTAGAATTCCTCTTATGTCAAAACACATATGTTCACATTTTTATCAATACTTTGATAATTAATTGACATCCATTTATGATAACTAATTGAAATCCATTTATAAAACACCACATACCAAATTGGTATTAATGACATCATAAAAAAAAATGATACTATTAATTGTCAACTCTACAACATATGTAGACATGGACAAGATTAACAAGTCAATCATAATCATAATTTCCCATTAATCTCTTTCCCCCACATTTGTGATAGGGCCTGGCTTTGGTCCAGTCCTTAATCGGACTGGACGGTACTATTGGGCCCGTGGGGGCCCACCACGGGTTCCTTTTTGAAAATCTGAACCGTTCAATGTGTAGAACTCGTCGAGTATTATATGCCTATGAAAATTCACATTAATCGGATATCGATAGCGATGTGATCAAATCAGTTTTGTATAAAAAAAAATGGACGGTGAATAAATTAACGGTTGATAAAAACTGATTTGATCATATAGCTATCGATATCCGATTAACGTAATTTTTCACAGCCATATAGTACTCGACGAGTTCTACACATTAAACGGTTCAGATTTTCAAAACGGGACTCGTGGTAGGCCCCCATGGGCCCAACAGCACCGTCCAGTCCGATTAAAGATTGGACCAAAGCCAGAGCCTTTGTGATAATATATAAATTAGCACAAATAACATAATTCATTTCAAGTGTCACTGTCACTAATCCAAATAAAACAAATCTAGTTCACAAGTTTCATAATAAATAATGACAACTTATGTCAAAGTTATTTTTAAAAAAATAACTTTCAACTTAATTATTAACAAAATAATAATCAATACAAAAGATTTCTCAATCTATTTCCAATTAAATAGAACAACACCACAATTTAAAAGTTCAAAAACTTTTAAATAAACTCTAATTAAATTCCATTCGTAGTTTTGAAACTAAATCAGGAAAAAAAAAAAAAAAAACCACACAGTATTTCAAAAAATAATTTAATCACTTGTTATTCTTATTCAAATTTTCTCTCTCTCTCTATATATATATATATATATATAAACGGTGATGCTCCGGAGCTCTAAAAGCAGAGCACTAAAACAGCATTATTTTATCTTTTTCTGTTCTTTTTTTTGTCATTACTTCACTATTTTTTTTTTTAATTGCTGACAGCTCATTAGAGCTGTCCTTTGTGAGCTCTAATTAGAGCTCTTAGGCATTTTCCATATATAAATAATTTATTTACACACATTGATAGGTTTATTCAAACTGAGTCTTATGGAATAACATGAAAAATTCATATTCAATGCGCAGTAAGCGACATCGATTTGATCATTTGCCCAATTCTTCTCAATTTTCTCGCAAAAAGCACAGACCTTTGGTTATCAACACAGCTTCTATACATATACAACCTCTCGGATTGCCTCTGGTTTCAACAACCCAAACTTCTTCATCGGAATCGATCAATCTCGAGCACTACAGACCCGACACCATCGGCCGAGCCCATCGACACTGCGATTTCGTCTTCGAGGACCGCCGAGTCAGTAAGAAGCATTTCCAGATTTTATTTGATGCTCTGAATCGTAAAATATGTATATCTGATGGTGTGTTTTGGTATGGTTGTGTTTTATGTATCCGGAAACCATCAAATTCCAAGAGATGATGTCTCTCGAAAAGGGGTTTCCGTCAAACAGTGTGTAAGCAACGTTTATATTTCCCTCGCGGTGCTTGTGTTTATTCAATTTTAATATGTGGTGTATGCGGGGGAGAGTGACCATTGTATACTGCTGCTGTTTGGAGTGTCATATGGCACTTCCTATCATATGGATCTTCTTCCTCATAGGGGAAGATTTCTGAGGGAAACCGAATCTCAAAACATAACCTTCAAACATTTTACAAATAAAATTGCAGCATCAATTCTCATCACCTCCAAACCCCAAAAGGCCACCCCTCCTAATCAGACCCTTGGAAACATGGTACTATTTTTTGTTTAGATTATGAAGTATGCAGTTACCATACATTTTGGGAATGGGGGTGTGTTGGTGTTGGGACCAAACCCTAAACTCCTTGAACCGACGGCAAAGTGTTAGAGAAACAGTATTTTTAAATAACTAACAAGGAATAGTAGAAATGTAACTATACCAGAACATTTGAAAAATTATCACCAATCATAATTTTGAAAAAGAGGTAGCAACAGCCGATGAGTCCTTATTCTTTCCATGAATCAAAGCAATTCAACGTGCACTTTGCAATTGTGTTCTCCACTTTTCCCTGATTAAAGCACGGATGGGAACTGCAGGCACACCCTCACCGGTTACCACATTAACCTGTGTAAAACTCATAGGTGCACGGAAGTAAATTTCAAACAATTATTTACACAAATAAGCAATAAAACGCCATTTGTTTTCCAAATAAACAATGCACAAAACATAAGTGATTTGAACAAATCATTTTTTTTTTTTTTAATACCATATATTCGAATGATGACTAACATCACAGAAACAAATATTTATCATGGTAAGATCTATTCACATTGCAAGTTTCCAGTTCTATAATAATAAACAATTATATTTTCCTAAAACCATAAACATGATCGAATCTATCTTAAGATTGTTAGAAAAAATTATAGTACCACACTATAAGGAAAATATAATTTATAAATATGTAAATGGTTTTTGGGCAAAACAAAAACTGAAATAAATTGACAAAATAATGTAACCAAACTTACAGCACATAAATAGATAAAACCTGATCGAGTCGAGTGTGTGACACTCTTTCCTTAAGACAGATTCGTCCTCCCATCGGTGCTTAGGATTCAATGGACGTCTATCTCTCAGGATACAACGATCAATGTCTTGCACTAGCAGCACTACTATTGCAAGCCTAGCGAACTTTGCTGTGCATGTACTCTCTTTATAGGAAAATTAGACTCAAGAAGTATGAAAAATAAATGCAAAGTGAAGAAGAATGGCAATTAATCATCCAAAATGAAGTGAGGAAGATGGAATATATAGACTTCTATGTGACTCTTCAGAAAGGTTGTGATCCTTTAAAAGGACACACCCTTCCATCTCAAAAGACACAACCATTGAAGTAAATTTAAATTCAAATTTTCCAACACTTTTTTCCTTCTAAGTGCTAGATCATGGTTGAATGTGCCGTCCAGGCGGCAAAGCATGTTGTAAGCTAGCTTGAAGTTTGATATGAGGATCCATATATTCAGTGGAAACACTCTCTGTAAAGAACCAAAGATTTTGAAGATGATGATGAGAAGCCAATCAATCAAACGGGCTGAAAAGAAAAAGTAGGAAGATGAAGGAAAAAAAAAAAACACCAAAACGAAGTCGTTTTGGATGCGCGGCAGGGAAGGCCGCAGGAAAGTGCGGCCGACGATCCGAACTCGGTCGTCTTTATTATTCCAAAAATATTTTAGAACTTTGAGTTTTAATAGCTTTAATGTGTATGTGGAGTTCATCTGATGTGATGTTTTGATCTTATTTTTTCTTTTTTATTTATTATTATTATTTTTTGACTTTTACCTCATTAAAGCTCAATTAGAGCTCTAATTTTAGAGGATGCATCATTGTTGTTATTATTGAATCAAACTTCTATCTATAAACAGATTAGTCTCATACTAAATGAACTGCAGTGCTCACTCTGCTCTCCAGCGTCAAATTTAGGAAGCAGACATGGCAAGCACCTCTCTTCTTGTCATTCTTAAACTGCTGATGATCTTATTATGTGCTGGTTGGATTTCACTTTGGCTTCTCAAGCCCACAGATTTATGGGCAACCAAATGGAAAGGAGCTGAAGATAATGCATCAAATACTGTCTTCGGCTACAATGGTACGAACTTATTTCATTAAAAAATTATCTACATGAGTCAACATGCTACCAAAAATCCCCTTTTCATATATAAATATATATTCTTTCAATGATTGGTTTTGTTAGTTGTATGTAATTTGCACTGAATCAAGAATAATCATTTAAAAATAGAAAAAAAAAAAAGAAGTTACAAATATAAATGTTGTTTTTTGGAACACTGATCTCACAACGGCTCCTTTGCAGGGCTTGATTTGGCTGTCTATATATTTCCTGTTATTGCTGTGGCTATAATTGGATTTATTTACTTGGAATTAAAACCAAAGGATCAAAGAAGCAGGTAGGAATTATTTAATTGGATTTATTTTCGTGTGAGCTATTGAAAAGAGATGTGAGTGACGTGTCAAGTACTTGTAATTGTATACACTTTTATTTGTGAGTTTATCAACAATACTTTGATACTTTGTATTGTGCTTGTATTTTGTATTCTGTTTTGGACATGTCACATAACTTTCTGTTCAATTTTGATGACAGACAAGCAAGTCCAGTAAAAGCTCTCTCAAACCCACTCATTGTCAACAGTTATTTGGGTATCTTCTCCACAATTGAGATTCTTGCTGTACTACTCTTCATCCTCTTCCTAGCATGGACTTTCTATGCCCACGTCTCTAATGATTTCAAAAAATTTATGCCAGTCAAAAACTTGAAATTGAACATGTGAGTACTAACATTTATCTTGATTCCAATCATTCCATAGAAGGTACTGTGAAGAGTGGAAAATAAAAATTCCAAATTTACTGATGTTACCCCTAAATTTCAGGTGGCAATTCAAAATTTATAAGATGTCAATCCGGTTTGGTTTGTTGGCAGAAGCCAGCCTGGCACTGCTGCTTCTGCCTGTCTTGAGGGGTCTGGCAGTATTTCGTTTACTCGGCCTCCAGTTTGAAGCTTCAGTAAGATACCATGTCTGGCTTGGGACTGCTATGATACTTTTTGCCACCTTGCATGGTTCAGGCACCATCTTTATATGGGGTCTCAAACACCACATTCAGGATGAGGTGATTCTGAGCCCATCCCTAATGTTTCATCAAATGTAAATTTCTTCAGTATATTGAGATTTGTGTTAAATTTCTTTTTTACTTGCCAACAGATGTGGAAATGGCAGAAAACAGGCCGCATATACCTTGCTGGTGAGATTGCTCTTGTTACAGGGCTAGTCATCTGGATCACATCACTTCCGCAAATAAGAAGGAAACAGTTCGAAATATTCTACTACACACACCATCTTTACATAGTCTTCTTAGTATTTTTCTTGTTCCATGTTGGAGATAGGCATTTCTACATGGTTTTCCCCGGGATTTTTCTCTTCGCCCTTGATAAGCTACTCCGGATCATACAATCAAGACCACAAACTTGCATACTTTCCGCACGAGTCTTCCCCTGCAAAGCTATGGAGCTTGTTCTGCCCAAAGACCCAAGTAAAATTTCAAGTTCTTCAAGTTATCATAAAGTTTAATCGAGAAGACTAGAAATTAACTCATGTACCTATATTTTCTAATAATTTCAGGATTGAAGTATACACCAGCAAGTGTGATATTCATGAAAATACCAAGCATATCTAACTTACAGTGGCACTCCTTTACTATATCTTCTAGCTCTAGTGTTGATGAGCACACCATGTCTGTTATAATGAAATGTGAAGGATGGTGGACAAGCTCTCTATACAACATAGTACAACAAACTGAGCTAGGCTCTGATCCTAATCAAATGAGGTGTATCCCAGTTTCAATTGAAGGGCCATATGGACCGGCTTCACTGGACTTTCTATGGTACTATAAAGTTGGAATCGGCCAAGTTACATGAATAGAATTTTGGCTTACTGATGTTTTATTTATTTATTTTTATTTTCTATGGCAGTTACGATAGTCTACTCCTGGTTGCGGGAGGAATAGGGATAACACCATTTCTAAGCATTTTGCAAGAATTTGAGCTTGGTCAAAGTAGTGGCAGAAATAGACTTCCTGCACAGATGCAACTTATTTATGTTGTGAAGAAGTCCCAAGATGTATGCCTTTTGGATTCAGTTTTTCCTTTGTTGCTGAACCAAGTGGCAGAACAATTCCATCTGAAACTCAAAGTGTTCGTAACCCAAGAGAAATCTGGTTCAACTCTTCCGGAACTACTGAATGAGTTTTCTCAAGTGGAAACCATAAACTTCGACACCCAATTTTCAAATTATGCTGTACATGGACTCGAGAATTTACTCTGGATGGCTGTCATTGTTGGGTTTTCTTCAATTATGTTCCTCATTGTTCTTTGTTGCTTCAACTGTGCCTTTATCCATCCTGCTAAGAAGGCATATCCCTCTTCAATAATTGATCTCTTTCTTATCTGTTCTTTTGCTATCGCTATCATATGTGGCACCTTGGTGGCTATTATGCTAAGATGGAGAAAGATAAAGAAGGAGCTTCCACCCTGCTCACAGAAACACAGCAGAGAAATCAAACCAAATTCCATGGAAACAAGTCATGCTCTTGAGGAACATGAAATTCATTTTGGAGGAAGGCCTAATTTCCAAGGTACGTACTCTTAACCCATTATAAACTACACATTAAGCATTATTCAAGAACATAACGAAATATATTGTCATGTGGTGAATTGGATACAGATGTATTTTCCCAGTTTCAAAACGAAACAGGTGGATCTGATATAGGGGTATTGGTGTGTGGACCTGAAACAATGAAGGAGTCGATCGCTTTAATGTGCCAGATGAATTCTGAAGGTGGTATCAGGGTGTTGGATACTCATAGAAAGAAGCCATACTTCAGTTTCCAGTCTCTAAATTTCACACTCTAGGTATAGGTGACTATTTGAATTATATGGGATGGGGGGGACTTGTAGAGATATCATGCTGTGCAATTACTTCTTTCACCCCTAGATCACATAAATACAAGTTTGGTATTGCTTGAATTAGATGGGATGGCCCCCCCCCCCCCCCCCCCAATCACATAAATACAAGTTTGGTATTGCTTGTATTATATGCCGTTGAGTTGGTCATTTAAATCTTCAAAATAATGACCTAGGCGTTTGATTTCATTTCACTAAAAAATGTATATGTATATATATATAGTTATGCATTCGGAATGTTAAAGAATTGTTGCTTTTGTGCACTCAAGCCTTCTTTGTTATCCAATTGGATTAGTCGGGTAAATAATCCCCTTGTCTATTATTTGTTTTACACTGAATTGTAGGATTAAAATTATATTTGTCTCATTTTCCAATCTTACCATCCATTAATATTTTGGGGGATGTACCAATAAATCCCAAATTAATAACTTATACACTGTTTAGTCCTAAAAGTTTTTTTAAAAACTGAAAAGTCTTATTACAATGTTTCAAACATCAGATTAATGTTTCGAACATTAGATTTCAAACATCAGATTAATGTTTCGAACATTAGATTGATGTGCAAATGGGACTAAATGGAGCATAAGAAAACTTATAGGACTAAATGGTTCAACTTTTCAGAGAGTAGGACTTATGGGTAAATTTGTCTAATATTTTTTCAGAATCTTTGCTTCATCTATATTTCTTCACAAGCTTTGTTCATGGCAGTGATTTTGGAAAAAAATAAAAATAAAAATTTCAAAATTCACAAACCAAACACAACAAAAACAGGATAAGATAAAATAGAATATTATGCTCTTCCTATAAATAAATAAATAAACAACAGTAACCAAGTCTCGCATTAATACATCACATAAAAACGTTTCATACAATTTTTCACATCCAACCTAAAAAAGTTAGAATATTATTTCTATTATAAATAATTTCATAACAACCCCAAAATCAAATGGTAATTTCAAAAGTCTGTCCAATATGGTTGGGGCTTCTTCCAGATGTGCACATATTTTACCATATCTATATATTGTATGAAAAAATTGATGTTTCTAATCCACAAGATTTGTGAGAGTTCTAATATTTCAATCTTAATTTTTTAATTTTTTGATTTAAAAAAAAAAAATCTCAATATGTATTAACTTCTCTCTACCCATCTCAACCCACAAGTTTTTTTGACTTATCCCATACCTACTACTGCACTTTTCAACTTTTCTCATACACTATGATTAGTGATGAGATTATTAAATTATTTTCATAAAAAAATCTAAAAAAAATAATTTGTATATTAAAAAAAATCTAAAACAAACATTAATTCTTATTAAAAAATAACAGGTTGCAATTGTAAAAAAAAATTAAAAATAAATAAAAATAAAAAGAGAAAAAAAATTACACTATGCATTTTATTAATAATGCTAAAAAAATGTATAAAGTGTTTGTGTAAAGACTTGACACGTGTCCATTCTCAAATCTACATATTATATAAGAAAAAAGAAGTTTCTAACCCGCAGCATTTATTGACTTTTCCTAATTCATAAGTTTTTTCAACTTTTTTTAATTTTTCCCATAAATTATGGTTAGTAATGGAATTATTAAATTATTTTTATAAAAAATCGTAAAAAAATAATTTGCATATTAAAAAAATATCTAAAACAAATATAAATTCTTATTAAAAATTAACAAGTTGTAATTGTAAAAAAAAAAAATAAAAAAAAAAATTACACTATGCATTTCATTAATAATGCTAAAAAAATATGCCAACTATTTGTGTAAAGGCTTGGCACGTGTCTACTCTCAAATTATCAAGTGAATATAGATGAAATCAAATAACTCAATTTTATTCGCCAACAAATGTTAAAACCCCGACTATTGATGTCCCAAGTGATACCAAGTTTTTCCAAAATTTTCCAAGTGATTCCAAGTGCTTGCCAAAAATTTCCAAAATTCCGTTTCCAACGATTTAGATTTTTCGAAGTCTTGAGTTATCAAGGCAGGAAATCTGACCATGCAATTTTCTAGTGCCAAGTTTGACTTTGAAACATTTTTCCTTTCTAATTAACAATACAGCTGGGGAAGTTAAGGTCCATTTTCCATGCGGGTACCAAAGATTTGTGTTGTGCGATGCCATGAGATAGATGATTGAATTTCCAATTAAAATGACGTGCCTCGAAAGACATGCCTTGGAAGGTCACCCGTGGGTGAACTGGGTTGGTACACATGTGGGGCATGTGGGCCACATGTGTGTCCACTTAGCAAGTGCAGCCGCGCATATGAGGTGTTGGTGCTACTGCAGCTGTTGAGAACTTGCCAAAGATGCCCACTGCTATTTTGGTGATGGTGCCTACTGGTGACATAGTGGCGGTTTGTATTTTTGTATTTTTCCTCTTTGTGGTTGTTTGGAAAGTGGATTTTTATGTAAGTTTTTTTAGTTGTAAGATATTATTGGATAAATTTTTTTTGGTATTTGGGAAGATAGTTGGGTTTTTTTGTGGTTAGATGTGATGTTTGTGAGAGAAAAAGTGAAATGATTATGGGGTTGGATGTGATATTTTGTTTGGATGTGTTTTTTTTTGGTTTTGCAAAAAGTTTGTCTTTTAGTGGAAAAAAAAAAAAAAAAATCCCAAACCCAAGTTTCCAAACACCACCTTTATTTGAAAACATTGCTATGAGATGCCTTTTTAGGGTTACCAAGTGCGCCCGACAGTTTGGACTCCCGATTTTTAATTTCATATCACTAGTACAATGTGAAACAGAAAGTGAGAGCTCAAATCTGGTAACTTTTATAGAAAATCCATTTTATTGTAAAACATTGCCAGAAATGGATTACATCCCCAGATTTTGGAATTGCCACCTAATCTTTTGGGAGAATTTGGAAGCCCGTGACTCATTCCAAAGGCCACTGTATGTCATAATCAAAGTGTCTTGGCTTGGGAATCTAGGCATGAGAGGGGAATGTCATTAATTGAGCACCCTACTCACTCGATCAAAGATCGGCTTCCAGTCATAATGTGGTTTTTATAATCAATGTATATCCATGTTCTGATTATTAATAATGCTACCATTACTATCTGAGACATGTAAATATAGATTGTGCCGTTAATTTTGGTTATGCTCTGACTTCATGCATTTTGAAAAGGGTTTTCTTAGATAAAATCTACAGCATAAGAATCATCTACATTCCAAAATAAATAACACAACCTCCATCCACCGACATTCGAATAGGTATCTCACTTAAGCACTTAGCTTCATGATACAACAACATATATGATAAGGAATATACACATGCAATGTGCTAAAGCCCAAAACTCTTACCTTGTACTTCGAGACGAGTCCCAACACATATGTAGATATACACAAATATGCATGATCCTATATGCAATTTACTAATGCAATACACACAGACCATGCATCTAGGAGTCCGGATGCTAGGATGTGGCATGAGTATCATCTCAAGACATGGATTTATGCATGTATTCATCTTTGAAGATAGTAAATCCCACAAATGCGGATAATCCTAACCCAAATGCATGAAAAATGGATGCATTATATAGGCATGATAAAGAAAACACGATGTAATACCGAAAATAGGTAAATAAAAGGGTTAGAAAGATGTAGGGTTGAAAGGTTATTATAACAATTTGAATAAGGAAAGGGAAGGAGGGAGAGAGACAGAGACAGAGAGAGAGAGAGAGACAGAGAGATTGTTACATTCATGAATCGATTCAGCATAACCAGTGCTGAATCTAGTAAATCATAAGGAATAAAGAAAAGAAATAATCCAGGAGCGTCAGAACTGCTCCGGGGAACATTTCCCATAAACTGTATGTTTTGTTCTTAAAGGGGATGACTGGGCAAACACAAAGTAAGTCGGCTGCACGAGGAAGTGACCGGCCAAATTTCTCCTTCGGCTAGGGAATAGGTCAGTGTAGAATTCTAGGACAAAAGCTAAAAGGGTACTTTCTGGGGGATGCTTGACTCCACTGCCTCTTCTGCTGATAAGGACCGCTTGAAGAAGAGGCAGATATGCCAAAATCCTTAACAATGGTAAAACAGGTATATATAATAGATATTTTACAATAAATCAACGATTAAGAGAATCAAAATCAAGAACAAATTCAAGCCCAAAAAGGAATAGGAACCTACATCTTCTCTTTGTGAATAGGGGTAAATTAATACCCAAATCCATGCTATTAAATGGAGAGCATAGATTAATGCAAATCATTTATTCGTAGAAGCTTGGCCTATTAAAACAAGAGATTCATCAAATTCATTATAAAACTCCTTATCTAGTCATAAAACAAGGATGATAACATCCCTTTCTATGTCCACAAATGATTGAAAAGAGAGGTTTCAACTTCCTTTGACCCAAAATCTCTTGTTTTACTTCCAAAAACTCAATGAAAAAGGGAGAGGCACCACTTATCCACATCAAATCCCATAGATCACCCAAGCAATCCCGTGGAATAACCCCTAACACTCATGGTAATGGAGTAAGGAGTTGAACCACATGGGTTAACACACCTGAGAGATAGAATAAGTGAGGATAAGGAGTGTAATAATAATAAAAACTACGATACTTATTGAACTTGTGAATGGATGGCTAAAACTACTCCCAATCTCATCAAAAAGGATCCGAAAACATATAACAACTATGAATTTAAAGCTAAGGAAAGCAATGAAGCATGGAAATGACTATCAACTTAATGGATGGGTGGCTAAGGTTACTCCTTTCACATCTATGAGGGCTTACAACAATCACATAATTGAGAATATAGTTAGAACTAAAGAAAAATGGTGAGAGGATGATCAAAGAAGCAAATGATTCATCTCTTTACAAGGATAAGTTCTTTTTGTTCACAAACTCCCTTTAAGGCCCCTCAAGAACTCTTAGGTGCACTCTTTAATATCCAAAAGTCGTTAGTCCAGAGCTTAGGATCAAGCTTTAATGAGAATTTAGTGTTAAAAGTTGAACGTGGTAGGTGGGAGGTAAGAGAAGAAGGAGAGAGAGAGAGAGAGCTCTCAAGCCTTGCTATGCCTTGGGTAAGTTTTTTTTAACCCTTTGAAATGAGCTGGCGAGCTCTATATATAGAGCTCATGTCACTAATATTTGAGATATTTGGGGTAGGTAAGCAAAAAAAGCTGAAATTCCCAAAAATGCTCTGTACCCGGAACATTCAGTCGGCCGAGCTTCCTACTAATCGGCCGAGTGCTTTTGTGGCCGGCTATCATATGGTGTCCGACTAGCCAATGGGAAAATCATTAGATCAACAAAAGCAGGCTAGTCTAAATTGAAAGGGGGAAATAGGTATTTCAGAGGATTTCATCATTTTTATTCACTTCCACTATATTCTTCGCTCGGTTTGTTTGAAAGAATACAATGCCTTGATTTTGCAAATATGAGCCTCAGAACATTACGGTAACATCTGAAGTTGCAGCACTAAAACTCGTTTTGAAAGAAGTTTCCATTTTGTTCGAAAAACATTTTGTCCAAAACAGGTCGTTAGAGGATTTAATACTCGATCCTTAGACCTCCTGCCGTGGAACTTGCAAAGATTAACACCTCTCATTTTTATCATCTGGAACTCAAAAGGGAGAACCCAAGTCTCAAGGCTAGTAAAAAATGGGTTGTCTACAATTGTATAGGATGCTTTTGGGAGGATGTCCCATGCCTTTAGTGAAAACTCTTTGTAGAGATCAAAATTTATAGTATATTCAATGAAATCCAATTTCTTTTTATCAAAAAACTTTTATTTCTCTCAAGTGCTTGGCCTTTTGTGCTTCCCTCATTAATCTAGTAATGACTCTATAAACAGGACTCAAAGAAAACAAAATTACAACTTGAAAATGCTGTACAAATAACTTGACGACCTAACATGACCCTAACATAGATGCCGAAATGCCCCCATTGTCTCTGAAGTGCCATGCCCCGAATGAGCCAAACTTCCTATAACAACCTATTTCGAGTGGCCGCTTGAGCGGTCAATTGGTTGCTCGAGCGGATAAGTAGAGCTCCTAGTATCTTGCTCGTTTGTAGGTGAGATTGCTCGAGCGGTCAGGTGGTCACTTGAGCGAAGATATCAAGCTTCCAGTAGTTTCATTGTAGCTCTACAAAACTTCTACGAACATGTGTTTACCGCTCAAGCGGTTGATAGTTCGCTCGAGCGGTCTCCTTATGTTGTGCGCATCACTCGAGCGATGAAAAGTTCGCTCGAGCGGTCTGTTCGGGATAGGAACATTAAATTTCAATCCAAACACTTTTCGAACTTACTTTTCACACTTATTCTTTCTCTAAACCCCTTTTTTTGAAGACCTGGCCTCTAAACACTAGATTTCATATATTTTGAGTTAGAATTCATCCTTGCTCCTTGATCAAAGTCGTTCATCTCATCAAAGGCTACATTTTGAACCGATTGGATCTTGCTATTGTGGAATTTCATCTTTTGGGTCTTCATCTCTCTCTCATAACTCTCGAGGTAGGAATATCTTTATTCTTGTATATTTATAATTTGGGTTAAATATGTGTAAATCTTATGGTATGGGTATATGATTTGGAATGGGTGATATATATATATATATGGATATTTGTGATGATAGTGAGTTTTGCCCAAAATTGGTGAAAGATTTGAGTATCTACTAATGAAAATAGTGTAAAAAGCATAAATCAAGGAATATAAAGGCATGAAAGGAAAAGTCCTAAAATTATTGTGAAACCCTAAATGTTGTTCATGGATCATGATTAACAATGGAAGAGACATAGATGAGTAAATTGGAAGGGTATTGAGATTCTTGTATTGTGATAAGAAATTAGTTGTGGAATGTACTTGTTGTGTGCTATGGCCTTACTCGCGCGGGAAATTGAGGTACCCACTTGCCTAGTCGTGTGAGGATGACAAATGTGGGGATGTTTTGAGGTGTCCACTTGCCTAGTCATGTGAGGATGACAAATATAGAATAGTTGAGGTTCCCACTAGCCATCTGTGTGAGGACGGAGAAATGTGGAAATGAAGATAAAGTTGTGTTTTGTTTTACAAAAATTGGACACATAGTACCCATGGGCATTAGTAGTGATCATGCATATTTTACATCAAATGTTTATATACTCAGTTAAATATATTCTGTACTCGGCAATTGTTCATTCCTATCTAACAACATTTCAGGACTCGACAAATCGCAATCACACTAGTGAAGAAGGAGATGACAACCCTTTTTATTTTATTTTTATTTTTTTAAAAAAAGTTGTGATCTTTTCAAGTTGTAATTGAACTGTCAAACTTTTGTATTATTCTCTTTTGTCATACATGTCCTCTTGTTTTAATGGCCACGTTTGAAATGTGTTAACCTAAAGGACAATGGTTTAGTTTTCTCTAACTTGTTGAATTGTGAACAGTTAATATGTAATTTGTGTAGGTTGAAATCTATAGTTCAATGAGAAAGAGAATTATTGGGATTGATCTTGCATTTGTTTGGGAATATGGAGCATGTTTGTAATTGATGTCTTATTGGAAATTATTTGGGGGCGTTATACTTCCTTTGTCAGCATACGATGTGCACACGCGCCATGGATGTGTGTATGCACCAAGAATGTGCGCACGCATAAGTCACATGTGCTCGCATAACTAGTCCTAGTATTCGAGTTTTAGGGTTTTGCTTCTTTAAGCCGTTGTTGCTCTGTTTTGGCCTATAAATACTCCCTCCTGCATGAATGTTTCTCCACATAAGTCTCCTCTAAATAGTTTTTGGCACCAAACCTTGCTTTTTATCTTTAGTTTGTAGCCATGTTTTCCCAAAATGGTTTATCAACATGGATGGATAGCTTGGACGGCGCCGAGCGTGTCAACTTTCGTAGTTATGGTTTGAACTCTATGTTTCCTCTTAGCAAGTTGAACATTGACTTGCCTTTACTTAGTGCGGTGGCTTGATTTTGGGATCCGAACGTCCATGTTTTCAGGTTTGGTCATCCAGAGCTTTGCTTTACTTTTGAGCAGTTCAAACCTTTGTTGGAGTGTCCTGTAAGGGTTGACTTGGTTCGTCCAACTCTATTGGTAGGCTATCCCAAGCTGCCTAGAAAGATTTGCGGATTGCTTCCAAGAGAGGACAAGACCTGTGTTCGGAATGGTAAACTATCAATCATCATTTTGATTGATAAGTTTACCAATGGGTGAGATCTGAGGGATTGGAAATTCTAGAAGTACAAGCGGGCTACTTTGTGTATTTGCTTGCTTGCTCGATTCTTGGTAGCACCGAGTAATGGGATAGTTTGTCCTGTTTTCGTTGACGTGGCCAAACAGGTTAGGGACGAGAAGAGCTTTGTTGGGCTGGTCTTGGCAGAAACCTTGATGGGTTTGGACAAGGTTTTTGCTGATAAGACTGCGGATTTTCCTGGGAGTCCATTATTACTTTAGGTACCACGCATCTCACTTGGTTTCTCATCTTTCACCTCTCTATTCTTTTGTCTCTATTATGTTTTTAGCACACCCTAACTCACTTTTTCTACTCATCTCACAATTTTCTATTCTTTTGTCTCTCTTTTATTTTTCTTTATTTTTTCAAAACTGACTTATGGACAAATTGAAGGTGTGGGTGACTTCTACCCATTACTCGACAATCTCATACCATACCCGTGCCCAGTTGGTGATGATGGATTCTATTGAAGACTGGTATGGTTGGTTGAGTTCCCGAACTTACAGAGACATACCTTGGAGTTTCTTCTAGTTAGGACTTCCAATCATGACTAGAGAGATGTCCTCATTTTAGGCATAGAGGTAGTTGGCCTGTCTCACATAGCCTATTATTTTCCTCATCGGATTCTGCGGCAGTTTGGAAGTGAGCAGGTGGCTCATTTGGGTTCCCCTTCGTACCCTCTTTTTGTTTTCCCGGCTTCTCACTTGAAAGCAAATGCCAAAGCTTGGTAGGGCATTCATTGAGTGGCATGAACTCGAGATTTAGTGGGTTGCGACACAGAGGATAAAAGGCTGAGTAATTTTGACTTGGCTCATAGTGCCTCTAGTTTAAAGTTTGAATCCCATTTATTATCAATAAAATAGTGCAATGAAGTTTATTCCTTTTGTTTTGAAAAAGTTGTGTAAATGGTCAATCAGAAAAGGAACACAAATCACTCAATCTTCTCGTTTAAAAACAATCCAAATGGCAATTTTTGCAAGCTCACTCACTCTTCTCATTTAAAAACCATAAAAATGACAATTTTCACAACCTCACTAATTAGATAGTTTTGTAGTTGAATCCAATGAATTGTGCAACTAAACCCCCTCCTTGGAAAAAAGGTTACATTCAAGTGCTCAAATTGATGACAAGTAGTGATGGATGATGAAATTTGAATGAGACGTGGCCGAACTCCAATGTGGAGCTGCCTACGTATCCCTCAGATGGGAATAAGACCGTCTATAGTTCGATGTGAGGTCCACTAGGGTGTTAACTCTCCTCTTTTGTGCTCTAACTTTTGCTAAGATTGCTCTTTCGAGTTTTCAATTTTGCGAGTTTTCATTTTCTTCTTTTTTTTTCCCCATTTCTTTCTCTCCCCTATCTCTCTCTCTCTCTCTCTCTCTCTCCCTCTATCTCTCTTTATATTTATTTTTTTCTCTCTCTTTTTTTCCAGGCTCTAATTTTTTTTTTCTTAGGTCACCTTTTGGGGTTTCTGACTTGACGAGCTCTCTCAGGGTCAATATATTATGTGAATTTCATCCCATTCAGATTTGCTGCAATAATGGTTTTTTCCTGTCATGGTGACCTTGCTCCTTTTTATTTGAATTTCTTCCTTGGATCATGAATTGGATCTCCTTTGCGTGGTTGATTGATGGGAGGATGTCCCTTACTATGTACTAAGGAATAAAAATTGCCCAGTCTGATTAATGCCCGACACCCTTGCAATGGATTTGGTTCCGAAGTCTAGAGGGGTTTTGTGTTACATAGTCATAGGATTGACTTGAGGCATGTCTTCATATGATATCACAAAAATATGTTTTTGAATTCTTTTTAGAAGAGCGACTAAGTGCTCGTATTCAAAAAGATAGCATGGGTTCAATCTAGACCAGGCAAGGGTTTTCCCTTACTACCTAAGTTTATTGACCTTATTGTGTCCATTTCAAATTTGACTTATCTTCCTTTTTCCGGTTGAATTAGTTCTTTTTTTAAGCTTTGAAGAATATATATATATTTTTTTTAGAAATCTTGGAATGATCGTAATCAACTTTTGGCACCGTGAAGTATCCAGAATTACTAGATATATTATTGATAAAAATGGTGATTCTGACATCCAACTTTGAATCAAAAGAAAACAAATCAAAATAAATCAAAACAAAAGGATAGACTCAACTTATTACTTGAAAAGACTGACGCTTCAGAATCCGACAGACTAGATTTCCAACTCACTTGACTTATTTTATTACTACCAAATCCATGAGGAAAACAATTTTTAGTAGGCCAGTTTGTCAATTGGCGTCTCATTGCATCCATTACATGCTTGGCGGCATCCTCTTCCAATACTTCTATTTTCCGCATCATCAATGAACTGAAGTTCCCCAAGCTAATGTGGTTAGTCTTAGTACTCAAGCCAGTTGCAAAGTCAACCCATGTCAGATTGCTTTGCCCATTCTCTTATTCTTTACTCATCTTCTTTGAATAAGGCTCATATAAACTAGTCCTCATCCACCTCTGCTCAGTTTTCCTTTTTCTTGTTCTTCCTATAGCACTATAGCAACGGACTTTAGAGTATAATGGATTTCAGCCAACCCAACATCCCTCCATTTCAGTACTTCCCTTTCATTATAGCGGTCAAGGGTTGGCAATTTCCTTTTCCAAGTGCCCTAAATGGACTCTCGAATGTCAATTACTTTCCACTCCTTTAACTCAAGGTAGATTTCAGTTTCGTCATTCTGTTGTTCACTTTTTTACTCTCCCTCCTCGTTGTCATGTTTTGCTTCATCTAACTCACCTCCCCATCCTTGGTTTTCTACATGTTGCAAACCATCAAAATTGCCGGGGTGGTTTGGAATGCTAAAGTCCCCAAGAGCTGAAAGGTTCTTTTTGATGAGGTCCTCCTCTAAGAAGTCGACATCCCTGGATTCAGGGAGTACATATGTCACGACCCCAACCTGTCCCTCTAGGTTGGAGTGGTGATCGTCCAGTAATCTCTAATTACCAAAGGCGTGCTTTAACCAATTCCAAAAGGATTAGTTATATATAGGGCTTAACAGCAGAAATATCTTCATTAATTCATTAAGTCCATAGAGCATTACATGAGCAATATGGAATGAACACATAACCTTTCATTGATTATCTTTGAATAATTTACATCATATACAAAGAAAAAAAAAGAAGAAAAGTACAACATAGCATCCATAAGTACAAAACTTTCTTGAATATATACAAAGCTCATCTCTCAAAAACTCTGCTTCCAAAAGGGTAAAGGGAAACAAAAGAAGAAAATAAAAGAAAAGAAAACTGCATATCAAGTCCACGACTCTAGTGGTGGTCCTCTTACTGATCACCTACATATATATATATATATATATATATATAAAAGAATGAGCCAAACCCAATGAATAATACCAAAGTAAAGGGTAGATGAATGAGTTCCAAACATTTACAAAGATCCATTCCAGTTCACAATTCAAAAGGCATTCAAACATTTCATAGGAGATAATCGAATATGTGATAACATGGTACATCCAATAGAGTAAACAATCCAACCATACGTGGTTGTCATGGAAAGATCTCAATAATCTCCATGGCACAAAAATAAACGTCCTCCAATGGCTAGGACTCACTAAAGGATGCCATTACTAGATTTATAGAAATATGGAACAATCATTCATTCCGAATAAAGTAAACATTTCACAAGCAAGGTACTTTTCATTTAACAAAACACTTTTCAAACATAACTTTACAGAGATATTACTCACAAGAAACTTCTTAACAGTCCTGACCTACACAATAGAATATAAATACTGTTATAACAAATGTTTAAGAATCGAACTAACATAGTTTTAGTTTTCCTTTCTTAACTTAATTTGATTTAGATTGGTTTCTAAGTGTATTTGACTTTCAAATAGGTTCAAAATGCATGGAAGGGTGTTTGAGGGTCAAAGAAAATGAAACGGAGCAATGCTTTGCAAACCGCACGTGCGGTGGAACAGGGCAGCAAGTGTGGAACCCCAGGCACATGTGCGGCCTGCAGGTGCAATTAATGCAGTCATGAATTTGGTTTTTGGGTTTGGTTGCTGCACGTGCGGGGAAGGTACTGTAGGTGCTGTTCCTCATGCCGTACGTGCGAGAGAACTATAGCAGGTCAGGGCTAGGCTATGCTTGAGTGTTCTTGGCCCATGTTCCATAACATCCTAATTTGCATATATATGCTGTGAAGCTAATCAAAACTCATGAATTTGAAGATCAAAACAATTAAAAGATGGATTTAATCCATGTTCCAAATCTTTTCTTAACTCTCCTACACTTTTAATCCTTCAAAAACAAGTTCTAAGGCTTCCTAAACTCAAATAAATGGTATAGGTTCATAGCATAACAATTGTATAGTTCAAATCTAACATAAAACCAATTCAAAACATGATTTTTGAATGAATTCTTCAAATCATTTTCTTAGGTTCTAAATTTCCCTATTTTCTTTTATTTAAATATTTCCAAAACATGGATCAAATGGGTTTCTAGCTTGGTTATGATAACAAAACATGGAAGAGGATTGAGTTCCTTACCTAGTAGTGATTTTCGTTTGATTTTAGGTTGAATCCTTGAGCTTCTTTTGATTTTCTTTTCTTTTATTTCTTCTTTTATTTTCCTTTACCCTTTTGACAAAGAAAGTTTTTGAGAGATGAGTTTGTATGTAACAAGTTTCTTATCTATGGATGTAAATATTGTACTATCCTTTTGTTTATGTATTTGATGTAAATTATTTTGAAGATAATTCAATGAAAGGTTGTATAGTCATTCCATATTACTTATGCACCACTCTGAGGACTTAATGGATTAGTGATGAAATTCTGCTGTTAAGCCCTATATATCATAGTCCTTCGAGATTTGTTATGGTAGGCCTTTGGTAATCGGGGATTACTGGCCGATCACCACTCCTACCTATAGGGGCGGGTTGGGGTCTTGACAACCTGTAAGACCCCTAACTTTTGTAAATCCTATTTAGGCCCTCACTCTTGAATTATTATAATGAAGGCCCTCAATTCCTCGTTTACTTGCAATTTTAACCCTAGAATAAAAAATGTATCACAGACGAAATCATGCAAACCCTAATCGACACCAGTAGCTTAGTAATCATTTCTAACACTCTAATATTAATTATTTAACTCTATAATTGTAGACTGATTGTTCAAAACCCTAGTTTCCAATTTTCATCCTTTTTGTTTGATTACTCTCCTTTTAATTCAAAGCGAAGCAACTCAAACTGAATTATTTTTCCTAATACTATTTTTATTAATTCTACATTGAAATAGGTATTTTAATTGAGCCCATGCTCTCACACTTTTTTAAAATTGCACTTTAACCCCAAATCATTCTTTATATATATATATATATATATAAAGTACAAATCATTATTATATTCTTTATCCTCAAAATATCTACATTATATATAGGAATTTGTACATAAAAATAATTTGAAAAATCACTCAAATCTTCCCCCACATGGCCAGCTATCCTATTCACACATATATGAGTGTACTTTTGGAAACAAATTGCTTGAATCTTGGAGGAATATTGACCTAAGTTCCATAAATCTAGGAGTTGTGCTTGTACCCTGCATCAATCTAGTTCTATATTGACTAAATCATAACTGAATCATGTCTTAACACATAATTAGACCTCCTAATCTTCCTATATTCCATTACATTCAAACTTAATACAAAACTTTTCCATTTCATTGGAACCAAGTGCACTTAGGACCTTTCACCACATTTCTTTTCTCTATAAATAACTCATCCTCTAGCATTTTTGCACATCACACACATACACACATACACACATACACATACACATACACATACACACACATGCACACATAGTCACACACACACACACACACACACACACACACACACACACTATATTTGAGCAAGGGAGAGAGAGAGAGAGAGAGAGAGAGAGAGAGAGAGAGTGAGTGAGTGAGAGCTTTGGGAGGAGGAGGAAGAAAAAGTGAGCATGCTTGCACAACACCACCCTTAGGCAAACATGTAAGCTAAAACACAATTGTGAGACCCCCAACTTTTGTATTTCCATTTAAGGCCCTTACCTTTGGACTATTTCAATGAGAACCCTCGATTCCCTCATTTACTTACAATTTTAACCCTAGAATTAAGAACGTGTCCCAATCAGAGCCGTGAGAACCCTAACCAGTACCGATAACATAGAAATTATTTCTAATTCTCTAATAATAATTAATTAATTCCCTAATTAAGGATTGGTCACTCAAAGTCCTAAATTCTGGTTTACATTACGTTCGTTCGATTGATCACCGTTTAATTCGAAACAAAAAACTTTAGTCGAATTAAATTCCCAAGCTCTAATTTTATTAAATTCTACACTTAAATAGATTTCTCAAATCATAAATTAAAGCCCTAGCCCTCATATTTAAATTTAATTACATTTTGACCCTAACTAGTACCATTATATAGATAAACACATTTGTACCTTTCGATATATTTAGATATTTTTTTTTGGTACACAAATATCTTCTAATTAGATACAATTTGTACTTGAAAATCAAACAAAATCTTCCTTAAATCCAAGCCCACATGGCCTTCCACCCCTAGAGGATCCTTGTAGTGTACTTGGTGAAACAATATCCATGAAATCATGGGGGAAAAAAAAAAAAAAATTCTAGTACCTCTAAAATTAGGAACTTTGTTTGTACCTTTAGTTTGCTGAGGCTCTAATCCTAACTGGATCATGTTTAAGGATACAATTAAGGTTCCTAACTATCCTATATTCCCTTGAATTCAATCCAAATCCAAACTATTCAGTTCATTTCCAACCAATGGGCATTATAGACTTTTCACACCATTTTCCCTATAAATACCCCACCACCCTTTTGCATTTTCTTCACAAATCAAAACACCACAACCACACACACACTTACATGGTTAGAGAGGGAGAGGAGAGGAAGAGAAAGCTTTGGAGGTGGAGGAGAGAAAAAAGAAAGAAATTCTTGAGCAACACCTCACTAGGCATTCAAGCAAGCCACAACACAACCCTCTATTTTATTTTCTCATTCAAATACATGATCTTAGAGGTTTAAAGTAACAATTTCAGATGTGTATTCATAGTGTTCTTTTGTTTGAATAGAATAGTTAGAGCCATGTTTTTTTTCTTACTTGCATTTTCACTTAATGGAAGCAAAACTATCTTTTTTCAATCCACTTCTCACATTATTTCCAAAGGCATACCTCATTTCTAAAAATCTGAGTTATTTTTATAATATTTAGCATGCTTTTATCATAAAATAAGTGTAAATTTACTCATGGTTTCTCTCTTTTTCTATTACTCTTCTTATTTCAAGTTTTGTGCAAGAACGACCGGTATTTTCAGCCTAATTCAAAAATTAAAGAAAATGTATAAACATCATATTATTGTCATTTTTATATCAAAACTTCCCTCAAGGTGTTATATTTCAAGTAAAAATGGTTTATTGAAGAAGAGTGAGTGGTTTAGGAGAAAATCCGATTTTCGTAACTGTCGACGAATCTAGACAGAGATGGAGTATTTCAATAATAACTAAAAATCTAGAAAATCTATCCAACTTCCGTAATTTTTTTTTGAAACTAGACAAAATTCTCTACAAACCCTAAAGAGGTCGAGTTCGGGAAAAATCTAAAAAGTGAGTAGTCTTCTTGGGCTTGATTAAACATAACTTAAACTTTGGATGAAATGGTAAAGAAGAAAGTGAGCAGTTTTCACTGAAATAAACTGAACTTTTTGTATACTTAAAATTTGGATGTAAGACCACGACCATTGAAAACTAGACTTCCGAGCTTAATTTAGACTCAAGAATCGCTTAAAATCGAGTTCAGATGAGAGAGATAGGTCCATTTGTGTCATGACCATAACCCGCCCCTAGAGGTTAGGATCATAACCGGCCAATAATCATGAGATTACCGATGGCCTCAGTCAAAAATTAGTCATATTTAATACTAATTGTGAGACCATGAAATATCCTCTCACATGGATTGTAGAGATCCAATGAAGAGATGAACTTTGTCCCTGTATATCTGCAAAGATGAGCATGATCGGCGCCACCCAACTGGGGTTGCCGGCCAGAGACACTCCGATGGTAAAGTTAGCCCCTGAATCAGAGAAGGAAGATGAAAAAATGAAGGGTTTTGTGTGCTATCTGGCAGAGAGTTGAACATACCTTTACTTGGATGCCCCCTCTTTATATAGATTTTTTTTTTTTGGGGGGGGGGGGGGGTGTGTGATATTTGTTTGGGCTGGGCCCAATGTAGGCCTTGTTTGGGTTAGCCCCAATAAGTTGATATATATTTTTTTCTGGCTCCCACAATTGCCCAAAACTTTCATTGTCTGCGGTAGAAGAAATGAGAGTTTTTTTTATTGCGAGTTACCCGTTCAAATAAATATTAGGTCTTTTGACAAATGAATGGATGATTGTATGAATGCATGTATATTTTGAATGCATGTACAAATATATGTATATAAGGGAGAGAGATTAAATCAATGATGGTGATCATAGTACGAAATTATATCACATGAGTTCCAAACAAATCATAACGATGGGCCACGATATTGTTACCCCCGAGCAAGGGTCGTAGGCCACGGTATTATGACCTCCAGGCGAGGGTGTAGTATATTGCCGAGTGCAAAGAGCGCTTCAAATATGGATTTTCGTGCCGAGCTAGAGATATTTCTATATACCGAGCACGAAAATGATTTCCTGAACCAAATAATGTAAATTAAATAAAGTAGATATATCAACCAAAAAATGGACCACAGTACTATTACCCCTAACCCCCGGGTGGGGTGTAGGCCATGATATTCTAACCTTCGGGCGTGGGTGTAGGACTTGCTGATGGCGCTCCGTGCCGAGTGCAAAACTTTTGTTGATTTTAAGTGGCGATCAAGTGCCAATATTGCAAGGATTTTGAATAATGAATCTGTTAGTGATGGCTTGTACCGAATGAGGTAGACGTGTTAATCACCAATAATATTACTCTGCTTGTAAGGAATTTCCAAGAAAGTAGATATTTGGCCAACGATTTAATTGTTGAGTAAAATTTGGGCCAATTAGCATTGCTTGGTTTGCGTTTAGTCTGCCCCATTGCTTTTGAATGATGGGTGTTAGTCGGAAGGAATGCATATTGGACTCGCTCCATTGCCCTATGTTGCAGGGAAGATTCGGCTTTGGTAAAATGATGGCGCGTAAAAATATGCAAACTGTTGACTGCCAAATGCGAATGGCCGACTGCCAAGTATGTAATGTATTGCCCCAAAACTAACGCTTGCTTGGAGCGGTATGAAAAGGAGCGGGAGTTTGTAACTCAAGTAAATTTCATTGTAATGCTTGTACCAAGTTGGCCGAGTATGCATGCATAGTAGAGTTGCCGAGATGATGATCAGCGGATATGCCCCAATTAGAAAGTGGGAAAAGATGTCCCAGTGGGCAATAAATGGCCAAGGTAACGAAATGAATGATTGGGGAAGACGGAGGATATTTCGTAGCCCCAAGATCCTGCCGTTGAAATTGCATGTCGATCGGATACGATTTGACCGTTGATTTGGCATTTAATGTTCCCGATTGGCCGATGTAGTGATCTCAATATGCGACTCAGAATTTGAAAAATCAAACTGTACGGATGTGTTTACAAGGCTCCAAATAGTTGGAAATGACCATTGGATCGTTGTAATCAGACTTAAATATAATCAAACTAAATAGTAGTAGCAAAAATAGAGTTGATGGCTCAGATCGGTTAAGAATTGTGCTCCGCGAAGCAGTGGATAATTGCTCTTATTTTGCTGAGTTGCTCTTAATCCCTTGGCCCCTACAGATCCATTTGTTAGTATTCGGCAAGATATATATTGGAACTTGATTGTGATAGGATGTAATTTAGCCGCAATGCACTGAATAATTTCTTATATGTGCCAACTTTGGGTCGTCTACTCCAGCTGAAGTGAAATTGCTAGGCAAAGTTTGACTGGCTCATACGGCTTCGTTTTAGCTTTGATTTCGATGCGGTTGGTAGCGTTGGACTCATCTCAATGAGTACTTCACCCTAGTATACTCAAAACTTGAGTTTGACAGCTTCAAAAATTTTAGTTTTCGGCACATGTGATCTGTTTCGTAACTTTTGGCGGACTTTGGTTACTTTTTGGCTCGTCGGGTTAGTGGGTTTGGACTCCTTGAGTCGACGCGAATCCTTAGGTATTGTCTGATGTGTATTTCGGCAGGTTGAGATGCTAGTTTTGTGCCGATGCCGAGATAGTAGCATCGGGCAATATTGCATAGTTGGTTACCGAGAATATCCAATGATGTGGAGCGACACATGTGTGGCCGACTACTCTTGCCGAGTAATTAATGAGCCGAATAATGTTGCCGAAAATGTTTGCTAAGGTTTTCTATTGTTGAGTAATGTGGAATAATGTTAGCTGAATAATGTTGCTCTACTGCTGAGTAATCAATGAGCGAATAATGTTGCCGAAAATGTTTGCCAAATAAGGTTTTCTATTGCCGAGTAATGCGGAATAATGTTAGCCGAATCTATTACCAAGTAATGTGGAATAATGTTAGCCAAATAATGTTGCTCTACTGCTGAGTAATCAATGAGCCAAATAATGTTATCTATGGCATAACCCAGTATGCAATCTCTTGAATTCAGCACTACACTTTTTTGGTTTGCCGAACAATGTACTCAGCAAAAGAGCTTGGTGGTTCACGTTGTTGGCTATGCACTCGATAGTGAAAATTCGAGCCGTTCTCAATGCCAAAGAATAGAGCTCAAGGTTATAGAGCTACCGAGTAGCTTTGTTAAATTGTTGAACAGTTCCATTGTTGTTAAACTCATGAACTTGATGGCGTATGAACTACAACTACACATGACAATGGTGTCGTCAATCAGCTTTGCAGTCGGTTAATTTAATCACTTGTGTTGGCAATACTTCGATTTCCACGGCCATCCTCTTGGTGATTGCTGAGCTTGACCCAATTGTTGGTGCCGATCGACATTCCTCTTGGCTTATCGAAACACTAGTCGGCGTCTCTTAGCGTGCCGAAACACTTGGGCAGCAGTTCTTGAATTTTGCTCTTTGATATCACTTGGTCAGCCATTAGAGAAATGGTGGAGTACTGAACTCTATATCGATAAACATCTTCTAGCAAGGCATAACATTTTAATTAAATTGAAGATTGTAAGCATATATGTATATAGAAATCATACTGTAGGACAACAGTTATAAAGAGAAAAGAATAGATGTTCCATGTTATTGTAGACACCCCATTTTTGACCGTCCTCAAGACTTGGTTGTACTTGCAGGTACATCCAGCCACAAGTTCGATTGCTCGTCAAGTACTCGACTTTCGCGGCGGAATGTCACAGGTTTGAGCTTTCCAAACCCTGTATCCTTCCTGCCCCATTTTTGGACCATGTGTGGGGACTTTCAGCATGTTTCTCACAGTGCACTACCGGCCACTCTCTACCACTGCCGGCCATGCTTTTGTCCCTGCCTGCTATTGATGAAGTCTGCCAGCCATCAATTGGGCACTGCCGACCACTACTGATGGCCGGCAGAACCCTTTGTCTCAGCAGATTTCACGCCAGATCTTTTGAGCCAGCTGGTTTTCACTCATCCCTCCTCCATACACGTGTATGGAGGGATGAAGCCCTTTCCAAGCTTGTTAACAAGCTTCTCATTGCATTCTTCTATATAAGGAGAGGCTCCTCCTCTCCAGCAGGAGGTTGAGCAATTTTGGAGAAGTTATATATCTCTCTCTCTATATTTCTCATTCTCTCTCTATATTGTTGTTGGTTTTGTGCCTTAAAGTCCATTTTCCTCTCACTTTTGCACTACAACACGTAGAGATATACCACCACCTTTGAGCTGAGGTTCTTGGAAGTGTTATTGAGCTCTGAAAGTGGTTTTTGCCCCTGAGGTTGCTGGTTTGAAGCTGAGCTTCAAGGGTGAGTATATTCCCTTTTTTAGCATTTGTTTGTATCTCATTTGGCCATCCTTGCATATTGTTTTAGGCCTTGCTTTAACTGAAAAAATTCTGTATTTAAGTGCTTTTGATGATTGTTTAAGGCCTCTTTGGGGTTTAGGGTGTTCTACCCTCTTGTATGCCTTGTTTGGCCTTGTTTTGTGCCATCCTTAAGGCCTTTGAGTTAGTCTTTGTTTGGCCTTTTAGCCACTGAAATCCAGTGGATTTTCAGTGGTAGGCATATGGTTTTGAGGCCTCAAATCAGAGGGGGTGACCCCCTCTCTTTTTGTTTTGTTTGCTTGAGTTATTGGCCTATCAAATGAGCATGTATCTCTATACTTTTGAGGCTTAGTTTAGTCACTTTTTTGTGACTTTTAGGGCTTGACTTAACTCTATCCATGGTTGGTTTGGTCACCTTGTACATGCATCTTATATGTGTAGTGTAATCCCATTTGTGGCTCATCAAAGTAGCATGTCTTGCTAGCATGTCTTGGCTTCATTTCAGCAGGTTTTTGGCCATCATTTGACATCTCATAACTCTTTCTAAAGTTGGTTTGGTAGTCTCTTGAGTGGCTCATGTACTTGTAGAAACAAATCTTGCTTACTAGCTTTGTATGCATGATGTTTTGGCTCATCATTCTAGCATATTTTAGCTATGCTCCAGCATGATTTATTCATATTTGGGTTGTTCTAAGACTGTTTTGGGCTACCATGGTCATATGACTCATGTTTAGTATAGTTATAGAGCAAATGCTTTGACTAGCCTTGAGTTTTGAGGGAGCTTGCATGCTTAACTTGTGATGTTTGCATGCTTTGGCATCATTTGAAATGTTATATCAGTGCATATTTCATGGTCATACACTTGCCTTTGTTATGCTTTCAATGCCTTGAAGAGTTGGTGTTTTATGTCTCATGAATGGATCATTGTGCATGCCTCTATGCTTAGGTCTTTGGGATGCCATCTCAGTGGATTTTTGAGCTTATTTTGACATACCATAACTTTGTTTTTCATTGGTTAAGTCATACCATGTTGGGTTGAAATAGGTGTAGTGCAATCCCCCTTGTTGGCCTTACTTGCACCATGCTTTATGCCTTTCATGTTGACTTGTTTTGGCCTTGATCCATACATGTTTTAGATTCATTTTGGCATGATCTAGGACTGTTTTGATTGTCCTTGGTCCTTTGGGGTTTGATTCATGTGGCCTTGGTATAAGCTCCTTGATTAGTCTTAAGCTTTGAACATCCTAGCATGTTATGCTTGCATTGTTTAGTTGATTTGGCATCAATTTACATGAGATTTCAGAGCTTACCTCATTGCCACATTATCATGATTGTCACTCCTTGCTTATGTATGAGAGTTGTGTCCCTATGCCTTAATTCTTAGGCCATTACATGTGCATGCTTTGCTTTGCATTTCATACCATCATTTCATCATCATGGCCACTGATTTGGGCATGACTGAGGTCTACCCTTTTGGTTTAAGTCCATTGAGTATGCTATGTATATTGCATTGAGTATGCCATACTGTTCATTGCATGTAGTATGCCATCCTACATTGCATTATGCATGCCACGTGGCTATTTGCATTGTGTATGCCAAGTTATTTTGCCTTGCATTGAGTATGCATGTCCCTAACATTGCTAATTTGTCCTTGTAGCATTGCATTGTGCATGCATGCATTAGCATTGTTCGCATATCATTAGCTTTGTTAAGTTAATCATATCACATAGCATTGAGTATGCCAGTAGTTGCATGTTTGCATGCTTAAGTCATATTGCATGTTGCCATGCTTGTGTTGCATGTTGTTTAGATTAAGTATTAATCCGAGCACGAAGAAACGAGGGACGTTTCATACTTCAAGTGATGAAACGTGCCTCAATTCTCGGTCGCCGACGCTCTTGACGATGCATGATAGAGTTCTAGGCATTTATGTGTTTTTGTGCATTCATTCTACATTGATTTGCACAAGTTGGATCTTTGGCCATCATGTATCGAGATGCGTGATTGATGGTCTTGGATCTGATTATGCCTCTCCCTTGATATTTCGAGGTGATATGGGGTGGCATAGTGCGTACATATCCTTGGGAGACCCTCATTTTTCTCTATTTTGTGCTCTGCTACAGCTTGGTGTCACAGCACACCAGTGCCTGGCAGCCTCCTTTTGTTGGCCGGCAGACCTTCATTCTTGGCCAGCAGTGCCTACTCTTGGCTGGCAGAGGGGTCGACAGAAGCTCCTCATGGCCTGCAGGCCACTGGTGCACTCCTCAGCACTGTTTGGTAAGATCCAGCAGCTAGTTCTCAAGGACACCTTGCAGACAGAGCCTCTTGAGAGCAACCGGAGAGCTTTTCGGGACGGCAAACCGAGCATGCATCCTCTTCTCCAATCAGCGTTGGAACAACATTGTTTATTACTTACTTGTTAGTTAGCATTGGATTTGTAATTTAATTAGTTAATTTGTTAATTAATTAAGTTTTGTAATAATTAGTTGTAGCTAGTTATTCATTCGGTTATGTAATAATTAATTAGCTTGTTAGTTAGTTAATTAGTCAGTTTGTATTATTCATTCGGACTCTCTGTCGAGAGGGCGAATTTTGTAATAAGCGTGCGTGTGTGCGATGCATGTCTTCCAACCCCCATTTCTTTCTCCCTTTTACTTACCTGCTTTCGATGGTTAGTTTTAGGTCATTTTCAATTAGCATCCTTATGCTTTGCATGCGTGCATCCATTCATTTGTCTTGCATGCACTGGGCTCGGCACATCATACTAACTGCATTGTATTTCAATACCAATTTGAATACATGTATCAAGTTGCATTTCATATGCCATCTTAGAATAGCCGAGCCTATTTTAGATGCATTTTTGCCTGTGTCGCATTAGCCATCTTAACATGAACTAGGATCATGCATTGGTTTCTTACTAGTTCTCTGTTTTGGCTCGGAGTACACTGTGAGTGTTTATGCTTCAGCATACTGCATGTGTGTTATTGATTGCCATGATAGCATGCTTGCCATGAGGCTAACTGCTTAGTTGATATAACTGCCTGAATGCCTGTGGGTGAAGGTTGGATTACTTGAATTGGAACAATTCATCAAATCTTTGTTTTAGCCTACTTGCGAGTAGCAAACTTCAAATTATTTTCAAACAAACAAATGTGCAATGCTTTGTTCCAACTTAGGCGATCTAGTCTATACTTGAATGCTGTGCGCATCACATAGTAATTCTAGGTTTAATAACCGGAATAAGAACACATGTGTTTTCAAAAATAAGATATCATGTTAGTAAAGGCCGATCTTTGATCGGGCGAGCCGGGGTACTCATTGCATGACCTTCCCCTCTCTACCCAAGTTCCAAGCCGAGGCAACTTTGGTGATGACGGACACGTGGCCTTAGGCACGAGTCAGGGTTTCCTAAATTCCCCAGAAAACAAAATATTTAGGTGGCGACTCTGTGTCTGGCAAAGCAGCCCATGTTTGACACTTCTTTACAAAAATCAGTTTTCCAAAACGATTTGCCGGATTTGGACTCTTTGGTGATTTATCGGTCTTGCATTGCACTTTGCGAGATCAGATTCAGAACCGCGACATTGAGTCCGAACTGTAGTAAGCCCAAATAACAGAACGGGATTTCGCGCTGATTTTTTCGCGCGTGGAGCCCGGGACGTTCGGGTGCGTCCACAGTTATTGACTTCGGCGGTAGTTTGCCGAATAGCTTGGCTTGGCAAGATGGTTGGTCTTGATACCAAACTAAACCGCTGAGCAATGAAGTCGAGGTGCTGGTGCTATACTAAGGAGCAGTGTCGAGCTTTGTAGTGTCGGTCTCTATGACAGGCCGAACTTTCTGTGTATGAGGCTGATTGTGTTCGCATAATCTGAAGTAGTAAACTAAAAACTAAATTAAACCAAAGAGAAATAAAGAAATTACTAGGCAACCACATTAGCTGAAAGATTGCCGAAGTTTTACTTCATTATTTTTATTTATTTATTTATTATTAATATTTTTTTTGAGCATCAACAACACTTATGAAGTAAAATTATGAATAAAGTCACAGTATAGATTGCCTCATACTCTCCCAAATTATGAAGTAAAACATTTTAACTTGTTATAATAATTCATGGCCTTATTTATGTCAATTTCATCTAGAGAGAGAAAAAGTGAGGACCAACTTGTTTAGCATAGGTACACGTGCGTACATGTTAAGAACCAACTCCAAGATAAGTTTGAGAAACAAAGAATAAATAAATAAATGGATAGACCATATATGAATTTGGCCGAGAAACCTGTTAGTAATGTCGAAAAGATGCTTTCACCAAGAAAAGTGTGAAACCCATTTTTAGAGAAAGAAAATGAAAATGCAAAAGTAAATCCAACTAATATGTGTTGACTACTCTTCTAGAGAGAATGTCGAGATAGATATTAAACAAAATGTTTAGACCAAATCTATGAGCATAAATGTATACATATATATATATATATATATATATAGATATATCTGTGTGTATGTATATGCATATAAACAGCAAGATTGAATTTCAAAAATAAATTTAAACAAAGAGGAAAAGGATAGGATCAACCGTGGTCTTGTTTTTAGTAACGTGTAATGATGATTTGAGCATCTTAAGTGTGGTGTTTGTCATCTCCTTCGTCGAATTCTTGCAGACGTTTCCTACAGACGGTGCCAATTGTGAGACCATGAAATATCCTCTCACATGGATTATAGAGATCCAACAAAGAGATGAACTTTGTCCCTGTATATCTGTAAAGATGAGCATGATCGACACCACCCAACCGGGGTTGCCGGTCGGAGACACTTCAATGGTAAAGTTAGCCCTAGAATCAGAGAAAGAAGATGAAAAAATGAAGGATGTTTGTGTGCTATCTGGCAGAGAGTTGAACATACCTCCACTTGGGATGCCCTCCCTTTATATAGATTTTGGGGAGGGGGGGTAGGTGTGTGATATTTGTTTGGGCTGGGCCCAATGTAAGCCTTATTTGGGTTAGCCTCAATAAGCTGATATATATATTTTTCTGGTTCCCACACTAATAGAGGGCTAAAAGCGGAAGTAGAATTTGAAATTTTGCCCAATGAGTAGTGCATATGTGGCATCACACAAACTTTTCACATTATATTAATAACTCACACCAGACAGTCATTTAGAATATATATATATACACATAAGTCCAGGATCATTCAAAAACAATCTTAATTGAAACTAACTTATATACTTAGATACAGACTTGGTCTTACGGGACCACAAAAGTAAACAAAAGGAAAAATCATAAACAAGGCCTCGCACGTGAGGCGTCCAAAGTAGACTCCATGGTATCGGATATCCTTAACGGGTGTACTAGGGTTGAGGATGGACATTCCACTGCTCACCTATATATATATATATATATAAATATAGAGTGAGCTAGTGCCCTGTGAATTATACCAAAGTAAAGGGGTTGAGTGAATGAGCTCCTTTTAACAGATAAGCATATCTGATCAATAAGCATATATAATTAGTAAGCGTTTTACATTAGAACGACCTTGAGGCCAACATGTGATGGAACAACCTTAGGTCCAACAGATAGTAGAATATACAGTACGAGTTCAATCATTACTCAACAAAATAGCCTTGGGCCCAACAGTGCACAGAATGACCTCAAGTCCAATAGTTAACAGACTTATCGATCGGATTCAGTCATCTCTTATCGGAATGACCTTGGGTCAAATCATTTACAGCAGTATAATGGACATTCAATTATTGTAATTGCATATCAGTCATTCAGAATAGTTAGAAATTCACTTATATCATATTAGTTAATCAGTCTTATTAGAGATCCAAAACGACCTTGGGTCCACTTTATTAGATACACAAATTGCCTTGGGCCCAATTTAGATATTTCGAGTGAGTAAGCTCCATTATTCAGATATATACAGAATGACCTTAGGTCCATTGTTCATGTTTATGTCATGTCATTCACTTGTATAGGTAATACTCTCATTAATATCATATTGTTCAGACAGAAGATGGTAACTCATTCACACTTATCAAATCAAAGGTTCAGAAAAGCTTACCACATGTGAACAGCTAGAAAATAGGGTATAAGTAAAATATCTTTACTAAGATATTACTCACAGAGTTCAGTTGGCTGATTCATCCTCAGAGTTGATCCTACACAATTTGTAACACATGCATAAATTGGGTCACAATACAATTCAATTCATTCTTTAATTCGTTTATCTTTCTTAGGCTTCTTTCTAACTCTTTTGTTTAGTTAGGATTCTCAATGTGGGCCTAAGAATGCTCAGAAATGAAATAGAACGGAAATTAAAACATAAAACAACTTTTCAAAGTTTCCTGAAACATAGCACTTCGCTCGAGTGCAACATTGGTCACTAGAGCGAACCCCTCAGTCTGCAAAAGTATTGGATGCTCTCATTTTATGCTCAAGCCAACTTCTTGGTTGCTCGAGCCAAAACTAAAAATAAAGAGTGGTCGCTCAAGCGGTCTTTCGATCGCTTGAGCCAACCTCCAATGTCTGCAAAAGTACTAGATGCTTGGATGTGCGCTCGAGCCACCTTTTGGTCGCTCGAGCGCTCTATCGAATTTATGGAATTTCCAGAATTATGTTTTGAGCTTTAAACACTCAAATATGCAAGAACACTCCAAAATACATATATTTGAAGCTAACTTCAACCCATAGTTCAAAATTTCATGAATTCATCAAAATTCAAACCGTGAACTTAATTTATGTGGATCATTTTTCAAATCTTGCATCCATAGACTTTTAAATGTAGAGTTGGACTCTAAACCATGATAATTCATGCATGCACGCTAGATACAGTTTCCAATTCATTATAATTTACAAGGTTCATGCTCAAAGTTGAATCAAAACAAATTCATTCATGCATGCCCAAATTGATCATAATTCGTACAATCTTTGCTCAATCCACATATTTAACTACACATTCTTCTTGAGTTCACATTTATATGACTTAAGTTCATGAATTTAAAGTTCAAGTACTTACCTAGAGCCTTTAACTCCTCTAATCCTAGTAAGTTCTTGAGCCTAGCTTTACTATCCTTCAATTCCTTGAGCGAATCCCCAAGCTTTCCTATTCCCTCCCTTGAATTCTCACTTCTCTCTCTATATTGTGTATAATCTCAGCAAATTATTGAAGAATAACTCAATTACATAGGCCTAAGCACTATATCATCCTATTTATATAAGGTAATTAGCTTAGGCCAATCAAACTTGATTAAGACTAATCAATCCTTCATAAATTAATCAACTTAATGTAATTATTTTGATCTGAATCAATTTTTAATTAAATTTCACTCTAGGCTCTAAAAATTACGCTAATCACAATGGTATAATCAATTTTGGTTTTTGTCGCCTCTACGACCCTCAATTTCAGTTTATTACAGAATACATAACATATTTTCCTACGATGAACATATATGAATTCAGAAACATACAAAATCACATGATTAGCATCCAAGATCACATAAAGCATATACTCTCCAGTATAATTACGACTTAATAGTATAATACGGAATGGGGTTGTCACATTTTTCCCCCTTTAGGAAGTTTGGTCCTCCAAACTTATGTTACTTCCATTCGGAAACAGATGTGGGTGACGCTTTCGCATCTCATCTTCTTTTTCCTATGTGGCTTCCCTTCCATTCCACTTTCACCATTGGAATGGATTTGTTTCTTAGTTGTTTTACTTGTCGGTCAAGGATTTGTTTTGGCCATTCTTCATATTCGATATTCTTGTCAAGAGCTATCCGGTGGTAATCAATGACATGAAATGGATCTCAGAGATAACTCCTCAACATCGATACATGGAACATGTTATGCATTTGTTCCATTCATAGTGGTAGAGCAACTCGGTAGGCAACTGGGCCCAGTCTTTCCAGAATTTAAAACGGCCCAATGTAATAGGGTGACAACTTGCCCTTATTGCCAAATCTTGACTGGCCTTTCATTGGAATTACATGGATGAATACATGGTCGCCAAATTCATATTCAAGTGGCCTTCTTCTTACATCTGCATAGCTCTTTTGTCGACTTTTAACTGTCTGGAGCCTTTGTTGAATAACTTTGATCTTTTCGGTAGTGGTTTGCACAATTTCAGGGCCAAGCAAGACTTATCCCCAACTTCTATCCAATAGACCAGTGATATACATTTTCTGCCATATAAGGCTTCATACGGTGCCATGCCAATGCTGGAGTGGTAGCTGTTATTATATGCACATTTTGCCAATGATAAGTAGTCTTCCCAACTCCTCTGAAAATCTACGGCACACATTCGAAGGATATCCTCCAAGGTCTGTATAGTCCGTTTTGATTGCCTATCAATTTGTGGATGGAATACGGTACTAAGTCTCAATTCCGTCCCCATTGCTCTCTGGAGGCTTCTCCAGAATCTAGACACAAATTTCAAATCTATATCTGACACAATAAACACCGGTACTCCATGTAAATGAACAATTTCATCAATATAAATTGTAGCCAATCTAACTGCATCATAAGTGGTTCGAACGAGAGGAAAATGTGCAAATTTAGTCAGTCTATCAACTATAACTCGGATAGAATTCATACCTCTCAGGGTCCAAGGTAGCCTGACAATGAAGTCTATGGTTATGTGCTCCCACTTCCATTCCGGAATAGGGAGGGGTTGAAATAGGCTTGGTGGTTTTTGGTGTTCAGTTTTTACTTGCTAACATTGAAGGCACTTGGACACATATTCTGCAATTTCCTGCTTCATATTTGGCCACCAGTAGTTTTGTTTCAAGTCCCGATACATTTTATTGTTACTTGGGGGCATAGCAAATTTCAACTTGTGGGCTTCATCTAGAATTCTTTTGTTAAATCAGAAATGCTCGGAACACACATTCTGTAGTTTTAACACTACACCTCGGTTTTGGATTCACTTTGAATTCATCAATTAACTTCTTAAGGAACTCATTCTTCCTTTGTTTTTGTTTAATCTCGTCAATGATCACCGGTTGAACTACAATGGCGGCCATCAATCCACTTTGTTCAATAAACAGACAAGCCAAATTCCCTGTTGATTTTCTACTTAAAGCATCAGCAACAATAAAAAGGGATTTTCTACTCAAATCCCTGTTGACTTTCTCCGGGTGATACTAAATCTAAAGATCATAGTCTTTGATAAATTCTAGCCACCTTCGCTGCCATATATTCAGTTCTTTTTGAGTGAAATACTTTAAACTTTTGTGATCTGTGTAAACTTCACATTTTGCTCCATATAGGTAATGCCTCCAAATTTTCAAAGCAAATATAACTGCAGCCAATTCTAAGTCATGTGTTGGATAATTCTTTTCATGCGGTCTCAATTGTCGAGAGGCACGGGCAATTACTTTTCCATTCTACATTAACACACAACCCAGACCCTCGTAAGAAGCATCACTAAATATCACAAAATTTTTTATACCTAAAGGCAATGTCAACACTGGTGCAGTAGTCAATCTCATTTTTAGTACTTGGAAGATAGATCCCCTCTCATCATTCCACTCAAATGGTTGCCCTTTCTGAGTTAGTTGGGCAAGCGGTACAATTGTTTTTGAAAAGTCTTTAACAAACCGTCTTTAGTATCTAGCTATGACCATGAAACAACGGACTTCTATTACATTCATTGGTGTAGGCCAGTTCACAATTGCCTCTATCTTCTGGCGGTCTACAGAAATCCCATCTCTGTTGATGACATGCCCTGAGAAGACAACCTCATCCAACCAAAATTCACATATCTTCAGCTTAGCAAGTAATTTTTTTTCTCTAAGTGTTTGCAAGATAGTTCTCAGATGTTGTTCATGTTTAGTTCTACTCTTTGAATATACCAGAATATCATCAATAAAAAGCATAACAAATTCATCAAGGTAGGATTTAAAAATTCGGTTAATAAGATCCATAAATGTTGCAGGTGCATTAGTCACTCTAAATGGCATTACAAGAAATTCGTAGTGACCAAACCTTGTTCGAAATGCAGTCTTTTCAATGTCCTTTACTTTTACCTTTAACTAGTGGTATCTGGATCTCAAATCGATCTTTGAGAATACTTGTGAACCTTGCAAATGGTCAAATAAATCATCAATTTGGGGCAATGGATATTTATTCTTGATTGCTACCTTGTTCAATTCTCGGTAGTCAATGCACAAACATAAAGTCCCGCCTTTCTTCTTTACAAATAAAACTGGTGCACCCCATGGCGAAGTGCTCGATCGGATAAACCTTTTATCAAGCATGTCTTGCAACTGTTCCTTTAATTCTTTTATTTCAATGGTAGCCATTATGTAAGGAGTTTTTGAGATAAGTTGGGTGCCTGGTACAACATTAATAGGAAACTCTATTTCTCTATCAACCAATTCCCCTAGCAGTTCATCAGGAAATACATCTGGAAAGTCTCTAACAATAGGAATACTTTCTAATTCAACATTCATAGATTGCTCAGTCAAGATACTACACAAGAAACCCTGACACCCCTTCCTAAGCATTTTACATGCTTTCATTACTGAAATTAGATAAGGTGGAGGCACTACACCATTACCAACAAATTCAAATTCATCATGTCCCAGTGGTCTAAATATAACCCGTTTTGTTACACATTCAGTAGTAGCACAATACTTAGACAACCAATCCATTCCCAAAATTACATCAAAGTGTCTAATATCCAAAGGTAACAAATCTACACATAAGGTAACACTACCAATATGCATATCACAACCACAGTACACAGATATACATAACACAGGCTTCCCAGATGAAGCGGATAAACACAACATGTATGGCAATGATTCTAAGGGTCTATTCAATCTAGATGCAAATATAGTAGACACAAAGGAATGTGTGGATTCGAAATCAATTAACAAAGAAGCATCCTGATTACATATAGAGATAGTACCTAAGACAATGGCTTCAGTATTCCATGTGTCACCTAGGACGAGTTCAAAGACTCTTTCTTGCCTCAATGTGTCTCTAGTAGCGGTAGGTCTCACAGTGTTCCCTGGTACAAAGATAGATCTAGTTGAGCTAGCGGATGGCCTTCCACCTCTTTGGTCATTCCGAGGACAGTCTTTAACCATATGCCCAGTTTTGCCACACCGAAAACATACCCTAGATGTGTGGTAACAAACTCCCTGGTGTTTTCTACCACATATGTTACATGTTGGTGTAGAGTCCCTTGAAGAACTAGAACTTGATGAACTCGTACTTTGCTTCATAAACATCTTCTTCCTTGAAAAGAAGCCTTGCCTCTTGCCTTTCTGTTCAGATGGTTTATTTTTATTGACATTAAAGGCCGGTCTAGCACATCGACATAAGTAGGCAATTTCAGTGCATTCACCCTTTTCGGGATATTATTACGGAGGCCGCCCTCAAATTTTCTCTCATTTTTATAGTCGATCTAGACCATATGCGATGTAAACCTAACCAGTTCGGTAAACTTGGCCTCATACTCAGCCA
The DNA here is from genome assembly GCA_030407325.1 of Camellia japonica. NCBI lineage: Eukaryota > Viridiplantae > Streptophyta > Magnoliopsida > Ericales > Theaceae > Camellia > Camellia japonica. The sequence continues at coordinate 54,072,731 of JAPPVO010000010.1, read as the reverse complement.
TAGTTATATTGCCTTGTTTCAGCCCCTCAAATTCAGACTCCTTTCTATCACGGACACACTGTGAAAAATATTTATCATAAAAGAGCTCAAGAAATTATGTCCAGTCTATGCCCTTGTTATCATATCAAATTAGCATCCACCACATTCTTACTTCATCCTCCAGTATAAAGGTGGCCAACTATACTTTCTGTGCTTTAAGGCATGGAAATACTTCAAACAACTTTTCAATACCGAGGACCCAAGCTTCTGCCTTCAATAGGTCCACACCCCCGTGAAACAGTGGTGGCTTCATTTTCTTAAACTCTTTGGTGATAGCAATTGTTCGGTCATCATTTTGTAAGTCATGCACAGGTTGTACTGGAGCTGGGGGGTGGTTGTTATTGCCATTGCCATTGCTGTTGGTGCCTTAATGTTTCTGCCATGTCCTGTATCAGTCTTTCCATTCGGTCTAGCCTGGCAATAAAAGATTCTTCTATTTTGTCGGATCTTGTTCTCACCATTATCTGATGAGACTGGCATTATATTTGATACAAAAATAATGTACACAATATACGTAGATAGAAAGAGCATGCATAAATAGATAGACAACATTTCATATATCATGTAGTCACATAGTTCAGAACACCTTAGCATATTCTTAATGCATTTAAGCATATATTTATCACATGAATGCAACTTAAGTATTTTCTAGACACTCTATTGCTCATTTGGACAAATGTGTGAGTTATTACTCGTGCTTTGATACCACTTTGTCACGATCATAACCTACCCTTAGAGGTTAGGATCATAACCAGCCAGTAATCATGAGATTACCTATGGCCTTAGTCAGAAATCAGTCACATTTAATATTAACAAGGGCCAGAAGCGGAAGCAGAATTAGAAATTTTGTCCAATGAGTTGTGCATATGTGGCATTACACAAACTTTTCACATTATATTAATAACACACACCAAACAGTCATGTTGAATATATATATATATATATATATACAGAAGTCCAAGATCATTAAAAAACAATCTTAACAAAAACTAAGTTATATACTTAGATACAGACTTGGTCCTACGGAACCACAAAAGTAAACAAAAGGAAAAATCATAAACAAGGCCTCAAACGTGAGACGTCCAAAGCAAACTCCACGGTATGGGATATCCTTAATGGGTTCATTAGGCCTGAGGATGGACATCCCGCTGCTCACTTACATACATATAAATATAGAGCGAGCTAACACCTAGTGAATAATACCAAAGTAAAGGGGGTTAAATGAGTGAGCTCCTTTTAATAGACAAGCATATTTGATCATTAAGCATATATAATCAGTGAGTGTTTTACATCGGAACGACCACAGAACGACCTTAGGTCCAACAGATAGTAGAATATACAGTATGAGTTCAATCATTACTCAACAGAATGACCTTGGGCCCAACAGTGTATAGAAAGACCTCAGGTCCGATAGTTAACAGACTCACCAATCAGATTCAGTCATCTCTTATCAGAACGACCTTGGGTCGAATCATTTACGGTAGTATAATGGCCATTCAATTATTGCAATTGCATATTAGTCATTTAGACTAGTTAGAGATTCAATCATATCATAACAGTCAATCAGTCTTATCAGAGATCTAGAACGACCTTGGGTTCACTTTATCAAATACACAAACGGCCTTAGTCCTAATTCAGATATTTCGAGCGACTTCGCTGCATTATTCAGATATATACAGAATGACCTTAGGTCCACTGTTCATGTGTATGTCATGTCATTCACTTGTATAGATAATACTCTCATTAATATCATATTGTTCAGACAGAAGATGGTAACTCGTTCACACTTATCAAATCATAGGTTCAGAAGAGCTTACCACATGTTAACAGTCAGAAAATAGAGTATAAGTAAAATGTTTTTACTAAGCTATTACTCACATAGTTCAGTTGGCTAATTCATCCTCAGAGTTGACCCTACACAATTTGTAACACATGCAAAAATTGGGTCACAATACAATTCAATCCGTTCTTAATTCGATTATCTTTCTTAGGCTTCTTTCTAACTCTGTAGTTCATTTAGGATACTCAATGTGTGCCTAAGAATGCTTAGAAATTAAATAGAATGGACATTGAAACATAAAACAACTTTTCAAAGTTTCTTGAAACAGAGCACTACGTTCGAGTGCAACATTGGTCACTCGAACGAACCCCTCAGTCTGTAAAAGTATTGGATGCTCTCATTTTACGCTCGAGCCAACTTTTTGGTTGCTTGAGCCAAGACTAAAAATAAAGGGTGGTCGCTCGAGCCAATCTCCAATGTTTGCAAAAGTATTGGATGCTCGAATTGTGCGCTCGAGCCATCTTTTGGTCGCTCGAGTGGTCTGTCAAATTTTTGGAATTTCTATAATTCTTTTTTGAGCTTCAAACACACTTTCAAGGTTCCAAACTCATGCATGACTCACTCAAATATGCAAGAACACTCCCAAATACATATATTTGAAGCTAACTTCAACCCATAGTTCAAAATTGCATGAATTCATCAAAATTCAAACCGTAAACTTCATGTGTGCGGACCATTTTTCAAATCTTGCATTCATAGTCTTTTAAAATTAGAGTTGGGCTCTAAACCATGATAATTCATGCATGCATGTTAGATACAATTTCCAATTCATTATAATTTACAAGGTTCACGCTCAAAATTGAAGAATCAAAACAAATTCATGCATGCATGCCCAAATTGATCATAGTTCCTACAATCTTTGCTCAATTCACATATTTAACTACACATTCTTCTTGATTACAAATTTATATGACTTAGAGTTCAAGTTCTTACCTAGAGCCTTTAACTCCTCTAATCCTAGCAAATTCTTGAGCCTAGCTTTACTATCCTTCAATTCCTTGAGCAAAGCTTTCCTCTTCTCTCCCTTGAATTCTCACTTCTCTATATATATTGTGTATAATCTCAGCAAAGTATTGAAGAAGAGCTCAATTACATGAGCCTAAGCACTATCTCATCCTATTTACATAAGGTAATTAGCTTAGGCTAATCAAACTTGATTAAGACTAATCAATCCTTCATAAATTAATCAACTTAGTCTAATTATTTTGATACGAATCAATTTTTAATTAAATCTCACCGTAGGCCCTAAAAATTATGCTAATCACAATGGTACAGTCAATTTTGGTTTCTGTAGCCTCTACGACCCTCAATTTCAGTTTATTATAGAATATATAATAGATTTTCCTACGACGAACATATATGAATTCAAAAACATACATAATCACATGATTAGCATCTAAGATCACATAAAGCATATAATCACAAGTATAATTATGACTTAATAGTATAATAGAGAACAAGGTTCTAACAATTTGAAATTAGGCTGAAATATGGGTGCCACACGTACGGTGGTAATGGCCGCACATGCAGTGGCTATTTGGGTTTCGGCCACTCGTGCCATGGGTTTGGCCTCATGTGCAGTTGTCGAGTAGAATATCGGGCTGAAGGTGTTCTTAGTGTTCTTGGTTTCATTTCTTTCACCTAAATCTTGAAAACATGATATATGATGTTCCAAAACATGAAGATATGAGGCAAGGTCCAAGGAAAATCATTTGTATGCAATTATTTCAAATAAAAACTAACTAAATCAAGAATTAATTCAAGAATTTCTCAACTAAGCTTATTTGTATAACAATTCCGGTTTAGACCCGACCCATTTAATATTCTTGGATCCGGGATTCCGTGTCTTTAATTGTTGTTTATGCCCTTTTCATATTGTTGGTAGTGGGTTGAGTGTTCGTTATGTTTGAAATAGGTTGGTAGTTAGTTTTTCAAAAGAGTTGAGATCTCCCAGTTTTTTGTAATTCTGCAAAACTTCTGGGAGTAGGGTGATCTTCACTCGAGCGATATTTTTTGTGTTTGAGCGGTCTTCTGCAGTCTGCAAAACTTCTAGGAAGGGTTATTGTGAGCTCGAGCGGTGTTCTTGGTTGCTTGAGTAGTGTCACTTATTGTGTTTGACGCTCGAGCGGTGGTTTGGTCAATCAAGCAGTCTATGCATATATTAGATCGGGAAAAGGGAAATTTTAATCACTTTTTCATTCCTCTCTCTCCCTCTCTCTCTCTCTAAAATGCCTCTAACCCTAATTTCTTCACCTCTCTCTAGTTTTTGATTAAAACCTCAAATACACCCTCACCCATTGATTTCTCTACCATAGCTCCTTGGAGAAAAATGTAGAGCTTGTCAAAAGGTTCATTCTAATCGGAGAGGATCTTGTTTTCGACTCTGTCAAAGTTTTACCCTTGCTCTCATCCTATTCCATTCTTGAGGTAGGGATTTGTTCAACCTTTGGTATGATTCTTAGTCTAGTTATTTTCTCTTTGAAAAGGGTTAGTGATTTGGGGATCTTAGGTTAAACGTAGGGATTTTGAAATATAAAAGATGGCTTTTCAAATGGGTTCTTGAAAAAGGTTGTGGAGATCTTTTTATGGTGGGGATGTTTTTATGGTTGAGATATGTTGAATTGTTGGAAATCCTTTCTTTAAAAGTGTTTTTCTTGAAGAAGAGGGCATGTGATTTGAAAATTATAAATGTTTGGTTTATAAAAGAAAAAGGAATGATGTTGGGTTTTTGAAAGGATGAAATGAATGTATATGTTGATAATGAGAATGGAGTTGGATATATGTATCACTTCCATTTTGAAAATGATGAGATTATATATATTGTTGAAAAATTATCTGTTGAGTAGAAATATCTATTTTGGGCTACTGGGGAGAATAGTTTTGAATGTTATAGAAATTGCATGAGGATTAGGTGAATTGAAACTATTTACTCATACATCTTACATTGAGCATTATTTCATACTTAAGCATTGAAAATGTATTATTTTGAGAAAAAATGGTGAATACCTTGGTGAATCTGGTTAGGGGTTGTGGTTGTGGTTATTATGTTGGCTTGTGTATCCTTGGTGAAAGTTCAGAAACTCGCGCGGTTGGGTGCTGATCCTTCCTGTTAGTACCGGTAAAATGGTTTTGACAATGCTTGTATATCCTACTGGTAGATACGTATGTAGAGATTGCTAGTGTTTTGTATCCATTGCCCTGTTTTCTGATGTAAAAGGATATTTTTCATGAATTGATATATATAATCCGGACATTGTATTGTTTTGAGATGGAAATGTAAAATGTTTGAAAAATGGCATGCATTCACCTTACGACTTCGTTAAGATTTATACATTGTGTTAAACTATCTCTACTGGGCTTTAGTTCACTCTATGTGAAAAATAACTTTTAGGTGCTGTTGATATGCCTCCACCAAGGACATAACTTGGGAGGACTTGGAGCCAAGAGCTTCTTTTGTTTTTTTGATGTAATTATTTTTGTACAAGCCTTGGGCTTTAACTATATTGGGTTGAACTCATTTTTGTTGTACCCAAGCATTAACTTGGAAAGATGTGGCCATTAGGGCATAAAATTACTTGATTCTCTTTGTATTTTAATTCATGTACACATGTCATATGCTATAGATTTAGGATCTAGGATTTATGAATGTATACATGCATATGTCATCTTTTGCATGATTAAGGAGTATCAATGGAATGTTAAATATAATGCTAGTGATTCATTCTATGGAATATTATGATGTGGGTTATTGTTATTTTTTTGGGGGCGTTACACTTTCCAACCCTTTCTTATTTTCTTCATCTCAATTCTTCAAAACTTAATGTTTAAGGTTCCAAAACACGAGTAAGTGTTTCATAGATAAACATTTATATGCTATGAATTCTAAGATTAATCGAATCAAAACATGGTTTTTCTTACAAATTCTTTAAACTCATTTTAATTTCTTCATTCTTAATCTTCCAAAACCTATCTCAAATGATTTTCAAGGGTTAACAACACAAGATAGAGGATGAAGTTTCATACCTATTAGTGAATTGTCCTTGATTTCTAGGTTGATGGTTTGAATTTTTCCAAGCCTTTTCTTGATTCTCTCCCTGTAGACACCCCATTTTTGACCGTCCTCAAGACTTGGACGTCACCGTTTGAACACTCGGTGATCATCCTTGTTTGTGTTCGTCTTGAGTTCCCGGAGGTCTCGGCCACGTGCCTTGCCTCAAGACCTCTCGACTCGATTGTTTTGCCAAACACTTGTGTTTGGTTTTGCACCAAACACTTGTGTTTTGCTTTTGAAGGGCAGGGAATGGCTTGTTGGCCATCTCCACACCTCACTGGCCATGGCTTGAGGCCACTGGCCATTGTTTTGTTGCCATCGGCCAAATGTTTGGCCGGCCGGCACTCTTTTTGGTCGGCCAACCATTGTTTTGGTCAAATTGTTTTTTTTGGCTGGCCGACCACTGTGCATCTGCTTTTGGCAGATATTTTGTGCCAGCTATGATAGCTACCCACTTTGCACCCCTCCATACACGTGTATGGAGGGATTTGCTTCCTTAACTTAGCTTCCCTTGGAAGCTTGGATTGGCCTTGCCTATAAGAGGAAGGCCTCCCCTCCCTTTCCAGAGGTTGAACAACTCTGAGATTAGGGCATATATATATATATATATATATCTCTATATCTCTCTCTCTCTACATAGTTGTGTGTTTGGTGTTCCAAAGGGGTGTTTTGTTCTTAGTTTTGCACTAAGGCACCTAGTGTTACACCATACTCCGGTTGTGGAGGTGTTGAGGGGCTGGTTTCAAGGTTTTTGAGGTGATTTTGATCCAAGGGGAGGTCTGAGGTTGGTGTTCTTGAAGTGTTCTTCAAGGGTAAGAACCTATCTCCTTTATTCCCCATTCTTGTACTAGCTTTTAACCTATCTTGCATCTGTTTTTAAGCTTAACTTATAACATATAAAAGTTCTGATTTTAAGTGCTTAAAATAGTTGTTTAAGGTTGCTTTGGTGTTTGGGGTTGTTTGACCCCTCTTAGGCCTTGTTTGGCCCCCATTTTGTGCTATTTTGGTGAGCTCCGGGACCACTTTGTTTGGGCCTCCTCACCACTGAAATCCAAAGGGATTTCAGTGGTGGGGATGGTGCTTTAAGGTCCTAAGAAGGAGAGGGCCATCCCATCTCCTTGTTGCCTTCAATGTTGGCCATTTTAGCCTCATGTGTGAGCATCTTGTTTATGTGCATGTTGGCCATGTCTTAAGTGTTATTTGTGCTTATTTTGTCATGATTTAGCACTGTTTTTAATTGGTTTAGACACACCATGCTTTCCTTGCATACTTGTCTTGTAATGCCATGAATTTGCCTTAACATGTACTTAGCATTTAGACTACTATGCTTACTTGTTTTGGCCAAGATTTGTGAAGCTTTTATGCATATTTTGATGTGCTTGAGGTCTGATTTTGGTCATTTGGGCCACCCATGACATGCTTTGTATAGCTGCCTTGGATTTTGGCTTGTTAGCCTTGAGTGTGTGAGTGTTGAGCATGCCTTACTTGGCTCATTTCAGTGGTTTGGAACCACTTACCATGTCATTTCAGTCCATAGGGTATGCTTGTATGCTTGCATTTGACGCTCCTTTAATGCTTTAAAAGGTTAGTGGTTCATGCTCCATGTTTGTACCATTGTGCATGCCTCTAAGATTAGGTCATTTAGATGCCATCTAAGTGGTTTTTGGGGCTCACTTTGGCATGATTTGGGACTGTTTTGGTCCGCTTTGGTCATTTGCTTCATGTGTCACATGACCATAGTTTAAGTCCTTGGGCTTGATTGCATGCTTTGCTTGCATTGGTAGGTTGATTTGGCATCATCTTCTACTTATTTTCAAAGCTTATCATGCATGCTATTTGTCCATGTTAAGTATGCTTACAAGCTGCCTCTTTATGCTTAAGTGTTGGACTTTGTGTGCATGAGTGTTTGTGTATGCATTGGCCTTGCATGTTGTCACATACTTGGCCCATAAACATCTTGTTACATGCTTAAATGATAGTGCATTTGGCATGCATTTCCTTTTGTTTTGGTTGCCTAACATGTTACATGTCTTGCATGTTTGCATGTTTACATTGCATCTTGCATGTTTGTTAGTTTGCACACTTGTTACATGTTTACATATTTGCATACTTGTTGGCATTCTCATGTTGCATACCTAGCTTGCATGCCTAGGTTGCATTGCGTTGAGTATGCATGCCTTGCCTCTTGAAATCACCATGATAGAGGTTGAGCCTTATGTGTTTATTTGGTTTGCATTTCATTTGATATTGAAATGGTACACTTGGTTTCTTGGGCCATCACGCATGGAAATGCGCGATTGGTGGTCTGAGAATCAAGGACCATCCTCCTTTGAGTCATGAACATGATAAGGAGGGTGTTGGTGCACACATTTGCTTGAAATGCATTGCCATGCCATGTTTGCCCTCTGTTGCTGTCAAAATAGGATTCTGCAGGCATATATGGCCGACCGACCACACTCAATGCCGGCCGGCCATGAATTGGTGGCCGAGAGCTCAATAAATGGTCGATGACCACTTCTCCATGGCCGGTGACCATTCCTCTTGGCCAGTGGCACCCCACAGTGTTCAGAGAGTGCTTCTTGGGACTTGTGCAATTTTCAGAGGAGTAAAACAGTGAAAACAGAGACAGCTTGTGCATGGTGGTGGATTTCTGAGCGGAGTCGAGCACGCATGCATTGGACCCTCTTCCCGAGGCTGTTTTTATCGCTTTATTAGCTTAGTTAATTTGCTTAACTAGTTAATTGGTCTGTAATTATTTAATTAGCTTGTTAGTTAATTAAATTGTATTAATCTTTTGGTCCCTCCGAGCGAGGGTGAATTTGTAATAAGTGTGGGTGCGTCTGTGCATGTCTTCCAACCCCCACTTCTTTCTCCCTTTTACTTACCTGCTTTTGATGGTTAGTATTAGGGCATATTTCATTTAGCATCCTTATGTTTGCATGCGTGCATCATTCATTCGTCTTGCATGCACCGGGCTCGGCGCATCATACTAACTGCATTGTATTTCAATTCCAAGTTGAATACATGTTATCTGTTGCATTTCATATGCCATGTTTAGAATAGCCGAGCCTATCTTAGTTGCATTTTGCATGTGTTGCATTAGCCATCTTAACATGAACTAGGATCATGCATTTGATTACTAACTAGTTTCTGTTTTAGCTCGGAATACTCGGTAAGTATTTATGCTTTAGCATCCTTGCATGTGTGTGAGTGACTGCCATGATAGCATGCTTACGATGAGGCTACGTGCTTATGTGATATAACTGCCTGAATGCCTGTGGGTGAAGGTTGGATTGTTTGAGTTGGAACAACTCGTTGAAATTCGTGTTTTAGCCTACTCGCGAGTAGCAAATTTCAAACCATTTTCCAAACGAGCGGATACACAATGCTTTGTTCCAAATTAGGCGATCTAATCTATACTTTTGTGTTGTGTGCATCATATAGTAAGATTAGCTAATAACCGGAATAAGAACGCATAAAGTTTTCAAAACTCGATATCATGGTTAGTAGAGGCCGATCCTTGATCGGGCAAGCTGGGGTGCTCATGAAGTGACCTTCCCCAATCGTACCCAAGTTCCCGAGTCGAGGCAACTTTGGTGATGACAGACACGTGGCCTTAGGCAACGAGTCAGGGTTTCCTAAATTCCCCCATAAAAAAAATATTTAGGTGGCGACTCTGTATCTGGCAAAGCAGTCCATGTTTGGCACTTCTTTCAAAAAAATCTGTTTTCCAAAACGATTTGCCGGATTTGGACTCTTTGGTGATTTATCAATCTCGCATTGCACTTTGCGAGATCAGATTAAGAACCGTGACTATTTGAGTCCGAACTGTAGCATGAGGCCCACGAGGGCGCATCTACCCTCCCTTTTCTCTTTCTTTTCTCAAGAACTCTTGAGCCCTCTCTATTGTTCTTCATCTTTCTCTGTTCTTCTCTTTCATTTTATATGATTTGATTAGATTAAATCACTAATTGCTCCATTAGTTTAGTTAGCCATGCTTAGTTCAAATTAACCACGTTTAGTTCCTAATCTGTATTAGTTTAATTAATCTTGCTTAGGCTTAATTAATCTCTCTGAAATTTCACTAATCTCACTTAATTTTTAATTAAGTACTCATTAAACTCTATTTGTTAGAGTAAGATCATTAAGCTCCTCACTTAGGGTTTCCTAAATTATCTGAGTGTTCAATACTCAAGTTCAAGATAAATTCCCTAACTCAAAGCATAAAGAAAATAATTTCTACACTTAAGGTACCATACTAACTTCTTCTTTCTTCTAATTCTTAGCAAGTTACTTGGCGTTGCCCTTGGCTAGACTTGTCTCCAATGACATACAATATGTTCCATCAATCGGGTATGTAATTGATCGGCCTGAGACACTGCGTCATCTACTTCCCTTTCCAATTCATCCGATAGTTTGGACATGATCAAACCCACCATACTTATGCGATTGAGTATCCAACTTTATTTTCACTTCGGACTAGACAACTTCCTTAGTACGCAAATGCCTGAAGAATGAGGGAGCTCTTGGTGTGACGATCCCGACATACATATTATTTTCTTATATTATTTCATTGAGCATATTTGTATAATTATGTGTTTAATTTGTGTTTATCTATTTGTCTATTGAATATCTGTTAGAGTACCGAATTAGAATTTGAAATTAAAAGCTCAAACAGATTCAGAAAGCAAAATTTACTAGTTCAATAGGTTAATTGGAATATTTAGAATCATATGACAAGTTTGATTAAAATTTGATTTGCATCAAAATAATTAGATTAAATCAAATAGACTTGATTAAAATTAAGATTAATTAACTAGCCCTAATCTCACTTAATTAGCTTAACCTAATCAAGCCTATATATAGGTAATATAAGCTTAATGAACTCATGTTTCTTATCATTCTTGAGCTGAAAATTAGAGAGTGAGTTGAGAGCTCAACTTCTAGAGAAAGGAAAATGATGAATTATGAAGAATTGTAGGGATTAAGCTAGATTATCACCAAATTCAAGCTCTAGGTATGAAACTTAACTATAATCCTTGCAATTAGTCCATGTAGAAGTTGAATTCATGAGGTCGTAGGATCATTTGCATGAATTTAGGAGAGAATGCTAGAATCACCTTGAATTTTGTAAGAATGAGTTAAAATTGGACATGCATGTACATTCCATCATCTTCAAGCGTAATTTTCCAACAATTCATACATGTATGGGGTTTGTACTTGATATCCTGAAGGATTTTACATAATTCTCCAGTCATCACTTCATATATTCATGATTTGAAGGAAAAGAATTGAGTTCATTATATGCATGCTGAAAATTATGAGTTTTGGGTTTTGTTTTAGAAAATTTGAAAGAGATTTTGAATTATAGTTTGTAATTATTAAGTATTCATGTTTTATAAAGTGTTCCTTCATGTTTTCTTTAGCCATGCAAGCTTTGGACTTGAAACTCATGCCTTTGAACTTCAAATGCAATTTTGGAAATTCCAAAATTCATCCACTTCACTTGAGCAATGCATTTGTTGCTTGAGCGCACTTTGTATGCATCCAGAAGTTTTGAAGAGTCTTACAGGCCAGTAGAACGACAAAGGGTTCGCTCGAGCAACCTAAGTTTATTTTCATAGTTGGCTCAAGCGACCATTGAGCCCAAATTTCGACCATCCAGTATTTTTATAGACAGGCCACATCGCTTGAGCGACCAAAGGTGTCATTGAGCAAACTGCCCTGTTTTCAGCATTCTCGAAACATACTCCCATGTGGACATTTTCATTCTCATGTTCGCTTAAACATTCTTAGACATTGTTTAGACAACATTCATAAGGAAATGCATTGGAAACACATAAAAGGGAATTAAATTAAGATAGAACGTTTGATTAAGACTTGTATTTCAATGTTTGCTTTGAATATGTATTGTGTAGGTGGACACCCAAGGCCTAATATCGGTTCAATTCACTGCGAGTAATGTCTTTATAAAGCTATGTTCAAAAAGTATTTCAAAATTGTTGAAGATTGTTATTTTGAAACCTGTTAAGGATGAATTTTATATGAGAAGTCTATCTTTGGTGTATTGTATATAAGCTTGTATAAAGTTTAAAATTTTTAAATATTGATGAATTTGGCACGTATGCATTGCTCAATGGACTTAGTTATATTTCATTATTGCTTCCGCTAAGCCCCGTTATTATATTATGGTTGATTTTTATCATTGAGGCTGAAGGTAATCCAAGATTACTTGTTGGTCATGACCTAAACCTATAGTGGCGGGTACGGGTTGTGGCAGAGTGGCATTAGAGCACGAGTTATATCCCACTCACTTGTCCATTGAGCAATAAGGTGTTTGGAAAAGACTTAAGGATTGCATCCATGTGCATTTTAGTACAATGAATGTGACTTTTGTAATTATGTATATGAGTATGTGTGCATACATTGTGTTTATTATAATATCAAGTTTATATAGATGTTGGTGAGAACTATAGGGGCGAATTGGAGGAATCTACCTGCTCCGGACTTGATTGAATGGAAAGAATGATGCATGATATGGCTGAAAGCTTAAGACAACAACAACAATGGTAGTAACAATAACCACCACCCCACCTCCAATGCCTGTACCACTATCGGGTACTATAGATACCCCATTTTTGACCGTCATCAAGATTTGGACATCATCGTTTGAATACTTGATGATCTTGTATGCTCGTGTTCGTTTTGAGTGCTTGAAGTTCTGGGTGGAGTGCCTTGTCTTCGAGCCTCTCAACTTGTCTGTTTTGTGTTTGGTTGTGGACCAAGAGCTTGTTGTTTCAAATCTGGAGGAGCGGGTGGCATGTCGGCCATCCCCACAGTCCACCAGCCATGTCTTGTGCCTGTCGGCCATCAGTGGTGGCCGGTCGGCCACTGGTGATGGCTAGCGGCCATTTTTCTCCTTTTTCAGATATTTGTTTGCCTCTGTGCCAGCTGTTGCTCACTGAAGGCCATCTCCATACACGTGTATGGAGGGATGAATACAAGCTCTAAGCTTGTTTTTCTATATATAGGGGGGTATGTCCCCCATTTTGGAGGGTTAGATAATTTAGAGCAAAATTTTCTCTCTTTGTCTCTCTAGAATTCTCTCTCTCTCTCTTTCTTCTTATTTTGTGCCTTCTAGTTGGTTTCCTCTACACTTTTGCACATAAGCTCTTAACCAAACACCACCCCTTTGGAGCAGAGGTTCCTTGGAGCTTTATTTGAGTCTTGAAAGAGGTTTTGAGCTTGAATTTGTGGCTGAAGTGCTCTTTGCTTCAAAGGTATTAAATCTATCTTGTTTAAGCTTATTGTATATACTTGATTTACCATCTTTTTCAACGGCTTTAAGGTTTTTTTTGAGGTATAAAAAACTCTATTTTTGAGGCACAAAAATGGTAGTTTGAGTTTTTGTGAGCTAGGGGGTTGTTCCCCCCCTTTGGTCTCTTTGCTTGTGAAGCCTTTTATGCCATTTTCTCTCACATTTAAATCAAACCTTTTGGCCCTTTTAACCATTGAAAAATAGTGCTATTTCAATGGCAAAAACTTTGTTTTGAAGTCCAAAATAGGAGGGGTTAGCCTCCCCTCCTTGTGTCTCACTTGCATGCCTAGTTAGCTTCACATAGTAACATGTTTTTGTAGCTTAACTTAGCTTATTTCCAACATATTTTTGCCTCTGATTTTGACTATTTTTGGTCTGTTTTGGGCTGCTTTGGTCATATGAGTCCTGTTTTGCGTAGTTGTAGTGTAAATGCCTTCACTAATGTAGTGTTTTAGGCCTTCAAATATGATTTGCTTGAGAGGGTTGCATGTTGTAGTGTCTTTTTACATGTAATTTCAGCATATATAGCTCTGTCACATGCTCATTTGTTTCACTCTATCATTGCTTTTGAGAGTTGCTTTTGAGTCTTATTTGCAAGCCAACATGCGAGCATGTTTTCCTAGCATTTTGTACCTTAATCTCAGCATGATTTTGCTACTATTTTGGTTAGTCTCAACTCTGTTTTGAGCTGGTTTGGCCCTTTGAGGTTCGTATTGTGTAGTTGTAGTGCAACCTCTTTCACTTGCTTAATGTGTTAGGCTTTTAGCATGAATTGCATGAGTTGCTTACATGTCATAGTGTCATTTTGCACTCCATTTCAGCACTGAAATATCTGCAATCTCCCTCATTTCATCACTTTTTTCATTTGCTTTGAGGGTTGGTTAGCCTTAGGGTTATGTTTAAGCTTGAGATTGAGATTTGTGCTCAATGGTTTTAATCCTCTTTTAAGGGTTGATCTCTCTCTCTTGCCATAAATCCTCCCTTGGTTGACACCTCTTCCATTAGAGGACACTCACCTTGGACTTAATGAACTAAAGAATGAGTTGGTAATGTAAAATGTGTAAACAAAAGTGGCAAGTAAAACATGAGCAAGATAAGCATGTTGTGTTGCATTGCACGTGTTCAATCGGATGTTATATTGAACACAAGGAAGATTGGAGCATTTCATACTCAATGTGATGAAATGAGCCAATCTCTTTGGTCTCCATTGCCTTTGATCACACATGATAAGGTGATGGTCTTGAGTCTTGTTTTGCATATAATGAAGTTGTACTTCTTGGTTCTTTGGCCATCATGCATTGAGAATGCTTTGATTGGTGGTTTTGGAGCCAAGAATTACACTCCTTTGACTTTGTGTAATGATAAGGAGGGTAATAGTACACATATGTTCCTTGGAATACATTGCTTTGCTTCTGTTTGCTCTCTGTTGCAGCAAAAAAGGGAAGTTTAGGAAAGCAGTGGCCGAACGGCCACCATTAGCAGTCGACCGACCACCAATGGTAGCCGACAGCCACCAATGAATTTTGCACCAGTGTGTTCCTGAGTTGGAGCAGTGGCATTCTGGGAGTTGGCACAATTTTCAGAGATCAAACGAGTGCAAACAGAGGCATCCAAAGGAAAGGCAGTGGATTTTCAGGAGAAAGAAAACCGAGCATGCATGTATCCCTCGTTTCCCGAGGCCATTCATTTAAATTCTCTAGCTAATTAGTTTGTTAGCTTAGTCGGTTTTGTAATTAATTAGTTAAGCGTTTAATTAATTAATTCGGTTTGTAATATTATAATTAGTTAACTAGAATAGTTAATTAATTGTGTTGTAATAGCTTAGCTTAATTAACGTAGCTAGTTAGGTAGCTTATTCATTTGGACCCCCCTTCGCGAGGGCATGATGTTGTAATAAGGGTGCGTGTGTGTGCATGTCTTCCAACCCCACATCTTTCTCCCTTTTATTTATCTGCTTTTGATGGTTAGATTAGGAATCATGTTTCGATTAGCATACCTTATGCTTACATGTTTGCATCATTCATTTGTCTTGCACGCACCGAGGCTCGGTGCATCACTTAAACTGCATCGTCAATTCAATACTTCCTTGAATATGTGTTTCAAAGCATGCTATCAAAGTTTTGCAAATGCCATATTAGTAGGCGAGCCTATTAATCGCATTATTGAACGTGTTGCATTAGACACTTAACATAGTTAGGATCATGCATTCTTTCTAACTAGTTTTTGTTTTGACTTGGAGTACTCAGTGAGTTTTACACTTTAGCATGCTTGCATGAGTGTGATTGCCATATTATCATGTTTAGCATGCTTGCCATGAGGCTATGTGCTTATTTGCTAAATTGCATGAATGCATGTGGATGAAGGCTTTGTTGCTTGAATTGGAACAATTCAACGAGTGTATGTTTTAAGCCCACTTTGTTGAGTGGCAAAATCATGTTTTAAGCCCACTTGAGGTGGCAAATCCGCGTTTTAGCCCACTTGAGGGTGGCAACTTCAAACCATTTTCAAAAACAAACATGAATTGAGTTGTTCCAAATCTTGCGACTTAGTCTATACTTGCTTGTGTGCGTTACATAGTAAAGTTAGCTAAATAACCGGAATAAGAACACATGAGGTTTATAAAAAAACATATCATGATTAGTAGAGGCCGATCTTTGATCGGGCGAGCCAGGGTGCTCATTTCAGGACCTTCCCCTCTCGTACCCAAGTTCCCGAGCCGAGGCAACTTTGGTGATGACGGACACGTGGCCTTTGGCATGAGTCAGGGTTTCCTAAATTTTCCAAAAAAAAATATTTAGGTGGCGACTTTGTAATCTGGAAAAGCAGTCCAGTTTTGGCATTATTTGATCTAAAATCAATTTTCCAAAATGATTTGCCGGATAGGACTCTTTGGTGTTTATCAGTTTCACATTGTACTTTGTGAGATTAGATTTAGAACAGTGACAGGAGTCCGAACTGTAGGACCAATTCGAGCTCTTCGAAAGGGGGCGCGAAAAAGTCGAGTTATTGTTTCTGGCGACTCTGTTGGGGATTTAGAAAACTTGACTCGAACTCATGATATTTTGTTTTATCTACGCTTATGTGTTTTTTTGCATTGCATTTGCATCGGTGCGCCTAAGTCACAGTGTTGGCCATTTGCTATTCCTGAGCGGTTTGTCGAAGGCTTGCTTGGAAAAGCGTGTCATAAGGCTGACCGGTTGCAGGTTCTGCCACGATGGGAACACAAACCTTGGATCTGGACTACCGCTGTACCATTTGATCCTCCTTTCACTTCTCGGTGTTAGGAGCGAGAGGTATATTAGGTGGTCTTGCTGAGGTACCCTTTTTGACCAATCGACCTAGTTGTATATTGGAAGCCATAGAGACTGTTCCAAACTAGGACAGGTTGCTCACCCGAATGCGGGATTGTATGTATCTGCTTGTTTGCATAGTGAATCCCTAGCTCCTGACGAGATTAGGACAGGGTAACCCTACCCCATCATAGGGGTGTTTTGGCTTTCACTTGCTTGATATGTGCTTTTAGAGTGTGATTTTGCAGGAATGTATGTATCAGTTGCAAGTCTGGGTATCAGTTTGAGAGTATCAGTTTTCAGGCAGAAATTTGGGGCAGAAATCAGTGTTTGAGTACAGATTGTCCAGCTTATGATTACGACTACATGTTGTTTCTGTCTAAGCCGAGGTGCTGTGCGTTTGCTAATTGTTGTTTCTTTTTTGCTTTATTTTCTTTTTGCAAGGTAGTATTTCACAATTACTTCTGACGAGGCAGTTACCCCCCGAGCACTTTGGACTCGAGTCAGGAGGATTAACTGATCTGAGGATCTTATTGGAGGACAACCAGTGTTTGCTTCGCTACCCCCGGTTACTAGACGGAGGAGAGTCAGGCATAGATCATCGGTTTAGCAGTCGCCAATTCAACGATCACTATCTACGTCACCTGTGCTCAGTCAGGCCCAGTTTTTTGCTTCCACCTCAGAAAGAGAGTATACACCAGTCTTGACAGATCAGCACTCCTCAGACAACATGGAGATATATTGCGTCAACTTCAACAGACCATTGAGGCAATGCAGCTAGACGTTGCCCGCCAAGCGAAAGTCACCACCCGCCAGCACCCCTCAGACAACATGGAGGATATGTTGCGTCAACTTCAACAGACCATTGAGGCAATGCAGCTAGACGCTGCCCGCCAAGCGGAAGTCACCACCCGCCAAGCAGAAATTGCAGCCCAGCAGGCTGAGTTAATCGCTAGGCTTCAACAGCAACAACAACCACAACAAGCAGCAGCTTCTGCTTCGCATCCACCCCCAGTCAGGGTTCCAATACCCAGGGATACAACTAATGTCTAGGAGAATATGGACATTCTGGCAGGGCCAGTCCCACCTCAGATTTTCAAAGCACCGGTCTAACCAACGGAGGCACCGTTTGAGTTTGAGGTCGACCATACTGCTCTAAAAGTAAGCTTGAGAAGCTTTTCAAACAAGCTCAAGGTGTTAATTCGATTCCAGATATAGAGGATGGCTGTACCGATGCAGCGGTGACCTTGCCAGATAGGTTTAAAATGCCACATATAGACCACTTTGGCGGTTCGGGTGATCCCATGGTCCACTTGCGGCTATTTTCAGATACTCTGCGACCGATGAGCCTAACTAGACTGTAGAAGTTATCCCTCTTCAGCCGGACCTTGTCAGGTATCGCAGCCATTTGGTATGCTAAACTTGAGGATTCTGTGAAGAGGAGTTAGGAATAGATGGCCGAGGCCTTTATTGCTCAATACTCCTATAATACTTAAATCGAGGTCACAACTCGTGATCTCAAGGCAACTCGTCAAGAGCCGAAGGAGGGCTTCTCTGATTTCGTCACTCGGTGGAGGGCCAAGGCCTCCATGATGACCACCCGGCCAGCTGAAAAGGACCAAATAAGAATGGTCGTCCGTAATCTGCAACCGAGGCTGCTACAAAAGATGATAGTCTTATCTCTGCCTACGTTTGCCGACCTCCATGAGATAGGGGTGCAGATAGAGGATGCAATGAAACAGGGTCTGATAAACCATGAAAAAGAGCAGCCCAAGAGGGCTTTTACACGCAGGTCAAATGTGGCTACGAGTAGTAATGCAGCTGCAAGGGCTTCTGATGTTGGTATGTTCACCACAACACCGAAAACAGCCACCCTCTTTACCAGTACATCCGAAACTACCTCACAACCTGCAAAAGACCAACCCTGGGGCCAGAGGGTTTTCACCCCACTCTACATGTCTCTATCTGCGGCCTTGAGGGTCTTGATCAGAAAGGGGCATCTGAAGCCCCTAGAGTCGCACCCATTGCCTAATCCCCTTACTCCTACACACAACTCGGCCAAGTATTGCGTCTTCTACCAGTAGCATCGTCATGATACCGACCTATGCTTTAGATTACGTCATGAGATTCAGGATCTCATTGACAACAAAGTGATAGCGCCTCCTCAAAAGCCTAATGTCACTATAAATCCTCTCCCACCACATAACCAACCTCCACCACCAAGGCAAGTAAACCTTATCCAAACACTAGCCGTTCCATACGATCCCAACATATACATCACCCCCTCCCATCTACCTAAGTTGGCGCTGTTCATTCCAGAAAGCACAAACTTGTGCATGATGAGTGCATCCATATCCCAACCTGAACCTGTGGTGGTGGCTGTGTGTAGACGTCCCCGAACGTCCCAGGAGGGAAAATCCTGTTTTGTTCATTGGGCTCACTATAGTTCGGAACTCAATGTCATGGTCCTGTATCTAATCTCACAGAGTGCAATGCAAGACCGATGAATCATCAAAGAGTCCAAATTCGGCAAATCGTTTTTGAAAACAAATTTTTTGAAAGAAGTGCCAAACATGGACTGCTTTGCCAGATACAGAGTCGCCACCTAAATATTTTATTTTGGGGGAATTTAGGAAACCCTGACTCATTGCCTAAGGCCATGTGTCCGTCATCACCAAAGTTGCCTTGGCTCGGGAACTTGGGTACGATTGGGGAAGGTCACTTGGTGAGCACCCCCGATCGCCCGATCAAAGATCGGCCTCTACTAACCATGATATCAAGTTTTGAAAACATTATATGCTCTTATTCCGGTTTATTAGCTAATCTTACTATGTGATGCGCACAACACAAAAGTATAGACTAGATTGCCTAATTTGGAACAAAGCATTGCATATCCGCTTGTTTGAAATGCAGTTTGAAATTTGCTACTCGCAAGTAGGCTAAATCACGGATTTCAATGAGTTGTTCTAACTCAAGCAATCCAACCTTCACCCACAGGCATTCAGGCAGTAAATCAACTAAGCAGTTAGCCTCATGGCAAGCATGCTTTCATGTTAACATTCACACTCATGCGAGATGCTAAAGTATAAACACTCACGTAGTACTCCAAGCCAAAAACAAGGAACATGTTAGTAATCAAATGTATGATCCAAGTCCATGTTAAGATGGCTAATGCATTGCAGGCAAAATGCAGCTAGAGTAGGCTCGGCTAATCTATAGATGGCATGTGAAATGCAACATATAACATGTATTCAAGTTAGATTTGAAATACTATGCAATTAGTATGATGCGCCGAGCCCGGTGCATGCAATACTGATGAATGATGCATACATGCATAGCATAAGGATGCTAACTGAAATATGCCCTAATACTAACCATCAAAAGCAGGTAAGTAAAAGGGAGAAAGAAATGAGGGTTGGAAGACATGCATCACACGTACGCACGCTTATTACAAATTCGCCCTCGCTCGGATGGACCGAAAGAATAATACAATTTAATCAACTAACAAGCTAATTAAATAGTTACAAACCAATTAACTAGTTAAGCAAATTAACTAAGCTAATAAAGCGATAAAACAGCCTTGGGAAGAGGGTCCAATGCATGCGTGTTCGACTCCGCTCGGAAACCCACCACCATGTACAAGCTGCCTCTGTTTTCACTGTTTTATGCCTCTGAAAATTGCACAAGTCCCAAGCAGCACTCTCTGAACACTGTGGGGTGCCACTGGCCATGAGGAATGGTCACCGGCTATGGGAAAGTGGTCATCGACCATTGGTATGGCTCTCGGCCAGAGATTTGTGGTCGGTCGGCACTCAATGTGGTCGGTCAGCCATCTATGTCTGCAGAATCCTGTTTTGACAGCAGCAGAGGACAGACAAGGCATGGAAATGCATTTTCAAACAATATTTGCACCACCAACCTCCCCATCATGTTATGGACTCAAGGGAATTTGGTCTTCGACCCTCGGACCACCGATCGCGCATTTCAATGCGTGATGGTCCAAGAAGTCAAGTGTGCATTTTCAATGTCAAATGAAATGCACACAAAACAAACAAGAGGCCCAACCTCTATCATGGTGATTCAAGAGGCAAGGCATGCATGCCAAATGCAATGCAACCTAGGCATGTGAGCTAAGTATGCAACATGAGAATGCCAACAAGCATGCAAACATGTAAACATGTAACAAGTGTGCAAGCTAACAAGCATGCGAAATGCAATGCCAACATGCAAACATGCAAAACATGTAACATGTTAAGAAACCAAAAAAAAGAGAAGAATGCATGCCAAATGCACTATCATTTAAGCATGTAAGAAGATGTTTATGGGCCAAGTATGTGACAACATGCAAGGCCAATGTACACACAAACATTCATGCACACAAAGTCCAACACTTATGCATCAAATAGCAACTTTTAAGCACACTTAAAAGAGGATAAACATGGACTAATGGCAAGCATATCAAGCTCTGAAAGTACATGAGGGATGATGCCAAATCAACCTGACAATGCAAGCAAGGCATGTAACCAAACCCAAGGACTTAAACTATGGCCATGTGACACATGAAGCAAATGACCAAAGGGCCATGGGGACTCAAAACCACCCCAAGGAAGACCAAAACAAGGTCAAAGGCACACCTAGATGGCATCTAAATGGCCCAAGTCTAAAGGCATGCACAAAGGTCCAAACATGGAGCATAAGACACAAGCCTTTTAAAGCATTAAAAGGGCATCAAATGCAAGCATACAAGCATACCACAAGGACTGAAATGGTGTTATAAGTGGTGCCAAACCACTGAAACAAGCCAAGTAATGCATGCTCAACACTCACACACCCAAGGCTAACAAGCCAAAATGCAAGGTGGCTATACAAAGTATGTCATGGATGGCCAAAACAACCACAAACAGACCTTAAGTATACTAAAACATGCATAAAAGCTTCACAAAGCTTGGCCAAAACAAGTAAGCATAGTAGTCTAAATGCTAAGTACATGTTAAGGCAAATAATAGCATTACAAGACAAGTATGCAAGGCAAGCATGGTGTGTCTAAACCAATTAAAAACAGTGCTATATCATGGAAAAATAAGCACAAATACTACTTAAGACATGGCCAACATGAACTTAAACAAGGTGCTCACACATGAGGCTAAAATGACAATTATTAGAGGCAACAAGGGCCCTCTCCTTCTTAGGACCTTAAAGCACCATACCCACCACTGAAATCCCTCTGGATTTCAGTGGTGAGGAGGCCAAGTCAAGGTGGTCCTGGAGCTCACCAAAATAGCACAAAATGGGGCCAAACAAGGCCTAAGAGGGGTCAAACAATCCCAAACACCAAAGCAACCTTAAACAACTATTTTAAGCACTTAAAATCAGAACTTTTATATGTTATAAGTTAATCTTAAAAACAGATGCAAGGATGGCTAAAAGCCTATGCAAAAAGGGGGTATTTAAAGGGAAAGTTCTTACCCTTGTAGACCTCTTCAAGAACAATGCTCCAGTAGCCTTCCTTAGGTCTAAACCAGCTCAAAACCTTCAAGAATAACCCTTTGGCTCCTCAGCAACCAAGGTAAGGTGTAGAACTAGGTGTCCTAGTGCAAAACTAAGAACAAAACCCCTTTAAACGCACACAAAGAGCAAAAGGGAGGGAGAAATAGAGATAGATAGACACACTATTTCTAACCCTAATCCAGACCTCTGGAACTTTTTTGTAACCCTTGAGGAGGGAGGAGAAGCCTCCTCTTATAGAATTCCAACTCTTGCAAAGCTTACAACAAGCTAAGCAAGAGGGAAATCCCTCCATACGTGTATGGAGGGGGTGCAAAGTGGGTGCCAGCTGTGCCAGCTGGCACAAAATATCTGCCAAAAGTAGATGAACAGTGGTCGACCAACAAAAGTGGCCATTTGGCCAACAAAGGTGGCCGGCCGACCACCAAGAGTGCTGACTGGCCATCACTAATGGCCGGTGGCAAGAAAACATGGCCAGTGGCCTCAAGCCATGGCCGGTGAGGTGTGGGGATGGCCAACAAGCTATTCCCTGCCCTCAGAAGCAAAACAACAAGTGTTTGGTGCAAAACCAAACACAAAACAGACAAGTTGAGAGTTCCTAGGGCAAGGCACGTAGCCGAGGCCTCCGAGAACTCAAAACGAACACGAACATAGATGATCACCGAGTGTTCAAACGGTGACATCGAAGTCTTGAGGACGGTCAAAAATGGGGTGTCTACACTGTGGTAGAAGAAGGCATGACTGAGGGTTCCGTGAGCTTAACTGAAGAGGCATATAACCCTTGTCGCTACATTGTGCCAATGAGTCAGGACAGACCAGGGGTGGAGTTGCTGACGGGAATAGAGGTTAATGTAGTCCGGGAGGACGGACCAAGCCAGGGACTGGATGACTTAGCCGAGTTTGAGGAGGACATCAGTAATTTGCAGTTCTTCGATGAACATGATCTGGGGAATGTACAGATTGGTTGGTTTGATATGAACGGATCAACGAATAATATGGAGTGGCTCAGTGATGAACCAGATGTTGATGAGGGGTCTTAACCAAAGCAGGGACAGTTGGAAATAGGAATTTTTGTAACGGCCGAAACGATCGATGACAAGGGAAAGTTGCCGGGGAGCATCGGTACAAAGAATTTTGCTCAAGAATTGGGTAGCAATGGTACAGCCGATACAAAACAGGAGGCCACGTTGAAGCGGTTCGAGTATGAAAGAACTGAGAATGATCAGAAGGCTAGAAAAGCCAAAGGCCCTGTGGGGACTAACTGTGTTGCGGATACAGGAGTACTTACAATGGAACTAGACAGTTGCTTGTTGATTGCCAAAAGAATGTGGTGGGAAGATGATGATTTGCATCTTGCCCATACGGATGAAGATTGGGGACATAATCTGCCAGATGATACATGGTATTCCGAGGAAGTCGATCACATGACTTGGAGCGAGCGGTACTTTAAGCCCCACACCTAGACCAACCAGAAGTATCTGGGAAAGATAAGGAAGCTGAGAAACAGAAAGATAAATTGTTGGAGGAGGAAGCTGTACTGAAGTAGTTGAAAAAGATTCAAGCAGACATATCCATTTGGGGATTGCTCATGGCTTCACGGGTGCATAGACAAGCCGTTCTATTAGTAATGGATAAGGCTAAGCTCTCTATCGATACAACTCTCGAGCAGTTAGTGGGACTGGTCTTCTCGGGAGGGGCTTCGCCGACTTTGACTCTTACAGATAAGGAATTGCTACCTGAGGGCTCTGATATACATCTCCATTGAATGTAAAGAGAAGTGGATACCAGTTGTCTTGGTTGATACCGGGTCTGCAATTAATGTGTGTCCGTCGCGTACGGCCTATGCTATTGGTTGAAGCTAGCAGACTTTGTACCGACGGCCCAGGTGATTCGGGCTTATGAAAATACAAGTTGGGAAGTGATGGGGACAGTTCGGATCAGAACCCAGGTTGGCCCGGCGCAACAGGACATTGAGTTCCACGTTTTGGATGTTCCGGCCACCTTTAATTTACTCCTTGGACGGTCGTGGCTGCACCAATGGAGAGCTGTCTCTTCCACTCTACATCAGATGCTGAAATACCCCTATGGGAAGGGAGTTGCTATTGTTTTTGGGAACTCTTCCATACGCCCTCCGCCGGAAGTCACTACACCGGTACTAGAAATTGTGCACGAGGAGGAGGATGTCTTTTTGTCTGGGTTTACCTTGGCCGAGGCCCGGGTAGTGCAAGATATTCTGGCTATTGATGAGGGGTTGTATGTCAGTGCTCAATCCGTCTACCTCATGTATAAGCTGCAACATTTACCCGGAATGGGATTGGGAAGGAGTGGCCGGAAGGGTGTTGTCGCATTGACCGAAGTGCCACATATCCCTCATACCTTTGGTCTAGGTTACACGCCTACTAAAGAGGACTGGGTAAGAAAGGGAAAGGAAATGGCAGGAAGAGCCAAAGCTAAGCAAACTGGAAAGCACTATGAGCTGGTGCATAGACCTATTCAAGGAACCCTGAGCGGTCGCTTTGTCCGGGAAGGGTAAGATTTTCCATTCTATGACTTTCCTGAGCCATGGCTGAACTCTGAGAAGTGGCGTTTGCCCGGCTTTGAGATTTTTATCGACCTACAGTTGCAAGGGGATGAAGTTATAGAAGAACAGACTGACTTACCAGCTGAGGCTGAACAGTGTATAGAGGATGAACAGTGTATAGAGGATGAGTCCGATGGCATAGAACTTGAGATAGGAGTAACGCTGACTTATCTCCTTTCAGATCCTAAGATCACACCGGAGAGCTTGGGGGATGACTTCTCTGTTTCCATGATTGGGGATCAATCAGTTGTGGACCCTTCCGGTGGCATTCTGGACCTATCTATCTCATCCTCCCTCGTTTCGCAGTTCGAAGAGGGCTTTTTGTCCAGTAGTTCTGAATTAGGTAGTGAACTGGAATCTGATTCCATAGAGTCTGTGGAGTCAGAGTCTGGTATTCCTGGGGTTGATAACCTGGATGCTGTTGTTTTGTCTAGGTCGTCTTTTTCCTTTTCTTTTGAGTCGGTTGTAACCGAGGAATTGGACGAGCTGGAAGTTGTGAATGAGAATGGTACCACTACTGCTTCTGAGTACTTTTCTGTGCCACTTGTGTATTGCATGGATCATGTCTTTCAAAATTTTGATGAGAACGACGAGGAAGGAATTCCTCTGGTTTTAAAACATTTGATTGATCGAGAGGAGGAGAGGTTTGTAAAACCTTTGGTTGATAAAATCATTTCAATTAATGTGGGTACTGAGAAGGATCCGCGTCTGGTCCAGATTGGGTCCACGTTGTCTTCGGAGGAACGCGAGCGCTTAGTCGCTTTATTAAAAGATTCAAAGATGTTTTCGCGTGGTCCTACGAAGAGAAGCTTGGAATCGATCTTGAGATTGTACAGCATCGGATTCCTCTTGACCCTGAGGCCCGACCCGTCAAGCAGAAGCTTCGAAGAATACGCCCGGATTGGGCTCTAAAAATCAAGGAAGCGGTCACCAAGCAGATAGATGCAGGGTTCTTGCTAGTATCTGAGTATCCTACTTGGTTGGCCAACATTGTTCCAGTGCTAAAGAAAGATGGCAGAATTCAGGTGTGTGTGGATTTCAGAGATCTGAACAAAGCTAGTCCGAAGGACGACTTTCCTCTACCGCACATCGATGAATTGGTGGACTTCACCGCAGGCCATCCATTGCTCTCTTTTATGGATGGGTTTTCCGGGTACAACCAGATCTGGATGGCACCCGAGGATAGGGAGAAAAATGCCTTCATCACGCCGTGGGGAACCTACTGCTATAGGGTGATGCCGTTCGGTCTGAAAAATGCTAGGGCTACTTATCAACGGGCTGCAACCCCGATCTTGCATGATATGATCCACAAAAAGGTTGAGGTGTATGTGGATGACATGATTGTCAAGTCCAAGGAAAGAGAGGGCCACTACATCGCCTTGAAGAAATTTTTCCAACGGATCAGAGAATATCGATTGCAACTGAATCCACAAAAATGCACTTTTGGTGTCATAGCAGGGAAAATGCTAGGGTTCTTGATTACACAAAGGGCATCGAAGTCGATCCTTCCAAAATCAAGGCCATACTAGAAATGCCACCACCAAGGACTGAAAAGGAGGTGTGAGGCTTTCTGGGAAAAGTGCAATTCATAAGACGGTTTATTGCCAAATTAACCTTAACTTGTGAACCACTATTTGGTCTCCTAAAGAAAGGAAAGAAATTCTAATGGGATGACTGATGCCAGGTTGCTTTTGAGCAGATCAAGCAGTATCTATAGAACCCACTCGTGTTGTCACCACCATAGCCGGGGAAGCCGTTGATTTTGTATCTGTTAGTAACCGACACGACAATGGGCTGCATGCTTGCACAGGAATCTGAGGATAGAGTAGAGAAGGCCATCTATTACCTGAGCAAGAAGATGCTGGAATATGAGACCCGTTACACTCCGCTCGAGAAGGTTTGCTTGGCCTTGGTATGGGCTACCAGGAAGTTGAGGCACTACCTGTTAGCTCATTCTGTAATTCTGGTTTCGAGATTAGATCCCATCAAATATCACTTCGAGAAACCAGCGATTACGGGTAGGCTAGCCCGTTGGTTGCTTATTTACTCCGAATTTGATTTGAAGTACATGACTCGCAAGTCTGTGAAAGGGAGAGTAGTGAAGTTCCTAGCCGATCACCCAGTGGAGGGAGATGAAGCAGTAGAGTATCTATTCCTAGATGAGGCCATTCTGTAGGTCGAAGAAGAGATTTGGACTATGTACTTTGAGGGAGCGTCTAACCAGTACGGTTATGGGATAAGGGTGTTGCTGATAGCACCCGACAATTCCCACATACCTTTAGCTTTCAAACTCCAGTTCAAGGTATCGAATAACGAAGCAGAATACGAAGTCGCCCTGGAACTAGGGGCAAAACAGTTGGACGTCATTGGGGACTCGAACCTGGTTGTATCTCAAGCGAAAGGAGATTGGAAGGTTAAGAAAGAAAGGATGAAAATCTATCACCAAACCCTGGATGTTCTCATTCCCAAGTTTGAGAAGCTAACCTTCACGCATCTGTTAAGAGAGAGTAACAGGTTCGCTAACACTTTATCAACTCTATCTTCCATGATAGACATCCCTTTGGGAGTCCGGATGCGTCCAATCATTATCGAACAGAGGTATGTACCGGCCTATGAGCTGATTGTCGCAAGAGATGAAGTACAAGATCAGAACCCCTGGTATCATGATATCTGGAACTTCTTGGAAAAGGAGGCTTATCCACTAGGGGTAAATGCTAAAGATAAGAGGGCAATATGGCGAATGGCTGCTTTGTTTATCATCTATGGGGGTAAATTGTACAAACAAGGCCATCTGGGAATGCACAAGCCGTGTGTTGATGACGAAGAGTTGAAGCGCCTAATGGAGGCCATCTACGGAGGAGAGTACAGATCGCACATGAGCGGAGTGATGCTAGCTCGGAAGATTCCCAGACAGGGTTACTACTGGTCAACCATGGAGGAGGATTGTATTGGTTTTGTTCGGCGATGCCACAAATGTCAAATCCATGCAAATCACATGAATATCCCACCGTCGAAGCTGTACAACATGACTTCACCATGGCCTTTTTCAGTCTGGGGAATTGATGTTATTGGGGCAGTTACTTCGAAGGGGTCAAATGGGCATGAGTACATCCTGGTGGCAATAGACTATTTTACAAAGTGGGTCGAGGCCCAATCATACGCATTGCTGAAAGCGTCACACGTAGCCAAGTTCATCAGAAATAACATCATCTGTCGCTATGGGGTCCCGAATGAGATCATCTTAAACAATGGTTCCTACTTCAAGAAGGAAGTGATCGACTTGTTGGAGAAATACAACGTGGCTTTTCATAAGTCATCCACATATCGGCCGCAAACCAATGGAGCTGTTGAGGCCGCCAATAAGAACATCAATCACATTCTACAGAAGATGGTGGAAACCTATAGGGACTGGCCAGATTGATTGCCATTTGCTCTCTGGGGTTACCGGATGTCAATCCGAACATTTATTGGGGCAACTCTGTATTCTCTGGTTTATGGGATAGAGGCTGTTCTACCGATCGAAGTTGAATTTCCGTCGCTGCAGGTTATGGCTAAGTGCCAGATAGCAGAAGCAGATTGGTAGCAGAGCAGGTTTAAGGAACTAATGCTGTTCGATGAGAGGAGGCTAAAAGCACTGTACCACGTCCAAGGTTATCAATGCAGAATCGCCAGGGCTTTCAACAAGAAAGTTAAGTCCAGGAATTTGAAAGAAGGGGATTTGGTGCTCAAAGACAACTGAGCTCCCATCCATGACCCCAGGGGCAAGTTCAGACCTAATTGGACTGGTCCTTACATCATCAAATCCATTTGGTCAGGTGGAGCCGTCATTCTTATGGATTTAGATGGCCTCGAATTCTCCCCACCAATCAACATGGACAAGTTGAAGAAATACTACCATTGAGTGGCTCGCTAGGCCAAAAACCTGAAAGGGCGACCTAGGCAAAAGTTAGAGCACAAAAAATTAGAAAAAAGAAAAATTGAGCTCGAAAGGTTGAAAACCCGAAAATGGCGGCCTTGGCAAAAGTTAGAGTGCAAAAGGAGAGTGTTAATACCCGAGTGAACCCGAACCGAATTACGTAAGGCTTGATTCCCATCTTCGGGATACATAGGCAACTTCATCCTGAAGTCCATCCATAAACACTTTCAAATCAACTATGTCTATGAGTTTGTTTTGGTCATCTTTGTCTTTTCTGCATCCAAGAGTTCGGTTGTGATCTTCACTATGAGAGCTGGTTACAGTGCAATGCTCTTCAGACAAGGGGCAACTTTCCATTTGCTGGATTTGGGGTTGTACATCTCAAGGATAGATTCCGAGTGTGTCCAGTTGTGATCCTTATCGAAAATGGTTTTGAAAAGTTTTAATAAAAGTTGATCTGGTTCAAATTAATCTTTTTACAACTTAGACCATTTTTGGCCCAAACGGAAAATTTTTAGTGCCCACAACCTTCAATTTCTTTGATTTCAATACACAGTTCTCCAACTCTTGATACAAATCGAAGTTGCTTTTTATTACATGCAAAAGGAAAACTTGAAAGTACAGATTAAAGTAATAAACTTGGGACATTGATAAGTCAGGTGTTTCTGCGTCCCTTCCCAGAGCTTGTGAAAGCTTCAGATGCTAAAATAGGCTCGGTTTGCGCTTCATCCTTGAGCCAAGCTATGCATTCCCCAAACTTGTGGAAGCTATGCAACTGAAATTGGGAGCGGGAGCCAGAAGTCCCCTTGTCCTTTAAGCAGTGGGATATCGAGCTAGTTGTGAACCTCGGATTGGAAATGGAGCTGGGTACTCTACCCCCTCTTTTGGGCAAGTCTGGTCATGTCCGAACTGACGCCTAAACCGGAATGGAAAGTAGAAGACACAATGTATCAAACCAATCAACTGAATGCCAGGCTGGCGAGACATGTTGTAGCTCATCTCGGGCAGATCAAACCAGGGGCAACGCCAAGCGATGTTGACAGCAGACCTGTGGCACATCCAATGGCACCACCATCCCTCGTTCAGGAAATCAACTAGCTGTTGGCGAAAGAAATAGCCTCGTGTTGAATATGCAGGGCAAGAGTCCACTACTTTCAACCTGTCCATGAGCCATATCTGGGGAGGGATGAAAAATAAGAGAGATTAAAGAATAGAGAGGTGTATGTGGAAAGAAAAAGTAAGAAAAGGTTTTGAGAGAAAAATAGAGCTTGAGGGCCAAGTGATGTGAGGAACACATGCGAGATAGGGTGGGAAACATTACCTGCAAGAGTAGTGGACTTTCTGCGAACTTGGTCGTCTCTCGTCTATGGAAAGCATCCAAGCCCATCAAAGTCTCGGCTAGTGTCAAGCCAATGCAACTCTTGCCCTCTTTCAAGCCTTAGGCCACTTCGATCAAGCGAATGCTAGACCCTCCGAAGCCAGGGGCAAGCAGGAAATAAGCCAACATACCCAAGCAAAGGGCATGCTGCCGAGAACTTTGCCAAAGACGATCGCTGCGGTCACCGGCGTCAGAAAATCGGTGAATGAGATTCGGAATATCTAACTCTCCGTTGTGAACTAAGGATCGAGCCTCATGTAGAGTGAGCCCACACATGCTTCCTAAAGCCTAGATGTGGCTGAAACGGGACTAGGGCAAGATTTCCTCGTCGCGCCAGGATTCCATCAAAACGTGGAATTCTTCCATTGTCGGACATATCTCTTGTCCCCCAAAGTTGAAAACATGTGTAACTGGGTTCCAACATCTAGCCGCGGCATGAAGGAATGGAAAACACAGTGGGGTACGACTCAGCGGGAATAGTGCATTTATCCCAAAACCCCAGAAATTCACTTTTTCCGAGCCATCCACAGTTGCAATCCAAGATGAGAGTTTTTCAGTGAAGAATGGCTCCATTTGTGGCAAAAACAGAGCTGGAATGAAGAAGCTACGAAGTCCCAACTTTTGTAGAAGATAAGGTGCTGAGTGGAAGACAGGTGGCGGCAATCTGGAGGTTCCCTGCACTAGTGGCCGACAGGCCAGTTTTTGTGGCCTATTGGCCACTTTTGTAGGCGACCGGCCAGTGCTAGTGGCAAGTAGCCACTTTTGGTGGCCGACAGTCTCTGCCTTTGGCCGACATAATTCCTATGGCCTTCCTATGTGTTGGGAATGTTGGGAACCTGTGTTTTGTTATACTCTTGGTGCATTTTGCCGCCTTGCTTTAAGAGTTTTGTTGAGTCACTTTTTATGTTGTTTCACTTTGTTTATCGAGTTGTTTTGTTGTTGCTTATCGAGTTGTATTGATGTTGTTTTGCTTATCGAGTTGTTGCATTGTTTATCGAGTTGTTGCATTAGTTGTTCATTGAGTTGTTTTACTTCGTTTGTCAGTTGTTGGTTGGTTCATTACCTGATTAAGAAGTTGCCAATTCAGTTTACAATGTTCAAATTCCATCAAATCCCGTTTTTGTGTAAAATGATGCGCAATGCGATGTTCAGAATGTAAAACACAACACATTTCATCATAAAAGCTGATTTTCATTCCAATCATGGTTTCTTTTTTTCACAAAAGAGTACCAGTTTTTATGAAAATAAAATTGTGTAATGTGCTAACACTACTAGCTGAAAGAAAAAGGGCAAAAGAGACTAAGCAAAACATCTAAATCAGTGCCATCCACCTCAGGATCGAGAGGCCCTCTTCGTCCTCTTCCTGGGCATGGACTCAGAGTTATCGCCATTAGCACCGCTGTCAGAGGTCCCCGAGTCTGAGCTAGCGGTTGAACCAGCCTCAGCATCATCTCCGCCCTCAGAATCTGAGCCAGCATCACTTTCTCCGTCCTCAGATGACTCTGACTTTGGACTCGTTGCCTCCTCGTCCTTACTCATCTCATCATCATCATCATCATCATCTGGAATGGGCTCTGAGGGGCCACTCTCATCACGGGTGCCCCTAGCTCTACCTCGGCTGCGAGCTAGAGCCTCCCGTCTCCCTCTTCCTGCTGCCGGAGGAGGTGCTGATGGTCCTGCTGCAGCTCCCGCTGGAACATCCAATGTGCCTGGGATCTGAAAAGGGGAATTTGTCACATACATCAGTCATGATGTATACCTGACGCAAAAAGAGTGCAGTGTTTCAAATGCAGTGCTTGAGTGCAGTGTTTGAATGCAGTGATTAAGTGTCGTGTTTCAAATGCAGTGATTGAGTGCAGTGTTTCAAATGCAGTGCTTTAGTGCAGTGTCTGAATGTAGTGATTCAGTGCCGTGTTTCAAGTGCAGTGTGTCAGATCAGTGTAGTGTGGAATAGAGTATGTTTGAAATGCTGATGTATCGGCAGGAAATTTCATAGCATGAAGTGCAAACTGAAGTAAATTACCGGAATCCTGTAAAGGCTGAGCAGGTTCATGCTCCTTTGCACCATTTCCGTCAGGGAAGCTACTAGCTCGAGGGCCTGCCCGGTGTACTCTATGGATACCTGCAAGTCTGACGAGAAGATTAGTGTTCTATAAAGAATAACTGAAATGAAGTAAATATGCAAAACGAAAAGTATGGTACATACTGGAGTAGGGCCTCGAAGCCCTACAAGCTCATGCCCGGCTGGCGCGGGCTCGATAGAAATCTGGCAAGCCTCCTCGAAAAGTCACTGGTAGGTGAGTGTGGTAGGCAGCTTCGGCCACCCAGCCCTCTGTCTCGCCCTAGACTCCCTCCTGTCGTGGGTCTTGGTTACCCCAGCCCCTCTGCCTCTCTCTCTTGCAGCTAGAGCCCTCGGTCTCACATCTCCACGGACCTCGGTCAGAGGGGGCATAAGGTATGTCTGGATGAAGACTGTGCAGTCACCCTTGACTCGGAAGAAGTCGGTGTCCCAGCCTCGGGTGAAGTCAATCATCTCCTGGAAAGTGTATCTCTCTGTGGCTCTTATGTATGTCGGAGGTGGCATCGGAACTACCGGCTCCGGCAAACCGATGGTCTGACGCAAGAATTGCCCTCCTAAGAACCATGCTCGGAAAACTGGGCCCTCAAGCAGGATCCAAAAGGGGGAAGCCTTTCGTGTACCAGCGAACTGATCTCTGACTCCCTCAGGCATCATAGCCTAGGGCTACCAAGTGATCTGTAAATAGAGGAGGTACAGATTGTTAGTTATCATCGGGTATTGCAATATGAGTCAGAATCAAAGGAAAACAGAAATGAACAGAGAAGCTTGAGTTACCTTAGCCGCGGCTACGGTATCGAAGTGTCGGCGGAAGAAGCAGAAGGACTTCCGAGACCTCCGCTGGCATCTCCCGTCGTACTGGTGAGAGTACGGTACGACAAGTGGCATCTCCACCTCTGGCTCTGGGGCAAGTCTCGGAAAGTAGGCGTACACCCATAGTTGCGGAAAGCGGAAAGGGCAATAGTGAGTATGTAGTGTACAAAATATGCAAAACAGAAAGCAGATTGTGCGTGTGCGGTGTACAGTGTGTGCAGTGTACAGAATATGTATAGCAGAAAGCAGACTGTGCGTGCGTGGTGTACAGTGTGTACAGTGTACAGAGCATGTAAAGCAGAAAGCAGATTGTGTGTGTACAGTATGCAGTGTGTGTGTGCAGTATACAGAGAATGTTAAATAGAAAGCACAACACGAAATGCAAAACAGAGAAGTAAGGCAAACCTCCCTGGCCCTCTAGTAGCCTCCTATTAGATGCCCGCTCCTGTAAGAGGTCGAGCTCACGTACTCGTACAAGGTGGCCAAGCCAATGCCGCCCCAATCATAGAGTCGAAATCGAGACAGGTCCACCAGAGCACTTAGGAGGTATAACCCGACAGTGTTTGCCCAGTCGGCGAATAGGGTAGTGCCAAGGAGAAACATCAGGAAACCTCGAGCATACTACTCGGTCTCCTCTTGGGTCGTCGGCATCGTCCCTCTGTAGTAATCCGTGAACCATGTGTATCGGACCATCCCTGATCGAGAGATGGGTGGGCAAGTCCCTAGCAAGTAAATCTGAGTAGCCCCCACTCGCCTATGTCTGTGTCATAAGGAATCGGATGACCCCCTACCTCTATGCTGGTGAGCATCGAGAAGTCGAAGGAAGTCATCGTCATCTCCCCTACGGTAGAGAAGTGAAAGGAATCGGTGGTATCCCACCACCTCTCTACTAAAGCGCCTAGCAAAGGCCGGCTCGAGCCAAAGCCGGCCTCATCGATGATGTGGCGAACTGCGTCGGAAAGCTCCATATACCACTCCCTTGCGGAGATGGTCCCGTATCCTCAGATGGCGTGTGAATCCCCCTGTAAACAGGACAAACAGATGCAAGGTAGTGTAAGAAATACAGTGCATAAATGTGTTTGAGATGAATAGATGAAAGACAGTATGAGCTGTGCAAGAAATGCAACGTACATTACGAAAAATGAAGAAGAAGTGTATACCTCGGAGGCGCCATGAGATAAATGTGACTCCAACTCGCGTAGTAGGAGGTCCTCCGGTGCACCTCGTGCAAACCCCCTGAACTGGCGAATGCTATCGGGTGGTAGCACGTATATCTCGGGATAATACGTCGCCGGGTCGAAAAGTCGAATGCTCGGTGGCAGTGGCTCGAACTCCGGATCCACCTCCATCTCCGGAGAAGCTCCATCGTGTGGAATGTCATCCGCCATCTCAAGAGAAAATGAGAAAATGGTCGAAAATGTGGAGAAAGGGCAGGGAATGCCAAAAGTCAACAAAAGTCAACTCTCGGAAGGAGAAAATGGAAGAAAAGGATGGAGTCCGGGAAAGGGCACCGAATCCAAGAGAAACTTTGGGAAAACAAACCCCAAGTGGTGGAAATCAAGAAAGAAGTACCGAAGTCACTTTTTAATCGGTTCAAAACGGAGGGTGCAAAGAGGTTTTAGCAAATCGAATGATCGTGGGGTGTTTGAAAACGCATATAAAGCATGGATCAAAAGGAGAAAAGTGTCTAGAGAGGGAAGGGAGTGATTTTTGGCAATGGAAAGGTGAGGAAATGAGGGTTGAAGCCCTACACTTAAAGACCCATAGTGAAATGCCGAAACTGCCTTGAAACTGTCATCGGTGGCCGACCGGCCACCAGTGGTGGACCGGCCACCAGTGGTGGCCAACGGCCACCATTTGTGGCCGACAATATCTTTTTCTAGCCGACGGGTGGCCGATGGATTCCCAGAGTGGCCGACATACCTCCAATGCTCTCCCTTTGTGTTTTTCTATTGTTTTGTGCCCTCATCCCTCAAGAGAATGCAAGGAGAGTTCATGTTTAAGCTCAAATGGCCTTCGCGGGAGCTCCGGGCCACGTCTGCAGTGTGAGGTGCTCAACACGAACGAGGTGTATCCTTTAAACTTGTTGTAACCCCTCCGAGAGGTAAGTTGGAGGTTGCGATCGAGTCAGTTTTGTTCTCGCATAGAAAATGTTCGTATTCATTGCATTGTATATGCTCTTCATCTCGCATAGAAAATGCTCGTATTCATTGCATTGTATATGCTCTTCACCTCGCATAGAAAATGCTCATGTTCATTACATTGTATGTGCTCTCAGATTCGCATAAAAATGTTTGTGTCTCTTGCATAGCACATGCGTTTCCTAGTGTGGCATAGAATATGCATTTTGATGTTGCATGGAGCATGCCTCAATTTTCGTTGCATAGGATATGCTTCAGTTTTGTTTCTTGCATGTGGTGCATAAAACATGTTTCTAACGGTATGCCATGGTTATTCGACTTGCATAGAACATGCATTTGCTACCCTCGCATGGAACATGCATTCATTAATCTTGCATAGAATGTGCTTCCAAATACATTTGCATAGAACATGTATTCTTATTGTGTTGTACCTGTTAAGTTCCTTTCTTATGCAAGCACGATATTGTATGTACGGTTCATTCAAAGCTGGTGCAACCAGACGATATTGTATGTATGGTTCATTCAGAGGAACTCCAGGTAAGATCATTCCTGTCCCTTGAACACCTTCTTTTGGTTAGAAACACTCGGGTATGCTCGACCACACCTTGTTTTGGTTAGAAACACTCGGTTACGCCCGGTGTTTACACCACACCTTGTTTTGGTTAGAAACACTCGGGTACGCCTGGTGTTTAAACCACACCTTATCTTGGTTAGAAGCATTGGGGCGTGTCCCCGATGTTTATACCACCCCCCAGGTTAGAAGCGTTTGGGACGTGTTCTGACGCTTATACCTCGCTCCGGTTAAAAGCATTTGGACATGTTCCTCATGTTTATACCACCCCCCTGGTTAGAAGCGTTTGGGACATGTTCCGACGCTTATTCCTTGCTTTGGTTAGAAACATTGGGGAATGTCCCCGATGTTTATACCACCCTTCCGGTTAGAAGCGCTTGGAATGTGTTCCGATGCTTATACCACCGTGTTTTGGTTAGAAACATTGGGACGTGCTCCGATGTTTATACCACCCTTTGGTGTTTGCACCGCTCTCTTTTCCCTCTCGCGTGTGACACATCAGGACGCTTCGGTTAAAAGCATTCAGAAGGACTCCAATGCTTATACCGCTCTTTGCCTGCTTATTCCACTCTTTGCCTTGGTTGCATAATATTTGGATGTGTTTCAATTGTTATCACTGTTCTCTTTGGTTTGGAACATTAGGGTGTGTCCTCGTGTTCGCGCCATCTCTCTCCTCGCGTGTGCCAAGCGTTGGGATCTTGTTTCACACCTCGAGTGCGCCCGAAGGATGTGTTGTTCTTTGCCTTTCTTGCGTGATGTGCAGTTAAGATTGAATAATTTTCTTACATCCTTTCTGCATGAAATGTGGTTTGGTTCATGCTTACTTGCTTCTGTATAGGTTTGCTGTAGCATTTCTTTGCATGGCATTGGTAGCTTGATATCTCATTGTAGCCGCATTGCATGATCATAAGTTATATTCTACATCGTGCATGTCATTTGCATCTTTCCCAGGAACTACGCTGGTTTGATTCCTTACAAAGGGATACATAGGCAGCCTGCGAGCGCAACCATTCTTTGTTTTGTTGACTTGCTTGTTAGTCCAAGTCTTCGGCCTTGTCAAAAATGGATCGTCTTTGGGCTTTGACATTCACTCTCATCATTTCATGACTTCCGAGTTCTGTCAAAGAGGGGCAACTGTAGACACCCCAATTTTGACCGTCCTCAAGATTTGGACGTCATTGTTTGAATACTCGATGATCTTGTGTGCTCGTGTTCGTTTTGAGTGCTTGAAGTTCTTGGTGGTGTGCTTTGTCTTCGAGCCTCTCAACTTGCCTATTTTGTGCTTGGTTGTGGACCAAGAGCTTGTCATTTCAAATCTGGAGGAGAGGGTGGCCTGTCGGCCATCCCCACAGTCCATCGGCCATGTCTTGTGCCTGTCGGCCATCAGTGGTGGCTGGTCGGCCACACTGATGGCCGGCGGCCATTTTTGTCATTTTTCAGATATTTGTTTGCCAGTTGTGCCGGCTGTTGCTCACTGAAGGCCATCTCTATACACGTGTATGGAGGGATGAATACAAGCTCTAAGCTTGTTTTTCTATATATAGGGGGGGTCTCTCCTCCATTTTGGAGGGTTAGATAATTTGGAGCAAAATTTTCTCTCTTTATCTCTCTAGAATTCTCTCTCTCTCTCTCTCTCTCTTCTTATTTTGTGCCTTGTAGTTGGTTTCCTCTACACTTTTGCACATAAGCTCTTAACCAAACACCACCCCCTTGGAGCTGAGGTTCCTTGGAGCTTTATTTGAGTTTTGAAAGAGGTTTTGAGCTTGAATTTGTGGCTGAAGTGCTCTTTGCTTCTAAGGTATTAAATCTATCTTATTTAAGCTTATTGTATATACTTGATTTACCATCTTTTTAAACTGCTTTAAGGTTGTTTTTGAGGTACAAAAAACTCTATTTTTGAGGCATAAAAATAGTAGTTTGAGTCTTTGTGAGCTGGGGGGTTGTTCCCCCCATTTGGTTTCTTTGCGTATGAAGCCTTTTGTGCCATTTTCTCTCACATTTAAATCAAACCTTTTGGCCCTTTTAACCACTGAAAAACGGTGTTATTTCAGTGGCAAAAACTTTGTTTTGAAGTCCAAAATAGGAGGGGTTAGCCTCCCCTCCTTGTGTCTCACTTGCATGCCTAGTTAGCTATACATAGTAGCATGTTTTTGTAGCTTAACTTAGCTTATTTCCAGCATATTTTTGCCTCTGATTTTGACTATTTTTGGTCTGTTTTGGGCTGCTTTGGTCATATGAGTCTTGTTTTGCATAGTTGTAGTGTAAATGTCTTCACTAGTTTAGTGTTTTAGGCCTTCAAATATGATTTGCTTGAGAGGGTTGCATGTTGTGGTGTCTTTTTACATGTAATTTCAGCATATATAGCTCTGTCACATGCTCACTTGTTTCACTCTATCATTGCTTTTGAGAGTTGCTTTTGCGTCTTATTTGCAAGCCAACATGCGAGCATGTTTTTCTAGCATTTTGTACCTTAATCTCAGCATGATTTTGCTACTATTTTGGCTAGTCTCAGCTCTGTTTTGAGCTGGTTTGGCCCTTTGAGGCTCGTATTATGTGGTTGTAGTGCAACCACTTTCACTAGCTTAATGTGTTAGGTTTTTAGCATGAATTGCATGAGTTGCTTACATGTCATAGTATCATTTTGCACTCCATTTCAGCACTGAAATATCTGCAATCTCCCTCATTTCATCACTTTTTCATTTGTTTTGAGGGTTGGTTAGCCTTAGGGTTGTGTTTAAGCTTGAGATTGAGATTTGTGCTCAATGGTTTTAATCCTGTTTTAAGGGTTGATCTCTGTTTCTTGCCTGAAATCCTCCCTTGGTTAACACCTCTTCCAATAGAGGACACTCACCTTGGACTTAATCAACTAAAGAATGAGTTGGTAATGTAAAACGTGTAAACAAAAGTGGCAAGTAAAACTTGAGCAAGATAAGCATGTTGTGTTGCATTGCATGTGTTCAATCAGACGTTATATTGAACACAAGGAAGATTGGAGCATTTCATACTCAATGTGATGAAATGAGCCAATATCTTTGGTCTCCATTGCTTTTGATCACACATGATAAGGTGATGGTCTTGAGTCTTGTTTTGCATATAATGAAGTTGTACTTCTTGGTTCTTTGGCCATCATGCATTGAGAATGCTTTGGTTGGTGGTTCTGGAGCCAAGAATTACACTCTTTTGACTTTGTGTAATGATAAGGAGGGCAATAGTACACATATGTTCCTTGGAATACATTGTTTTGCCACTATTTGCTCTCTGTTGCAGCAAAAAAGGGAAGTCCAGGAAAGCAGTGGCTGACCGGCGACCATCAGTAGCCGACCGGCCACCAATGGTAGCCGACAGCCACCATTGGTAGTCGACCGGCCAGAAATGAATTTTGCATCGGTGTGTTCCTGAGTTGGAGCAGTGGCATTCTGGGAGTTGGCACAATTTTCAGGGATCAAACGAGTGCAAACAGAGGCATCCAAATGCAAGACGGTGGATTTTCAGGAGAAAGAAAACCGAGCATGCATGTATCCCTCGTTTCCCGAGGCCGTTCATTTAAATTCTCTAGCTAATTAGTTCGTTAGCTTAGTCATTTTTGTAATTAATTAGTTAACCGTTTAATTAATTAATTCGGTTTGTAATATTATAATTAGTTAACTAGAATAGTTAATTAATTGTGTTGTAATTGCTTAGCTTAATTAGCGTAGCTAGTTAGGTAGCTTATTCATTCGGACCCTCCTTCGCGAGGGCATGATGTTGTAATAACTGTGCGTGTGTGTGCATGTCTTACAACCCCACGTCTTTCTCCCTTTTATTTATCTGCTTTTGATGATTAGATTAGAGACCATGTTTCGATTAGCATACCTTATACTTGCATGTTTGCATCATTCATTTGTCTTGCATGCACCGAGGCTCGGCGCATCATCCAAACTGTATCATCAATTCAATACTTCCTTGAATACGTGTTTCAAAGCATGCTATCAAAGTGTTGCAAATGCCATATTAGTAGTCGAGCCTATTAATCGCATTATTACATGTGTTGCATTAAACACTTAACATAGTTAGGATCATGCATTCTTTCTAACTAGTTTTTGTTTTGGCTTGGAGTACTCAGTGAGTTTTATGCTTTAGCATACTTGCATGAGTGTGATTGCCATATTATCATGTTTAGCATGCTTGCCATGAGGCTATGTGCTTATTTGCTAAATTGCGTGAATGCCTGTGGATGAAGGCTTTGTTGCTTGAATTGGAACAATTCAACGAGTGTATGTGTTAAGCCCACTTTGTTGAGTGGCAAAATCATGTTTTAAGCCCACTTGAGGTGGCAAATCCGCGTTTTAGCCCACTTGAGGGTGGCAACTTCAAACTATTTTAAAAAACAAACATGAATTAAGTTGTTCCAAACCTTGCGACTTAGTTTATACTTGCTTGTGTGCGTCACATAGTAAAGTTAGCTAAATAACCGGAAAAAGAACACACGAGGTTTATAAAACAACATATCATGATTAGTAGAGGCCGATCTTTGATCAGGCGAGTGGGGATGCTCATTTCAGGACCTTCCCCTCTCGTACCCAAGTTTTCGAGCCGAGGCAACTTTGGTGATGACGGACAAGTGGCCTTTGGCATGAGTCAGGGTTTCCTAAATTTTCCAAAAACAAAATATTTAGGTAGCGACTCTGTAATCTGGCAAAGCAGTCCAGTTTTGGCATTATTTGATCTAAAATCAATTTTCCAAAATGATTTGCTAGATTGGACTCTTTGGTGTTTATCAGTTTCACATTGCACTTTGTGAGATTAGATTCAGAACTGTGACAGGAGTCCGAACTGTAGGACCAATTCGAGCTCTCTGAAAGGGGGCGCGAAAAAGTCGATCTATAGGTACAGGACCATCAATCCGATAACCAAACCATTGCCCTTACCAAGGAATTTAAAAGGATGAAGCCACCTTTGTTTCATAGGAAAGTAGACCCACTCAAGGATGAAGCTTGGGCCTTGGGGATCGAGAAGTTATTTGAGGTGTTTCCTTATACCGAGGAGCAAAAAGTCCTGTTAGCCACATTTACTTTGGAGGATGAAACGAGAAGACGGTGATTGTTAATCTGTGACGATTATAAAGAAATTGGGTTGGCTTGATTCCTAGAAATCTTTTATGAGAAGTATTTCCCACAATGTCTTCAGGACAAAAAGGTATCTAAGTTTGAGCCACTAAAGCGAGGAAACAAGACAGTGGCTGAATATGAAGCCTAATTTACAAAATTGGCATGTTTTGCACCGCATATGGTTGACACAGATTACAAAAAGGCTTGGAAGTTTGGGAGAGGTCTTCATGATTCAATCATCGAGAGAATTAACGTACTTAAATTACCAAAGTATGTTGACGTACTGGACAGAGTGCTAATGTACTTAAATTGCCAAAGTATGGTGGCTCACAACTGAAATTTTGAATGGAGCGGTAAAAGAAAAAATTTCAATAAGGGGGCAATGTCTTCAATGAATAAGAAATCAGAGTTAGGGACTTTCAGTAATTCAGGTTCAAATCAGAATGGAAATTCAGTACCCACTAGCACTGTATGTGGAAAGAAGCATTGATGTTTGTAATTGTACTATGGAGCACGCTATCAGTATGGGAAAGTTGGGAATATGGCAAGAGAATGTACACAGCCTCGACGAGATGGTAACTGAGGCACCACAAGTTTGACCGGGTTATGCCTAATAGTGAGATCAAATGCAACACTTCTGTAACAAGAAATTATTTAAGGCAAGGAAGAGTCTTTGTACTTATTCTAGAGGATACTTAGAACACAGAGGCTGTGATGATCCCGACATACATATTATTTTTATATATTATTTCATTGAGCGTATTTGCATAATTATGTGTTTAATTTGTGTTTATCTGTTTTTCTATGGAATATCTGTTAGAGTACCAACTTAGAATTTGAAATTGATAGCTCAAACAGATTCAGAAAACCAAAATTTACTAGTTTAGTAGGTTAATTGGAATATGTAGAATCATATGACAAGTTTGATTAAAATTTGAATCGGATTAAAATAATTAGATTAAATCAATTAGACTTGATTAGAATTAAGATTAATTAATTAGACCTAATCTCACTTATCTAGCTTAACCTAATCAAGCCTATATATAGGTAATATAAGCTTAATGAACTCATATTTCTCATCATTCTTGAGTTTAAAATTAGAGAGTGAGTTGAGAGCTCAACTTCTAGAGAAAGGAAGAAGGTGAATTGTAAAGAATTGTATGGATTAAGTGTAGACACCCCATTTTTGACCGCCCTTAAGACTTGGGTGCTACTGATTGCTTACTTGGTGATGAAAGTTATGCAGTGCAAAGGTTCGATTTTTTCGGCAAGGAGAGCGTCAAATCCCAAACTTACACCCATTTTGGACCAAAACTATTTTGACCAAAGATTTTAGACCTTAAAACCCTCTCTTTCAAAATATTTTTGAAACAAAGTTCCTATAATGTTCCGAGGCTCGCATTTCATTAAATGTTACGCTTTTCGGTAAACTGAGCAAGGACAAAGTGGAAATGAATGAAAGAGAGGTGAACTCTTTGAAAAAAAATCTTTAAAACATCTTGTTTAGGGGTTTGGGGTTAAAGAAAATTGGAGGAGAGGGAAGAAACTAAGTTGGGGAAGAAGTTGGGCATGAATCATTAAGAGAGAGTCGAACTGCCCTCGCTAAATCGGGCCTATCCATTTGTACACTTGGATTTCAGCTATGAGACCACCACCATTGGAAAGTGGACTTCCTGGGCTTCATTTTGCACTCAAGAATCTCTTAAAACCGTGTCCGGATGAGGGAGATATGGCTGGTTAAAGTTAGGCATCAATGCGGTTGGACTGAAACTAAGCAGTCTTCACTAAAAGAGAGATATCTCTTAGCATACTTGGAATTTTGATGTGAGGCTGCCATCATTGGAAAGAAGACTTCTGGGGCTTCAGTTTAGGCTAAAGAATGACCTAAAAAGGGGTCTAGATGAAGGAGATATGCCTGTTTGAAGTTGGGCACATGGACTAGTTTTTTCTGTCGGCCACTGGTGGAGTGTGCCGGCCACAAATGGAGCTTGCCAGCCATAGGTCTGCCAGAAGTGACCCTAGTCGGCCACCATTAGTGGCCGGTCAGCCATAAGTGTGCAGAAAGCTCAGAATTTACAGATATTTTGCTCCAAGTATCTTCCAAATGCTCCAGCTGTCTCCAAATTAGATATT
Source organism: Camellia japonica (assembly GCA_030407325.1). Taxonomy (NCBI): domain Eukaryota; kingdom Viridiplantae; phylum Streptophyta; class Magnoliopsida; order Ericales; family Theaceae; genus Camellia; species Camellia japonica. The sequence continues at coordinate 54,029,991 of JAPPVO010000010.1, read as the reverse complement.
TCAACCCAAGGCTTGTATTTTTGTACATATGGAGGCCATATCTCTCATTTTGGAAGGTTAACAAATTTTGGGAGCCTCTCTCTCTAAAAAATCTCTCTCTCTAGACTTCTCTCTCTCTTACCCTTTTGTGCATAGAAGTAGAGATACACCTCTCCTTTGCCTAGGCATCCTTAACCAAAGTTGCATATCTTTGGGCTGAGGTCCCTTGGAACCTATTTTGGGCTGTTGGAAGGGTGGTTTAAGCTTAGAAAGTGGCTGTTTAAGTGCTGTGCTTCAAAGGTATAAGTATTACCTCTTTTAAGCTCTTTGTACATAGTTGTTTTGTCATCTTTTTGTGCTGTTTTGAGCCTAGTTTTCAACTACAAAAAGCTCTGAATTTTGGGCCTAAACATGTTGGTTTAAAGCCATTTTGTGCTAAGGGGTTGTATCCCCCTTCTTGTTGCCTATTTGTATGTGCCTTTGCATCATCTCTTAGCATGTAAAAGTCAAACTTTTTGGGCCTTTAAACCACGGAAATTCAGAGTTATTTCAGTGGTAAAAGTGTTTTGAAGTCCAAAAATGGAAGGGTTAGCCTCCCCTCCTTGTTTCTCTCTTCCATGCCTAGTTAGCATTACAAAGTACCATGTTTTTGTAGCTTGTGTTAGCTTGATTCCAACACATTTTAGCTACTATTTTGACATGCTTTAAATATGTTTGGAGTCGGTTAAGTCCTTCGAGGCTTGGTTTGCATGGCTATAGTGTAACAGTCTTCACTAGTCCATTGCTTTGAGGCCTTGAGCATGAAGTGTTTGAGTTATTTGCATGTTATAGCCTTATTATGCATGTAATTTCAGCACCATAACCTCTGTCATGTGCGCACATATTCCACTCTTTCATTGATTTTGAGAGTTGTGCTTTGAGCCTTGCTTGTGAGCCAATACATGAGCATATTTTTCTGCTTTCTATGCTTCCATCTCAGCATGTTTAGGCCACTGTTTTGGCATGTTTAAGCTCTATCTACAGCTGGTTTGGTCATTATAACTTGATATTGCATGCCTCTTGTGTAATACTCTTCACTAGCTTTAATGTTTTGGTTTTAAACATGTTGTGCATGTGTTGCTTGCATGTTGTAGCATTATTTTTCATGCCATTTCAGCACTGAAAAATCTGCAACCTCCCTCATTTCTTCATTTTTCATTTGTTTTGAGGGTTGGTTAACCTCAAGGTTGTGTTTAAGCTTGAGATAGAGCTTGTGCTCAATGGCTTTAACTCTCTTTTAAGGGTTTTTACTAGTCAAAGACATGAACTCTCTCATGTCTTAAATCATCCTTTGGTCGACCCCTCTCTAATTAAAGGACACTCATTTTGGACTTAACCGATTAAAGAATGGCTTGGTAATGCTAAAATGTGTAAACAAAATGAGCAAAGTAAAACATGACCAAGATAAACATGTGTGTTGCATTGCATGTGTTTGGATCGGACGTTAACCCAAACACAAGAAATGTGGGACGTTTCATACTCCAAGTGATGAAACCTGTCATGTTTCTTGGTTGTCGTCACCCTTGATCCTGCATGATAGGGTGATGGCCATTTGAGTCTTATGTGTGCATTCATTAAGCTTGTACAAGCTTGGTTCCTCGGCCATCATGCATGAAAATGCTTGATTGGTGGCTTGAGAGCCAAGTGCCACACTCCTTTGAGCTTGAGAAATGATGAGGAGGGTGGCAGTACACACATTTCCTTGCAAATACATTGCTTTGCATCTGTTGCTCTCTGTTACAGCAAAAAATAGAGTTTTGGAAAAAGGGGTGGCTGACCGGCCACTTGAGGTAGCCGACCGGCCAGTGCTTATGGCCGACAGCCACCTTTTGTGGCCGATCGGCCACCAGGCCATTTTGGTGCAAAAGTGTTCCTGTTTTGGAGCAGAAGCGGTTTGGAATGTTGGTTCAATGTTTAGCAATCAAGGCGAGTGCAAATAGAGGCAACCGATGGCAAGGCGATGGATTTTAGGAGAGAAGCAACCGAGCATGCATGTCTCCCTCGCCCGTGAGGCCAATTTATTGCTTTTATAGCTAGTTGTAGTTGAATATTACATGTGTTGTAATTAATCATTCAATTTGTTTTGTAATATTTTAATTAGCTTAGCATAGCTAGTTAATTTGTGTTGTAATAATTAATTAGCTAGAATAATTAAGTAGTTGATTTGTAATAATTAGCTTAGCTTAGTGTAGCTTAGCTTAATTATTCGGACCCTCCTTTGTGAGGGCGCAATGTTGTAATAAGCGTGCGTGTGTGTGTGCATGTCTTCCAACCCCACGTCTTTCTCCTTTTTACTTAACCGCTTTTGATGGTTAGATTAGGGCAAGTTTTGATTAGCATACCTTATGCTTGTATGTTTGCATCATTCATTTGTCTTGCATGCACCGGGCTCGGCGCATCATTCAAACTGCATTGCAATTTCAATACTTATTTGAATACGTGTACTAAGTTGTTGCATTTATATGCCATCTTAGATAGCTGAGCCTATTAAATTGCATATTGCATGTGTTGCATTAGGCATTCTGTATAGTTAGGATAATGCATACTTCTAACTAGCTTTTGTTTTGGCTTGGAGTACACTGTAAGTGTTACGCTTCAGCATACTTGCATGAGTGTGAGTGTTGCCATGTTTCGCATACTTGCCATGAGGCTATGTGCATATTTGCTTAAGTGATTAACTGCATGAATGCTTGTGGATGAAGGCTTTGTTGCTTGAATTGGACCAATTCGATAAATGTGAGTTTTAAACCCACTTTGCAAAGTGGCAAATCATGTTTTCAAGCCCACTTGAGGGCGGCAAATCCACGCTTTAGCCCACTTGTGAGTGGCACTTTCAAACCATTTTTGAAAACAAACATGAGTCGATTTGTTCCAATTCTTGCGACTTAGTCTATACTTGTATGTGTGCGCCACATAGTAAAGTTAGCTAATAACTGGATAAGAACACATGAGGCTTATAAAACAACATATCATGTTTAGTAGAGGTCGATCTTTGATCAGGTGAGCGGGGGTGCTCATTTCAAGACCTTCCCCTCTCGTACCCAAGTTCCCAAACCGAGGCCACTTTGGTGATGACGGACACGTGGCCTTTGGCACGAGTCAGGGTTTCCTAAATTTCCCAAAAATAAAATATTTAGGTGGCGACTCCGTAATCTGGCAAAGCAGTCCAGTTTTGACATTATTTGATTCAAAATCGATTTTCCAAAATGATTTGCCGGATTGGACTCTTTGGTGTTTATCAGTCTCACATTGCACTTTCTGAGATTAGATTCAAAACCGTGATAGGAGTCCAAACTGTAAGAGACCAATTCGCCCCTCTCGGAAAGGGGGGCGTGCGAAGAAAGTCGAGTCTACATTAAGCTAGATTATCACCAAATTCAAGCTCTAGGCATGAAACTTAACTATAAAGTCCACGTAGAAGTTGAATTCATGAGGTCGTAGGATTATTTGCAAGAATTGAGAGAGAATGCTAGAATCACCTTGAATTTTGTAGGAATGAGTTAAAATTAGACATGCATATACATTCCATCATCTTCAAGCTTGATTTTCCAACAATTCATACACGCATAGGGTATGTGCTTGATATCTTAAAGGATTTTACATAATTCTCCAGTCATCACTTCACAAATTCATGATTTGAAGGAAAAGAATTGAATTCATTACATACATGGTAAAATTTATGATTTTTGGGTTTTGTTTTCGAAAATTTGAAAGCGATTTTCAATTATAGTTTGTGATTGTTAAGTATTCATGTTTCATAAAGCGTTCCTTAATGTTTTCTTTAGCCATGCAGGCTTTGGACGTGAAACTCATGCTTGTGAACTTCAAATGCAATTTTGGAAACTCTAGAATTCATTCACTTTGCTCGAGCGATGCATCCGTCCCTCGAGTGCACTTTGCATGCGTCTAGAAGTCTTGTAGAGTCTTATAGACCACTCGAGTGACAACTGGTTCGCTAGAGTGAACTTGGTTCATTTTCATAGTTGGCTCGAGTGACCATCGTGCCTAGATTTCGACCATCCAGTATTTTTCAAGATAGACAACACCGATCGAGCGACCAAAGGTGTACTCGAGCGAACTGCCCAATTTTTAGCATTTTTGAAACACAATCCCATGTGCATGTTTTCATTCTCATTCTCTCTTAAGCATTCACGGACATTGTTTAGACAACATTAATAAGGAAATACATTAGAAACACATAAAAGGGAATTGAATTAAGATAGGATGTTTGATTAAGACCTATGTTTCAATGTGTGCTTTGTTATGTGTATTTTGTGGATGGACACCTAGGGCCTAATATCGGTACAACCCAGTATGAGTAATGTCTTTATAAAGCTATGTTCGAAAAGTATTTTGAAAGTGTTCAAGATTGATATTTTGAGTCCTATTTTATTATCTATGAATGAATGTCCTTTTTGAAATTGTAATATTGGCATTCATTAGTGAGGCCCTTGCCTGGGAGAAATAACACCATGACCCATTGATTAATAGGCCTTTCCCTGGGGAAAACAATACCATGGCCATTGGATTAATTGAAACACAGAGATCTCTAATATTAGACCTTAATGGTCCACATTGAATTATGAATTATTGATTGACCCATTGTGGTCCCATTGGATTGACCCTCGTGGTCCTATTGGCTTTGACACATCATTTCATTGTTACTCTATTGGATGTACCATGTATAATGATTTGAATGATTATTGTTATAAAAAATGATTGATATGATTGTTATTCCAATTGTTTTGTTTATTGAAATGGATTGTTTCGAAAAAAGAAAGATATGTTTTGTATCATGTTGAACTTCATTCATAGAAAACCTTTATATTGATATTACTCACTGGGCTTCAACTCACCCCTCTCCCTTATATATATGTAGGTGAGCAAGTGGAACGTCAAGCCTAAGGTAGCCTTAGAGTCTACCCCTGTGAAGCCATTTTTGAAGTGCCTATGTGATGGGGCCGGCGTACTTGGACTTGAGAGGTGTCAAGCTTTATCAATCCTCCTTTATGTTTTGTTAACTTTTGTTATTTTGAAACCTATTAAGGATGAATGTTATATGAGAAGTCCATCTTTGTTGTATTGTATATAAGCTTGTATAAAGTTTAAAGTTTTAAATATTGATGAATTTGGCATGTATGCACTGCTCAATGGACTTAGTTATATTTTATTATTACTTCCGTTAAGCCCCATTATTATATTATGATGGATTTTGTCATTGAGGCTGAAGGTAATCTGAGATTACAAGCCGGCCATGACCTAAACCTATAGCGGCGGGTACGAGTCATGACACTTGGCTCCTACCAGTGTTTCAATCCTGCTCTTTCCCGTGAGTGCTTGCTTTGGCTCAATGTGGAGGCTCAGACGGGCGCATCCTTGGTAGCGGAATCTTCTGATGCTGTGGAAAGAGGGCCACAGACTTGACTTGACCATGCCTCTAGTTTATTGCTTTGACCTTTAGCTTTATGATGTAAAATACTTTAATTAATTTGGGAGTGGACTTAAGCATGCTTGTTCCACTTTTGTTTTGAAATCATGTAAGAAAGATTTTGGGTATTGAAAAGCTTTCTCTCAAGTCTGATGAAAAGTTCATTTTGCAAAAAAATATTTGAGAAAATCCATTGATTTTGTTGGAAAAAAAAAATTTAAAAAAAAAAAACCAAACACATTTTCAAAAACAACCATTACTTTACATACCCAAAATTAACCTTTGAAGCTTGCACAACCTTGAATCAATTCCTTAGACAGGATTCTCCGTACCTCTTCCACCATTATGTCCCAATCGGTTCTACCTGGCAACCCTATTCACCACAGAAAAGTAGGTCTAGATAATCGGATCTAAATCAGAGTAAAAATGAATCAATCGATCATGGTTAAGACAACCTGTAGACACCCAATTTTTGACCATCCTCAAGACTTGGACGTCATTGTTTGAACACTCGATGATCATCTATGCTCGTGTTCGTTTTGAGTTCTCGAAGGTCTCGGCCGTGCGCTTTGCCTTAGGATCTCTTAACTTGTTTGTTTTGTGCTTGGTTGTGGACCAAGGACTTGTGGTTTTGCTTCTGAGGGAAGAGGGTGGCTTGTTGGCCATCCTTACAACCCATCGGCCAAGGCCTTATGCCATCAGCCTTGTTTTCTTGCAGTCGGCCATAAGTGTTGGCCGATCGGCATTCTTTTTGGTCGATCGGCACACTTTTTGGTCGATCGGCCATATTTTCTGGCCGAGACCTTTCTACCTGCTTTTGCAGATATTTTCTTGCCAGCTGTGATGGCTGGTGAGCACAATTTTCATCCTCCATACACGTGTATGGAGGGATTGATTCAAGTCCTTAGCTTGCTCAACTAGCTTAGGAATTGAATTTCTATAAGAAAGGAGACCCCTCTCCCTTTCCAGAGGTTCTGACAAGTTGAGATACAAGTTATATAGCTCTCTCTCTCTATATATATATATTTCCTCTCTCTCTCTCTCTCTCTCTCTCTTTCTCTCTCTTTCTCTATCTCTCTCTCTCTCTCTCTCTATATATATATATATTTGCACTCATTTGTGCTCAAAAGTGTAATTTCTTCACACTTTTGCACTAAAACACCTACTAGAACACCATCATTTTGTTGCTGAGGTACTTAGGAGCTGGTGTTAGTGTTTTTGGGTTGGTTTGAGCTCAGAAAAGCTGCTGGAGTTGTGGTTTTGAAGGTGTTCTTCAAGGGTGAGTCAACTAGCCTTTAAACCCTTGTTTTGGCTTAAGCTTTTGGACCTATTTGCATGCTGATTTAAGCTTAACCTTCTACTGAAAAAGGTTCTGATTTTGCATGCTTAACATGTTTGTTTAAGGTCACTTTTGTGTTAGGGGTAGTCTACCCCCTCTTAGGCCTTGTCTGGCCTTATTCTTGTGCCATCTTTATAAGCTATTAGGATCACCTTGTTTTGGCCTTCTCACCACCGAAACTTAGAGGAATTTCAGTGGTGGAAACGGTGTTTTAAGGTCCCAAATACGAGAGGGTCATCCCCTCTCCTTGTGCCTTGCATGCTTGTATAGATGGCTCATCAAAGTGGCATGTTTATCTAGCATATGTTGGCCATATCTCAGCTTGTTTTTGGTGTTGTTTTGCCATGCTATACCTCTGTTTTAGGTTGGTTTGATAGCATCTTGCATGCTTCACATATTTGTAGTGCAATCTTGCATGCTAGCATAACATGCATCATGTGTTTGGACCATCATTCTTGCATGTTTTGGCTCAACTCCAAGAAGCTTTTAGCCTTGTTTTACCATGCTTAAGCTCTGATTTATGTTGTTTTGGTCATACATGCCATGTTTTGTATAGCCATAGTGCATTCTAGCTTGTTAGCTTTCAGTTTCCAAGTCACTAGCATGTATTGCTTGGACCATTTCCATGATTTGGCATCATTTCCTATGTGATTTTAGTCCATGTAGCATGGTCGTACACTCACATCTTTCACTCTTTTGATACTTTGGAGGTTTGGTTCTTTATGCCTCAAGTATGGGTCATTGTGCATGCCACCATGCTTAGGCCTTTGGGGCTATCATTTCAGTGCATTTTTGGTGTTATTTTGACATGCCATAGCTCTGATTTGTGTTGGTATAGTCACCTCATGCTTGGTCTTGGTAGGTGTAGTGTAATCCTCCATTTTGGCCTCGCATGCTTGTTGTTTTAACCCTTTATGCTAGCATGTTTTAGCTTTGGTCCGTGCATGTTTTAGCATCATTTTGGTATGCTCTAGGACTATTTTGGGTAGCCTTGGCCACATGCTTCATGTATTGCATAGCTATAGTGCAAGTGCCTATGCTAGCTTCAAGCTTTGAGCCTTCTAGCATGCCATGCTTATGTTGTTAGGATGATTTGGCATCATTTCACATGTTATTTCAGAGCATTTAGTGTTGTCACACTTCCAAGTTTGTCACTCCTTGAGCACTTTTGAGAGTTGTGCTCTTATGCTTAATTGGTGAGTCAATGCATGAGCATGCATTTTCTAGGCTTTCATGCCATCTTTTAAGAGTGTTTTGGCCATTGTCTTGGCATGCATGAATTCTATTTGGGGTTGGTTTAGTCCATTGTGCATTGCATTGTATAGCCTTAGTGTTGTGTGCCTCAATGCTTAAGGACTTTATTTGCATGCTTGTTGTTTGCATTGTGTTTGGCATGCTCATGTTGCATTGCATTGTATTTCCATGTTGTTGCTTTGCATTGTGTTTGGATAGGGTGTTAATCCAAACACGAGAAACGGGGGGCGTTTCATACTTGAAGTGATGAAACGCGCCTCATTTCTCGGTCACCGACACTTTTGATTATGCATGATAAGGTGGAGGTTCATTGAGTCTTATGTGGTATTTGTGTGCATTCATTGACATTGATTTGTGCAACTCGGCCTCTTTGGCCATCATGCATTGAGATGCGTGATTGATGGCTCGAGAGCCAAGCTCTACACTCCTTGGAGCTTTAAACATGATAAGGAGTGTGGTTGTACACACATTTTCTTGCAAATACACTGCCATGCCTCTGTTAGTGCTCTGTTGCAACAAAAGGAGAATTTGCAGGAAGCAGTGGCTGATCGACCATCAAAGTCTGCCGATCGGCTATAAATTTGGCCGATAGCCATAAACACTGGCAGATGGCCATTCCTCTTGGTCGACCACCTCTCAGCATGGTCCTAAGGTGGATTAGAAGTATCTTAGAAGTTGGCACAATTTTCAGAAGTCCAAAACAGTGCAAACAGAGGCAATATAAGGCACGGTAGTGGATTTCCGAGCGAAGCCGACCGAGCACGCATGCATCCCTCGTCACGAGGCCATTTCAGTGCTTTTGTTAACTTAGAATAGTTATTTGTTTCAACCTAATTTGTAATAATTAATTAGCTTGTTAGTTAATTAGTTTCGGTTTGTAACTAAGTAGTTTAGCTTAGCTTAGCATAGCTAGTTAGATGATTCATTCGGACCCTCTGTCGAGAGGGCGAATTTTGTAATAAGCATGCGTGTTTGTGATGCATGTCTTCCAACCCCATTTCTTTCTCCCTTTTATTTACCAGCTTTCGATGGTTAGTTTTAGGGCATGTTTCAATTAGCATCCTTATGCTAGCATGTTTGCATTCATTCATCTGTCTTGCATGCACCGGGCTCGACGCATCATACAAATTGCATTGTATTTCAATACCAATTTGAATACATGCATCAATTGTTGCATTTCACATGGCATCTTAGAATAGCTGAGCCTATCTTAGTTGCATTTTGCATGCGTTGCATTAGACATCTTGACATAGCTAGGATCATGCATGATTACTAACTAGCTTCTGTTCTGGCTCGGAGTACTAGGTAAGCTTTTACGCGTTAGCATGCTTGCATGAGTGTAAGTGACTGCCATGTTTAGCATGCTTGCCATGAGGCTATGTGCTTAACTGCCATAACTGTCTGAATGCCTGTGGGTGAAGGCTTGATTGCCTGGATTGGAACAACTCGATGATTGTGAGTTTTTAAGCCCACTTGAAGTGGCAAAATCATGTTTTCTAAGCCCACTTGAGGGTGGCAAATCCGTGTCTTAGCCTACTTGCGAGTAGCACTTTCAAACTACTTTCACAAACAAACATGAGTTGTTTTGTTCTAATCCGCGTGATAGAGTCTATACTTGTATGCTGTGCGCATCACATAGTAAGATAGCTAATAAATCAGAATAAGAATGCATGTGTTTTCAAAAACAACATATCATGTTAGTAAAGGCCGATCCTTTGATCGGGCGAGCGGGGGTGCTCATTTCATGACCTTCCCCCCTCGTACCCAAGTTCCCGAGCCGAGGCAACTTTGGTGATGACGGAAACGTGGCCTTCGGCACGAGTCAGGGTTTCCTAAATTTCCCAAAACAAAATATTTAGGTGGCGACTTTGTATCTGGCAAAGCAGTCCATGTTAGGCACTTCTTTATTAAAATCGATTTTTCAAAACGATTTGCCGGATTTGGACTCTTTGGTGATTTATCGGTCTCACATCGCACTTTGTAAGATTAGATTCAGAACCGTGACTTTGAGTCTGAACTGTAGTAGCTAATGAACAAAACGATTTCGCGTCTTCGTGCGCGGAGCCGTGGATGTTCGGGCACGTCTACAGTTTCTGGCGACTCTGCTGGGGATTTAGAGAACTTGCCTCGAACTCATGATATGTTGTTTTGTTTACACTTATGTGTTTCTTTGCATTGCATCTGCATTGGTGCGCTTAAGTCACAGTGTTTGCCGTATGCTATTCCTGAACGGTTTGCCGGAGGCCCGCTTTGAGAAGCGTGCCATAAGGCTGACCGGTTGCGGGCTCTGTCATGACGAGAACACAAATCCCGATTTTTACCGGGGCACCCTTTTTGACCATTCGACCTAGTGCATACCGGAAACTGTAGTGACCATTCCAAAGCTAGGACAGGTTGCTCACCCGATTATAGGTTGTTTGAAACCGCTGTGTGTGTAGTGAAACCCTAGCTCCTGACAAGATAGGACAGGGAAACCCTACCCCTCCATAGGGGTGTTTTGGCTCTTACTTGCTTGATTATGTGCTTTTAGAGTGTGCCTCTACAGGAATGCATGTATCAGTTTGCAAATCTGGGTATCAGGCCTGCGGGCATCGGTATTTGGAGAATCAGTTTTACCTGCAGGTATCAGACTCAGATTTGGGGCAATGATTTGAGAATAGTGATCAATGGTTGAGAACAGTTCTTTCAGAGTCAACTGTGTGTTGTCTTTATTTAAGCTGTTATGTTGTCCGTTTTTCTGGTTATTTGTTTCCTTATTATGCTTTATTTATCTTTTTGCAAGGTAGTTTAGCACCATTGCATCCGACCAGACAGATATTCCCCGAGCACTCTGGGTTAGAGGTCGAAGACTTAATCGATCTGCGGATCTGATAGACAGACAAACAGTGTTCCTTTCTTTACCCCCGGTTACTAGACGGAGGTCAGTAAGGTGCAGTGTATCGGTACAGCGGTCGCCAGATTAGTGGTCCACCCCACCAGTAAACAATCGGGCTGAGGTCTCAGTTTCTACTGCAGGGATAGATATATCGGTTGTTCGGATAGATATACCGGTTGTTCGGATAGACCAACACCCTATGGCAGGTATGGAAGAGATGATGCGTTAGCTGTAGGAAAGTATACAAGCCATGTAGCAGGATGCTGCCCGCCAAGCAGAGTTTGCCGCACGCCAGGCCGAGGTTATGGCTCAACAAACAGAGCTGATTGCTAGACTTCAGCAACAACAACAACCACAGCAAGCCGGAGCATCTGCTTCGTACCCACCTCCTCCCCCGCCTAGAGTTCCAATACTCAGGGAGACCGCACACATCCAGGAAAATACGGACGTTCTAATAGGGCCAGCTTCGCCCCCAATCTAACCCCAGCTATCCAAAGCACAGACCAACCTGGGGGATACACCGTTTGAGTTCAAGGTGGACCCCACAGCGCTAAAAGTGAGCAAGCTAGAAAAGTTGTTCAAGAAGTCTCAAGGCGTGAAATCCATTCCGGATATAGAGGATGGGTACACCGATTCGGCCGTGACTCTGCTAGACCGGTTTAAAATGCCGCACATAAACCGTTTCGACGGGTCTGGAGATCCTATGGTGCATTTGCGGCTGTTCTCGGATATACTAAGGCCAATGGGCCTCTCCAGATTGCAGAAGCTTTCCCTGTTTGGCCGGACCCTGTCGGGTGTAGCGGCTATTTAGTATGCAAAGCTGGAGGACTCTGTTAAGAGGAACTGGGAGGAGATGGCTGAGGCCTTTGTAGCTCAATACTCCTACAATACGCAGATCGAGGTCACAACTCGTGATCTCGAGACAACTAGGCAAGAGCCAAAGGAGAGCTTCTCTGATTTTGTGACCCGCTGGAGGGCTAAAGCCTCGATGATGACCATCAAGCCGGCTGACAAGGACCAAATACGGATGGTTGTGCGCAACCTCCAGCCCAAGCTTATGTAGAAGATTCCTCCCTCTTCCCACCTTTGCGGATCTACATGAGATTGGGGTACAGATCGAGGACGCCATGAAACAGGGCCTCATTGATCATGAGAGAGAGCAGCCCAAGAGGGCATTTAACTGCAGTACGAATGCAGGCACAAGTAGTGCTGCATCTGCTAGGACTTCAGATGTGGGCATGGTCACCACCACCACCCTAAGAACCCTTACAGCTACACCATTCACCGGTGCGTCCGGAAGTAGCTCACAAAGAACCAAGTTTCCACCCTGAGGCCAGAGAACCATTACCCCGTTGTATATGTCTCTGTCCAAAGCTTTGGGGGTTTTGATCAAAAAGGGCACTTGAAGCCCCTAGAGCCACGACCATTTCCAGAAAAAACTTTCTCCCTCCCACAACCCAGCTAAATACTGTGCATTTCACCAACATCATGGTCACGACATTCACCAGTGCTTCAGATTGCGTCACGAAATCCAAGATCTCGTTGACAATAGAGTGATCGCACCCCCAGAAAAACCAAATGTTACAACCAATCCTCTCCCACCACATAACCAAGCTCCACCTCCCAAATGCATCAACTTGATCCAAACTGGGGTTGTGTTATACGACCCTAGCGCATATATCACCCCTTCCCACCTACCAAAGCCGGAGGTGTTCGTTCCTAACAACACTGACTTGTGTATGTTGGACATCTCCCAAACCCAACCTGAAACGGTGGTGGTGACTATCGAAGATAGAATTGGGTCGACTGCGGAGGCAGATGGGAATGATGATACAGAGCCTGAGGGGTCTGCGAGCTTCATGTACAACCTGAGGGGTTACATCACATCAGCAGGCCAGGCTAGGCCGAATGTGGAATTGCCAGTGGGGGCAGAGATTTGTGTAGTTCGAGAGAATGGACCTAATCAGGGGCTGGATGACCGTGTAGAACTGGAGGAGGCTATCGCGAGTCTGCAATTCTTCAAGGAACAGGATTCGGGGGACGTGACTGTCAACTGGTTTGATCTGGAAGGGTCAGTAGAAGCTACTGGGTGGCTCAGCGACGAGCCGGATGTTGTTGAGGCACCTCAGCCAGAGCAGGTGCAACCAAGAGCTGGGATGTCAACAGTGGCCGGAAGGGCTGGGAATCAGTCTACACCGCCGGAGAGCACCGGTGTTAAGAATTTTGATTAGAATACGAGCAGTTTGAGTACGGAACATACTGAACAGCAGGCCGCATTAAAGCAGTTTGAGCGGGAAAGGGTCGAGGATCTTGAGAGGGCTAGAAAGGCCAAAGCCCCTGCGGGGACAGAACGTGCTGTGTGCACAAGAATGGAACGAGCTGCGAGCACAAGAACGAAAGGTGCTGTGGGCACAGGAATAGTTGTAACGGAGCTGGACAGGTGTCTGTCGGCTGTCGATGGCATGTGGTGGGAAGGCGACGACTTATGTCTTGCCCACACAGATGAAGACTGGGGGCAAAACCAGCCGGATGATACCTGGTATGTTGGCGAGGTAGACCACATGACTAGGAGTGGGCGGTATTTCAAGCCCCCGCACTTAGATCAACCAGAGGCGTTCGGAAAGGACAAAGAGGCAGAGAGGTAGAAAGATAAACTGCTCGAGGAGGAGGCTGTACTGAAACAGCTTAAGAAGATACAAGCAGACATCTCCATCTGGGGACTGCTTATGGCCTCAAGAGTTCACAAGCAGGCTGCCCTTTCTGCCATGGACAAGGCCAAACTTTCAATCGAGACCACGCCTGAGCAGCTGGTAGGATTGGTTTTTCCGGGAGGAGCTTCCCCGACGTTGACCTTCACTGACAAGGAATTGCCTCCTGAGGGCTCGGATCACAACAAACCACTCTACATCTCTGTGGAGTGTAGAGACAAATGGATATCGGTGGTTCTTGTCGACACGGGATCCGCCATTAACGTGTGCCCGTCAAGGACGGCATATGCAATCGGGTTGAAGCCCGTGGATTTTGTGCCAACTGCCCAGATGATAAGGGCCTATGACAATATTAGCAGAAAGGTGATAGGGACCGTGAAGATTCGGACTCAGGTTGGTCCAGGACAACCAGATATTGACTTTCATGTCTTGGACGTTCCCGCAACCTTTAATCTACTCCTAGGACGACCGTGGCTGCACTAGATGAAGGCAGTCTCTTCCACCCTGCATCAAATGCTGAAGTACCTCCACGGGAGGGGGGTGGCAATTGTCTTTGGGAATTCTTCAATCCATCCGCCGCTAGAGGTTTCTACACTAGTTCTAGATATTGAGCATGGCGCGGAGGATGTGTTCCTATCAGGATTCACCTTAGCCGAGGCCCGGGTTATTCAGAATATCCTAGCTGTTGATGAGGGGTTATATGTCAGTGCGCAGTCTGTGTATCTCATGAACAAGCTCCAGCACATCCCCAGGATGGGACTAGGGAAAAGTGGCCGGAAGGGCATTACAGCATCGGCCGAAGTGCCGAACAACCCGCATACCTTTGGTTTAGGTTATCTGCCTACCAAAGATGATTGGGTGAGGAAAGGCAAAGAGATGGTCGGAAAAGCCAGAGCCAAGCAAGGCGGCAAGCCTTATGAGTTGATACATCGGCCTATCTAGGGTACCCTAAACGAACGCTTTGTCCGGGAGGGGGAGGACTTTCCATTCTGCGGCTTCCCAGAGCCATAGTTAAATGCAGAGAGGTGGCGCTTGCCGGGGTTCGAGATTTTCTTCGACTTGCAGTTGTCCGGGGATGATGTTGCCAAAGAGCAGACAGACCCACCAGCTGAGGCTGAGCAATGCAAGGAGGAGGTTTTCGAGAGCACAGAGATTGAAATGGGGCTAGCACTGGCTTGTCTACTTTTAGATCCTCCGATTGTACATGAGTGCTGGGGGGATAACTTCTGATGTCCATGATTGGGAATGAAGCGGCTGTGAGCCCATCTGCAAACATTCTGGACGCGTCCATCGCACCCTCCCTCGTCTGGCAGTACGAGGAGAGATTTCTATTGAGTAGCACCGGGTCAGGTAGTGAGCCGGAATTTGATTCCACTGAGTCTGTGGAGTCGGAATCAGGTTCCAGCTCGTCTGAGTCTGAGTCCGGTATTCTTGGGGGTGATAACCCAGATGCCACAGTCCTGTCTAGGTCGTCTTTTTCTTTTTCCTTTGAGTCTATTGTAACAGAGGAATCAGGCGATTTGGAAGTGATTAATGAGGAATGGAATGGCTGTGGGTTCTGAGTACTTTTCTGTGCCCTTAATTTATTGCATTAATCAGGATTTTCAAAATTTCGATGAAAACGACGAGGAAGAAATTCCTCCGGTTTTGAAATATTTGCTTGATCAAGAGTAGGAGAGGTTTGTAAAACCCTTGGTTGATGAAATCACCACAATTAATGTTGGTACTGAGAAGGACCCGCGGCTGGTCCAAATCGGGTCCACGTTGTTGTAGACACCCCATTTTTGACCGTCCTCAAGACTTGGACGTCACCGTTTGAACACCCGGTGATTATCCATGTTTGTGTTCGTTTGGAGTTCCCGGAGGTCTCGGCTGCGCACCTTGCCTCAGGATCTCCGAACCTGACTGTTTAGTGTCTGGTTTTGCACCAAACACTTGTGCTTTGCCTTGGAGGGGCAGGGAATGCCTTGTGAGGCATCCCCACACATCACCGGCCATGGCTAGAGGCCACCGGCTGGTGTTTTGTTGACACCGGCAATGTATATTGCCGGTCGGCATTCTTTGTTGCCGGTCGGTAGTCAATTTTGTCAAAATGGCAATTTTGAGCAGCTGACTACTGTTCATCTGCTTTTGCAGATATTTTAGGACAGCTGTGTGGCATTTTGTTCCCCTCCATACACGTGTATGGAGGGATGCTCCTCTTGTAAGCTTGTTGAACAAGCTTTACAAGATTGTTTGCCTATAAGAGGAGGGCTCCTCTCTTGGCATTAGGGTTGGAGAATTTTATGAGAAAAACACAGAGGAGAAGCTCTGGTTTTAGGGTTTGAGTTCCATACATAACCTATCTCTATATCTCTCTTGTGTGTGTTCTAGGTGTAGTTGTCCTTACTATTGCACACAACACATAGTCTTTCACCTTCTCTTGGTTCTTGAGGGACCGAGGCTTGTTCTTGCTGTTCTTGGCTGGATTGAAGCTCAAGGAGGCAACAAGATCATCTTTTGTGAAGAGGTCTACAAGGGTGAGACACTAGTCCTTTTATCCCATTTTTGCATAGCTTGTTAGCCTATCTTAGAACTGTTTTTGTGCTTAGTGTATAATACAAAAAAGTTCTGTTTTTGGGCCCTCTAAATTGTTTGTTTAGAGTGTTTTGTGGTTTGGAGGTGTTTAACCACCCTTAGGCCTTGAGAGGCCCCATTTTGTGCCATTTTTGGTGAGCTTCGAGACTTTGGTGCTTGGGCCTCCTCACCACTGAAATCTTGAGGGATTTCAGTGGTAAGGATGGTGCCTTAAAGTCTCAAGAAGGAGAGGGCCACCCCCTCTCCTTGTTGTCCTTGAAAAGGACCAATTTTGGCCTCTTGAGGGAGCATCATGCTTAAGTGTTTGTTGATCATGCCATGGCTGTATTTCATGCTTATATTGCCATAATATAACATTGTATTAAGTTGGTTTTGGTACACATGCATGCTTAGCATATACCTACCTTGTAATGCATGTTTAGGCCTAACATGTTTTAGGTTGTAAACCTTTGTTCTAGCATGTTTTAGGCTTGACTTTGTGAAGCTTTTGTGCTTATTTTGCCATGTTTAAGGTCTGTCCTTAGCCATTTTGGTCGGCCATGACATGCATTGCATAGTCCCTTTGCATTTTGGCTTGTTAGCCTTAAGTGTGTGAATGTGTAGCATGCATTACTTGCTTTGATTTGGTGGTTTGGAACCACCCAACATGCCATTTCAGTCCTTATAACATGCTCACATGCTTGCATTTCATAGCTCTTTTGATGCTCCAAATGTTTTGTGTTGTATGCTCCATGTTAAGCATTGGTGTATGCCTTTATACTTGAGCCACTTAGATGCCATCTAGGTGTTCCTTGGGTGTTGTCTAGGCTTGCCTTAGACTTGCTTTAAGTCCTCTTAGCCTTGTGAGGTTTGGTGGACTTGGTCTTGGTTTAAACCTCTTGGCTTGTCTTGGTTTCTTTTGGCTTTGTTTGCATGCCTTGTTGGTCTTGTTTAATTGGCTTAGCACCTTTTGTAACATGATTTTTCAGAGCTTATCTTGCATGCCATTAGTCCATATTATGCCTCTTTCAAGTGTGCTTGAGAGTTGTCCTTTTGTGCTTAAATGTTGGACCTTGTTTGCATGCATGTGTGTGTGTGTTTTTAGTCCTCATTTCATGGCTCTTTGGCCACTGTTTTAGGCCTATTTAGGGCTGCCTAAATCATGTTTAAGTCCATCTTTTCATTGGTTTGTATTGCCTCATGACTTGCATGCTTACTTGCATAGGTTGCATGCCTAGTGTGTATGGTGCATTACATTCCCATGTTGCATCCTTAGCTTGCATGCCTAGGTTGCATTGCATCTTGCATGCATGCCTTGTTCCTTGAGCTAGTGATATGAATTGGGCTTTGGTTTGTTGGTTTACATTGCATGCATTGCATTTGACATCAAAAATGTGCACAACTTGGTCTCTTGGGCCATCACGCATGGAAATGCGCGATTGGTGGTCCGAGAATCGAGGTACATCCTCCTTTGAGTCCTTAACATGATAAGGGGCTTGTTTGGTGCATACATGGCTTGAATTGCATTGCCATGCAAGATTCTGTCCTCTGCTGCTGTTGTAAGTTGCAGGTTTTGCAGGCATTTTTGGCCGACCGGCAACATATAGTGCCGACCGGCCATCCATTGGTAGCCGATGGATGCATCTTGTGCCGATGGCCATGTCTAGCAGTCGGTGGTAATTCTACCCAGCCTGTGGTATTCCCCAGTGTCCAGGGAAGCAATGCAGAGACTTTGGCAGTCCTCAGAGGAGCAGAGCAGGGAAAACAGAGGCAGTCTATGCATGGTAGTGCGCTTCCGAGCAGGACCCGAGCATGCATTGCACCAGACTCTCCTCCCGAGGCGGTTTACTGTTTTTCCTAGCTTAGTTAATTTGTTAACTAATTAGGTAATCTGTAATGTTTAATTAGCTCGTAGTTAATTAATTTGTATTATTCTTTTGGTCCCTCCGGGCGAGGGCGAATCTGTAATAAGTGTGGGTGCGTGCGTGTGCATGTCTTCCAATCCCCACTTCTTTCTTCCTTTTATTTACCCGCTTATGATGGTAGATTAGGGCATGTTTAAATTAGCATACCTTATGCTATGCATGCGTGCATCCATACGTTTGTCTTGCATGCACCGGGCTCGGTACATCATGCTAACTGCATTTGTACTTTAATTCCAAATTGAATACGTGCATCAATTGATTGCATTCCATATGCCATGTTTAGGATAGCCGAGCCTACCCTAATTGCATCCTGTATGTGTTGCATTAGTCAAACTTAACATGAACTAGGACCATGCATGTTTGCTAACTAGTTTATTGTTGTGGCACGGAGTACGATGTAAGTATTTTCATGTTTTAGCATACCGCATGTGTGTGAATGCTATCATGACAACATGTTTACCACGTGGCTAGTTGCTTATGTGATGAACTGTTTGAATGCCTGTGGGTGAAGGTTGGATTGTCTGAGTTGGAAAAACTCGTTGAAATCCGTATTTTAGCCTACTTGCGGGTAGCAAAATCCAAAGTGTTTTTTGAGACAAACGGATATGCAATGTTTATTTCCAAATTAGACGATCTAGTCTATACTTGTTTGCTGTGCGCATAACATAGTAATTCTAGGCTAATAATTGGAATAAGAACACATAACGTTTTCAAAATCAGATATCACGGTTAGTAGAGGCCGGTCTTCGGACCGGGCGAGAGGGGGTGCTCATAGCTGACCTTCCCCAATCGTACCCAAGCTCCCGAGCCGAGGCAACTTTGGTGATGACGGACACGTGGCCTTTGGCACCGAGTTAGGGTTTCCTAAATTTCCCCATTAAAAAATATTTAGGTGGCGACTCTGTATCTGGCAAAGCAGTCCATGTTTGGCACTTCTTTTCTAAAAATCTGTTTTTCTCAAAATGATTTGCCGGATTTGGACTCTTTGGTTCAGATTACGAACCGTGACTATTTGAGTCCGAACTATAGTAGACCCGCAAAACGAACAGAACGGGAGTCATCCTCCCGGGGCGTTCGGGGACGTCTATAGTTGTCTTCGGAGGAGCGCGAGCGCTTAGTCACTTTGTTAAAAGATTTCAAAGATGTTTTTGCATGGTCCTACGAAGACATGCTTGGAATCGATCCTAAGATTGTACAGCACCGGATCCCTTTTGACCCAGAGGTCCGACCTGTTAAGAAGAAGCTCAGAAGGATCCGCCCGGACTAGGCTCTCAAGATCAAAGAAGAGGTCACCAAGCAAATTGACGCAAGGTTCCTGCTGGTATCTGAATACCCAACTTGGTTGGCCAATATAGTTCCGGTACCGAAGAAGGACGGCATAATTCGGGTATGTGTGGACTTCAAGGATTTGAACAAAGCTAGTCCGAAGGACGACTTTTGTTTGCCGCATATCGACGAATTAGTGGATTTTACTGCGGGGCATGCGTTGCTCTCATTCATGGATGGGTTTTCAGGCTACAATCAGATTCTGATGGCACTCGAAGACCGGGAGAAGACTACTTTCACCACCCCGTGGGGGACCTATTGTTATAAGGTGATACCGTTTGGGCTGAAGAATGCTGGGGCTACATATCAACGGGCTGCAACCACAATTTTGCATGACATGATCCATAAAGAGGTTGAGGTGTACGTGGACGACATGATTGTCAAGTCCAAGGAAAGAGAGGGTCATTGCACCGCTTTGCAGAAATTCTTTCAACGGATCAGAGAGTATCGGTTGCGGCTGAATCCTCAGAAATGTACGTTTGGTGTTACAGCAGGGAAAATGCTGGGGTTCTTGATCACACAGAGAGGTATCGAGGTCAATCCTTTTAAAATCAAGGCCATCTTAGAAATGCCACCACCGAGGACTGAAAAGGAGGTGCAAGGCTTTCTGGGTAAAGTGCAATTCATAAGATGGTTTATTGCAAAATTAACCTTGACTTGTGAACTACTCTTTGGTCTCCTGAAGAAAGGAAAGAAGTTCCAATGGGACGACCGATGCCAAGCTGCTTTTGAACAGATCAAGAAATATTTACAGAACCCACCTATGTTGTCACCGCTTGAGCCGGGAAAACCGTTGATTCTGTACCTTTCAGTGACTAAGACTACAATGGGCTGCATGCTCGCACAGGAGTCTGAGGACAAAGTGGAGAAAGCTATATACTATCTGAGGAAGAAAATGCTGGATTACGAGACCCGCTACACTCTGCTGGAGAAGGCTTGTCTGGCCTTGGTATGGGCTACCAGGAAGCTGCGGCACTACCTGTTAGCTCACTTTGTAATACTGGTTTCGAGACTAGATCCTATCAAATATCTCTTTGAGAAATTGGCACTTACGGGTAGGCTAGCCCATTGGTTGCTTCTGCTTTCCGAATTCGATCTGAAGTACATGATGCGCAAGTCAGCGAAAGGGAGAGCGGTAGCGGAGTTCCTAGCCGGTCACCCAGTGGAAGGGGATAAAGCAGTTGAGTACTTGTTCCCAGACGAGGCCATTCTACATGTCGAAGAAGAGACTTGGACGATGTACTTTGACGGAGCGTCAAACCAATACGGGTATAGGATATGGGTATTGCTAATAGCACCCGACAGTTCCCGTATACCTCTAGCATTCAAACTCCGGTTGAAATTATCGAACAATGAAGCAGAGTATGAGGAATGTATTGCTGGTTTAGAAGCGGCCCTAGAACTAGGGGCAAAACGGTTGGATGTCATCGGGGACTCGAACCTTGTTGTATCTCAAGCTAAAGGAGATTGGAAAGTTAAAGAAGAAAAGATGAGAATCTATCCCCAGACCTTGGACGTGCTGATTCCTCGGTTTGAGAAACTGAATTTCGCCCATCTGTTAAGAGAGAACAACAGGTTTGCTGATTCACTAGCAACTCTATCTTCTATGATAGACATCCCTTTTGAAGTTTGGATGCGTCCGATCATCATTGAACAAAAATTCGTGCCGGCCTACGAGCTGATTGCCACCATAGATGAGGTACAAGATGAGAATCCCTAGTATTACGATGTTTGGAACTTCTTGGAGAAGAAAGCATATCCACCAGGGGCAAATGCCAAATATAAGAAGGCAATTCGAAGAATGGCTGCTCAGTTCATCATCTGCAGGGGTAAACTTGTACAAGAGAGGTCATCTCGGGATGCATAAGCTGTGTGTTGATGCTGAAGAATCCAAGCGCCTGATGGAGGCCATCCATGGAGGAGAGTGCGGAGTGCACATGAACAGGGTGATGTTAGCTTGGAAGATCCTTAGACAGGGTTACTACTGGTCCACCATGGAGGAGGAATGTATAGGCTTTGTCCAGCGATGCAACAAATGTCAGATCCATGCAAACCGCATGAACATTCCGCCGTCGAAGCTGTACAACATGACTTCGCCATGGCCATTTTCGGTCTGGGAGATTGATGTAATTGGGGCTGTCACTCCAAAGGGGTCCAATGGGCATGAGTTCATTCTGGTCGCAATAGACTATTTCACGAAGTGGGTTGAGGCCCAATCTTATGCGGTGTTGAAGGCAGCGTACGTTGCAAAGTTCATCAGAAATAACATCATCTGTCGCTACGGGGTCCCGAATGAGATTATTTCAAATAATGGTTCCCACTTCAAGAAGGAGGTGATCGATTTGTTAGAGAAGTACAACGTGGCTTTTCATAAGTCATCTACATATCGGCCGCAAACCAACAGAGCAGTTGAGGCTGCCAACAAGAACATCAAGCGTATTCTGCAGAAGATGGTGGAAACCTACCGGGATTGGCCAGATAAGCTGCCATTTGCTCTGTGGGGCTATCGAACTTCAATTCGAACTTCTACTGGAGCAACTCCGTATTCCTTGGTCTATGGTATGGAGGCTGTTCTGCCTATCAGAGTTGAGGTTCCGTCATTACGGGTATTGGCCGAGTGTCAGATAGCTGAGGCAGATTGGCAGCAAAGCAGGTTCAAAGAACTCATGCTCTTTGATGAAAGAAGGCTGAAAGCACTGTATCACGTTCAGGGTTATCAACGAAGAATTGCCAGGGCTTTCAACAAGAAGGTTAAGTCCAGGAATTTGAAAGAAGGAGATTTGGTGCTCAAAGAGAACCGAGCTCCCATCCACGACCCTAGGGGCAAGTTCAGACCCAATTGGACTGGCCCTTACATCATTAAGTCTATCTGGTCGGGTGGAGCTGTCGTTCTGATGGACCTAGATGGCCTAGAGTTCTCCCAGCCGATCAACGTGGACAAGTTGAAGAAATACTTTCCCTGAGTGGCTCGCTAGGCCGAAAACCTGAAAGGGCGACCTAGGCAAAAGTTAGAGCACAGAAAATTTGAAATTATAAAAATTGAGCTCGTAAGGTTGAAAACCCAGAAAGGGTAGCCTTGGCAAAAGTTAGAGCGCAAAAGGAGAGTGTTAATACACGAGTGAACTCGAGTTGAACTATGTAAGACTTGATTCTCATCTTTGGGATACGTAGGCAACTTCATTCTGAAGTCCAGCCATAAAAACTTCCCCGATCAACTTTGTTCGTGTGATCATGTTTGGTCATCTTTGTCTATTCTGCATTCAAGAGCTCGATTGTGATCTCCAGTGCAGCGCTATTCAGACTATGGGCAACTTTACAATTGCTTGGATCTAGGGTTGTACATCTCAGTGATAGATCTCGAGCATGTCCAGTTGTGATCCATATCGAAAATGGTTTTGAAAAGTTTTAATAAAAGTTGATTTTGCTCAAATTAATCTTTTTACAACTTAGACCATTTTTGGACTAAACGGAAAATTTTCAGTACCCACAACCTTAAATTACATTGATTTCAGTACAGAGTTCTCCTACTCTTGAATACAAATTGAAGTTGCTTTTTATTACATTCATAAAGAAAACTTGAAAGTACTGATTAAAGCAAATAAATTTGGGGCATAGTCAGGTGTTCCTACGTCCCCTCCCAGAGCTTGTGGAAGCCTCTGATGCCAAAGTAGGCCCAACCTACGCCTCTTCATCAAGCCAAGCTATGCACTCATCAGAGAGGGTGCAACTGAAAGTGGGAGAGGGGGCCAGAAGCTCTCTCGTCCTCCATGCTGTGGCATACCGAGCTAGCTGTGCACCTCGGACCGGAAATGCAGTAGGGTACTCTATCCCCTCTTCCGGACAAGTCTGATCATGTTCGAACTGGCACTGGAATCGGAACGGGAAGTAAAGGACACAGTGTGTCAGGTCAATCAACTGAATCCCGGGCTGGCGGGTCATGCTGTAGCTCAGCACTGGTAAATTAAGCCAGGGGCAGCGCCAAGCAATACTGGTAGTGGACAAACTGCACATCCAGTTGCACCACCATCCCTCATCAGGGGCATCAACTAGGCGTTGTCGGAAGAAATAGCTGCGAGCTGAATATGCTGGGCATGAGTCCACAATCTTCAACTTATCCATCAACCATATCTCGGGAGGGATGAAAAATGAGAGATTAAAGAATAGAGAGGTGTACGTTGAGAGAAAAAGTGAGAAAAGGGTTTTGAGAGAAAAACCGAGCCTGAGAGCCAAGTGATGTGAGAAATATATGTGAGATGGGGTAGGAAACATTACCTACAGTAGTAGTGGACTCCCCGCGAATCCAGTTGCCTCCTGGCGATGAAAAGCATCCAAACCCATCAATGTCTCAGCTAGTGTCATGACGATGCAACTCTTGCCCTCTTTTAAGCCCTCGGCGACTTCAATCAAACGAGTGCTAAACCCACCGGAGCCTGGGGCAAGCAAGAAATGAGACAACATGCACAAGCAAAGTGCATGTCACCGATAACCCTACCAATGATGATCGCCGCGGTCACCGGCATCAGAAAAATGACGAATCAAGCTTGGAATGTCCAGCTCTCTATCATGAATCAATGATCAAGCGTCATGCAAAGTAAGACCGCACATCCGTCCTAAGGCTTGGACGTAGCCGAAGTGGAATTGAGGCAAGATTTCTTCATCGTGCTCAGATTCCATTAAAGCTTGGAAGTCCTCGAAAGTGGGGCATATCTCTTGTCCGCCAAAGCTAAAGACGTGTGTCACAGGATTCCAAAACCTTGCCGCGGCATGAAGGAATGGAAAACGCAGTGGGGTGCGACTCAACGTGAATAGTGCATTTATGCTAAAGCCCCGGAAATTCATCTTTTCCGAGCCATCTAAGTTGGCAATCCAATTTGTGAGATTTTGGACAAGAAATTCTTCCATTTGGTGCAAAAACTGAGCTGAAATGGAGAAACTACGAAGCTGGGGCTTTTGTAGAAGATAAGGTGTTGAGTGGAAGACAGGTGGCAACATTCTGGAGGTTCTTGCCATTGTTGGCCGATCGGCCAAAAATAGTGCCGGCCAATCATATTTTTAAGCCGATCGGCTAGTAATGATGGCCGATGGTCATTTCTTGTGGCCGATGGCCTCTCACCTTGGCCGATGACCTTCCCTTTTGTTCTCTAGGCTGTCCATGTGTTGGAGATGTTGAGAACTTGTGATTTGTTCCACTTCGAATGCCTTCCGGTGATGATTTTGCGAAGTCACGCCTGTGTTACTTCAATTTGTTTATCGAGTTGTTGTACTTTTGTTTATCGAGTCGTATTTCGTGTTCTTTAGTCCTTGTCTTGCTTAACAAGTTGTATTTGCGTTTGATTAGTATGTCAAGTTCTTTTGTTTTGCTTATCGAGTTGTTTTGTTGTCGGTCGGTTCACTACCTGATTAATGCAATTCGAGTGTTTAGGTTTCAAAACAAAGTTCAATCTCATTTACATTGTTATGTAATGTGATGCGATGCGATGCTCAGAATGTACAAATGTAACACTTTTTTAACAAAAAGAGCTGTTTCATTCCATCATGTTTTCTTTTGTACGAGTACATAGTTTTGAAGAACATAAAACCTGCCTGAGGCAGTACAATGTGCAAAACTGCTAGTAAAAATAAAAATAAAGCAAAAAAAGAAGAGCAGCATCTGGATCGGCGCCAATCGCCTCAAGTGCGGAAGTCCGTCCTCGTCCTCTTCCTAGACGATGGTCTAGGATCGCCACCGTCAGCTCCGCTGTCTGAGCCTGAATCGGAACCATCCCTAGCCTTATCCTGAAACGACTCTGCTTTTGCATCAGACTCGTCATCATCTGGGACAGGTGCCCGTGAGCTACTCCCAGAGTGAGTACGCCCGGTTCTGCTGCGGCTGTGTACTGAGATCCCTCGTCCTGCTCTCCCCGCTCCTCGGGCAGGTACTGAATGTCCTGGTGAAGCACCCCCTGCGACTGGTATCTGGAATGGGGCCTGGAAAGAACAACCGGCAAATGCATCAGTTATGCTATGCAAAGTCGAGTATGGTATCAAATACAGTGTATGAGTGCAGTGTATGAATGCCGTGAGCAGTGTATGAGTACAGTGTATGAATGCCGTGAGCAGTATATGAGTTACAGTGTATCAGTGCCGTGAGTGGTATGTGAGTGCAGTGTATCAAGTGCCGTATTGATAATGTGATGTATCAGATCATGTATGGAACAGATTATGCAAGGTTTTGGGACCGAGGTTGAAAGAACTTACCGGGATACTGTAAATACTGAGCAGGTCCATGCTCCTCTGAAGCATCCCCATCACTGAGGCTGTCAACTCCAATGCTTGCCCAGTGTACTCGATTGAAGCCTGCAAAGGTGTTGAGGTAATTAATATTTTGCGGGATATCAATTGAATTGAAATGACTGTACAGCATGAAGAGTATAGCATATACCTGGGTCAAGCCGCGAACTCCGACGAGCTCATGATTAGCCGGAGGAGGAGCTATGGGTATCTGATAAGTCTCCCCACCCTATCCTCGGCATGTCATGGTGGTGGGCAGCTCTGGCCACTCCGCTCTCTGTCCCCTCCGGGACCTACTCCTGTCGCGGGCCTGAGTCGCCCTCGGTGCTCCCGCTCCTCCCACAGGGGTTGCAGGCCTCTCCTTCTCGGTTCGACGAGCACTGGCCAGAGGTCGCATAAGATGAGTTTGAATAAAGTCGGTGTAGTCGCCCTCATCTCTGAAAAAGTCAGCGTCCCAACAGATCGTGATACCGGTCATCTCCTGCAGGGTGTACCTCTCTGTATGCCTCATATGTGTGGGAGGTGGCCTCGGAACTATCTGCTCAGGTAAACCAAGGGTCTATCGCAAGAAGCGCTCTCCCAAGTACCAAGCCCAGCAGACCGGACTCTCCAACAATACTCGGAATCGGGCAGTCTCCCGAGCACCCATGTACTGGTCTCTCATTGCATTAGGTAACGCGGCCCAGGGCTGCTAGGTGATCTCTAAATGACAGGATACACAGTTGGTTATCAGCCGTTGAAAGTACAATGTAAAGCGAAGCTTAAATAAACTATAATGTTTGAAATACCTCAGCTGCGGTAATGGTGTCGAAGTATTTGCAGACGAACAGGAAAGACTCCCGTGGTCTCCGCTCGCACCTCACATCGTATCGATGAGAATATGGGACAGTAAGGGGCATCTCCACCTCTGGCTCTGGAGCAAGCCTTGGAAAGTAGGCATACACCCACAACTACAGAATGTAACAAGGTAATAATAAGTATGTTTATCAGTAAGGCAGTATACAGATAAAGCAGAAATCAGAGAATGGTGTGCAATGTATTGTGCAATGTGTGTAGTGTACAGCCAGTGTAAAGCAGATTGCGTGTATGCAGTGTGTGTGGTGTACAGATAGTGTAAGGCAAAACTGTAAAACAGGAAGGGAAGGTATACCTCCCAGGCTCGCCAGTAGCCTCCTAGCAGATGTCCGCTGCGGCGGATGAAGAGCTCATGTACCCGTAAAGCGTGGCCAAACCTGCGCCACCCCAGTCATAGCGTCAGATCCTGATCACGTCCACCAGTGCGCTCAGCAGATAGAGGGAAACTGTGTTCGCCCAGTCGGCGAAGAGGGTGGTGCCCAACAAGAACATAATGAACCCTTAGGCATACTGTTCGACCTCCTCGCGGGTCATCGGCATCTGCACTCTGAAATGGTCCTCGAACCAGGAATACCTCACGAACCCTGGTCGGGAGAGAGGTGTGCGAGCGCCAAGCAAGAAGATCTGGGCAGCATCCCACTCACCCATGTTAGTGTCAAAGGGAATCGGATCACCCTGTACTCTAATGCCAGTGGGCATGGAGAAGCCAAAGGGGGTCATTGTCATCTCCCCCGCTACGGAAAGGTGGAAGGAATCAGTGGTGTCCCACCACCTCTCCACCAGCGCGCCTAGAAGGGTCCTACTTGCAGTGAGGCGCGAGAGTCCCATGCAGAATGCGTCAAAACCGGCTTCGTCAACGATATGGCGAACCTCGTCGGGTAACTCCATGTACCAACCTCGGGCGATGGTATTCCCATACCCCCGGAAGGCATGGGAATCTCCCTATGTTCAAGACAAACAGATGCAAAGCAGTGTCAGAAATACAGTGTTTGAATATGTTCAGAATTGATGAAAATGCAGTGTATGTGCATGTGTTCGAGTTTACATAGATATCGTGTATGAGTGTGCTCACGGTGGACTAAGCATGTGATCTACAAGTGTGTTTGTAATGATCAGATAAAGGGCAGTATCGACTATCCAAGATATACGATCTACATTACAGAAAGTAAAGAGAAAGAGTGTACCTCGGCGGCGCCGTAAGAAAGGTGCGACTTTGGCTCGCGTAGCAGGAGCTCCAATGGCGCACCTCGTGCGTAGCTCATGAACTGGCGAATACTGTCTGGAGGCAATACATATATCGTGGGCCGGTATGTCGCCGGGTCGAACGGTCGAACACTGAGAGGTAGGAGCGCTACCTCGGGATCTGTATCCACCTCTGGGGGAGTCCCACCTCATGGAATATCGTCCGCCATCTCGAGAAGAGTGCAAAAATGGCTGAGGGTATGGAAAGTGGGCAAGAATGCCAAAAGTCAATCGAAAGTCAACCCCGAGGAGTGAAAAATGGAGGAAAATGACAAGGCTCGGAAGAGGGCACAGAAATCAAGGTAAATTCGGGGGAAACAAAGCCCAAGTGATGGAAATCAAGAACGTGGCACCGAAATCATGTTTCGTTCGGTTCAAAGTGTTTGGAATGAAGAGGGTTTCGCGAATCGAAAGTCGCGGGAGGCTTGAAAACGGAAGAAAAGCTCAGATCGAAGGGAGGAAAATGACCTAGAGAGAGAGAGGGGAATGATTTTCGGCTAAGGATAAGTGAGGAAATGGGGTTTGGAACCCTATACTTAAAGACCCGAAGCAAATGGACAAAATTGCCCCGAATCTGCCACTTTTGGCCAATCGGCCAAATTGTTAGCCGATCGGCTAAATTATTGGCCGATAAGCTCATTTTATGGCCGATGGATGGCCGATGGCTCCCCCTTGTGGCCGATAGACCTCCAATTCCCTTGTTTGGGTTAGTTCTGTTGATTGGTGCCCTCATCTTTCAAGAAAGTGCAAGAAAATACACTTATGAAGCTTAAGCGGCCTTCGCAGTGGCCTCGAACCGTGTCTTCCGTGTGCAGCACTCGATATGCACGAGGTGTATCCTTTTTCGTATCTTTTTGTATGTTGCAAGATTCAAGAATTGCTCGAAAATTGCTTTTGAATATCTTGCCTTACGAGTGTTTCATCATGCTTGTAAGGCGCGCGCATTTGTTATACGTCTTTTCGCTCCTGCATTGAGCATGCCTCATCTCATTTTAAAGTTGCATCCCAACATTGCGGATAACATGCCTTTACCATGCTTACGTTGAACGTGTGCCTCTCTTGCGTTGTCGCGCATGCTTTACTTACATGTGTTTATGCACCATTGCTTGCGTTGTCGCGCATGCTTTACTTACATGTGTTTATGCACTATTGCTTGCATTGTCGCGCATGCTTTTCCTCGCATTGTTATGCACATTGCTTGCATTATCGCGCATGCTTTACTTACATGTGTTTATGCATCCCCTTACTTGTGTTGTTGCGCATGCTTTACTTGCATTTTTATGCACCCGTTGGCTTGCGTTGTCGCGCATGCCTTTCTTGCATTGTTATGCACTTTTTTATCCGCGTTGTCACGCACACTTAGGTTGCATTGTCATGCATCCACTTACTTGCGTTGTTGCGCATGTTTTACTTGCATTGTTATTCACTCTTCATTTGCGTTGTCATGCATGCCCTACTTGCATTGTTATGCTCGTTCTAGTTGCATTGTCATGCATTTTTTCACTTGCATTGCTATGCACCTTCTCACTCGCATTGAATATGCATATGTTTATCTCATATTGAAATGATTTCTTGATCTAACGATTGAACATGTGTTTCTACCATGTTTTACATGTTGAAGTTCTTTCTTTTGTAGGCACGATATTGTATGTACAGTTCATTCAAAAGAAGTCCCAGTTCAGTTTGACTGCTACCCTTCTCCACTCGCATTTGGCACACGTTTGGACGTATCTCTCTCCTCTCGTGTTTGGCACGTGTCTGGATGACTACGCTTTCTTGCACAGTCCTTTCCTCTCTCGCGTGTGATACGTTGAGAGATGTTGTGTTTAAGACTCCAGGTATCCTCGGTAAACGCTTTTAGTCTTCTCCGCGTGAGACGCAGTGAGAATTGCAGAATTTTCTTACATCCTTTCTGTTGGAATGTGTAGGACTGTTATTTCTTACTCGCTTGCTTAAAATGTTGTATTTGTTTTGCATGAATGCTTCATTACAGCTCTCTTTGCATGATCATAAGTTATGCTCGGCATCGTGTATGTCATTTGCATCTTGCCCTTGCCTGCGGGCGTATCTCTTTGTTATCATGTATGCTTGTCTAAGTCTTTGGCCTCATCAAAAATAGGTCGTCTCTGGGCTTTGACATTCACTTCCATCATCTTATGAGTTTCGAGTTCTGTCAAAGAGGGGCAACTGTAGACACCCTATTTTTGACCGTCCTCAAGACTTGGACGTCATCGTTTGAACACTCGATGATCATCCATGCTCGTGTTCGTTTTGAGTTCCCGAAGGTCTCGGCCGCGCGCCTTGCCTTAGGATCTCTCAACTTGTCTGTTTTGTGCTTGGTTGTGGACCAAGGACTTGTGGTTTTGCTTCTGAGGGAAGAGGGTGGCTTGTTGGCCATCCCTACAACCCATCGGCCAAGGCCTTATGCCATCAGCCTTGTTTTCTTGCCATCGGCCATAAGTGTTAGCCGATCGGCACTCTTTTTGGTCGATCGGCCATATTTTATGGCCGAGACCTTTCTACTTGCTTTTGCAGATATTTTCTTGCCAGCTGTGACAGCTGGTGAGCACAGTTTTCATCCTCCATACACGTGTATGGAGGGATTGATTCAAGTCTTTAGCTTGCTCAACAAGCTTAGGAATTGAATTTCTATAAAAATGGAGACCCCTCTCCCTTTCCAGAGGTTCTGAAAAGTTGAGATACAAGTTATATATATATATCTCTCTATATATATTTCCTCTCTCTCTTTCTCTCTATATTTGCACTCATTTGTGCTCAAAAGTGTAATTTCTTCGCACTTTTGCACTAAAGCACCTAGTAGAACACCATCATTTTGTTGCTAAGGTACCTAGGAGCTGGTGTTAGTGTTTTTGGGTTGGTTTGAGCTCAGAAAAGCTGCTGGAGTTATGGTTTTGAAGGTGTTCTTCAAGGGTGAGTCAACTAGCCTTTAAACCTTTGTTTTGGTTTAAGCTTTTGGACCTATTTGCATGCTGATTTAAGCTTAACCTTCTACTGAAAAAAGTTCTGATTTTGCATGCTTAACATGTTTGTTTAAGGTTACTTTTGTGTTGGGGGTAGTCTACCCCCTCTTAGGCCTTGTTTGGCCTTGTTCTTGTGCCATCTTTATAAGTTATTGGGATCACCTTGTTTTGTCCTTCTCACCACTGAAACTTAGAGGAATTTCAGTGGTGGAAACGGTGTTTTAAGGTCCCAAATAGGAGAGGGTCCCCTCTCCTTGTGTCTTGCATGCTTGTATAGATGGCTCATCAAAGTGGCATGTTTATCTAGCATATGTTGGCCATATCTCAGCTTGTTTTTGGTGTTGTTTTGCCATGCTATACCTCTGTTTTAGGTTGGTTTGATAGCATCTTCCATGCTTCACAAATTTGTAGTGCAATCTTGCATGCTAGCATAACATGCATCATGTGTTTGGACCATCATTCTTGCATGTTTTGGCTCAACTTTAACAAGCTTTTAGCCTTGTTTTACCATGCTTAAGCTCTGATTTATGTTGTTTTGGTCATACATGCCATGTTTTGTATAGCCATAGTGCATTCTAGCTTGTTAGCTTTGAGTTTCCAAGTCATTAGTATGTATTGCTTGGACCATTTCCATGATTTGGCATCATTTCCTATGTGATTTCAGTCCATGTAGCGTGGTCGTACACTCACATCTTTCACAAACAAACATGAGTTGTTTTGTTCCAATCCGCGTGATAGAGTCTATACTTGTATGCTGTGCGCATCACATAGTAAGATAGCTAATAAATCAGAATAAGAATGCATGTGTTTTCAAAAACAACATATCATGTTAGTAAAGGCCGATCCTTTGATCGGGCGAGCGGGGGTGCTCATTTCATGACCTTCCTCCCTCGTACCTAAGTTCCCGAGCCGAGGCAACTTTGGTGGTGACGGACACGTGGCCTTCGGCACGAGTTAGGGTTTCTTAAATTTTCCAAAACAAAATATTTAGGTGGCGACTTTGTATCTAGCAAAGCAGTCCATGTTAGGTACTTCTTTATTAAAATCAATTTTTCGACACGATTTGCCAGATTTGGACTCTTTGGTGATTTATCAGTTTCATATCGCACTTTGTAAGATTAGATTCAGAACCGTGACTTTGAGTCCTAACTGTAGTAGCTAATGAACAAAACAATTTCGCGCCTTCGCGCGCGGAGCCGTGGACAATCGGGCACGTCTACACAACTGAGTTGTAAATGGTTAGGGCTGAACATCAAAGTGAAGTTGCCTACGTATGCAAAAAATGGGAATCAGGCATTACATAGTTCATGGTTAGGGTTCACTCGAGTTTTCACTCTCTCGTTTTGCACTCTAATTTTTGTCAAATCTGCCATTTCAAGTTTTCAACCTTGCGAGCTCCACTTTATTTATTTTCCTTTTTCTTGCTCTAACTTTTGTTTAGGTCACCCTTCCAAGTTTTCGGCCCAACGTGTCTCTTAGGGATAGTATTTCTTCAGCTTGTCCATGTTAATTGGTTGTGAAAACTCTAGTCCATCTAGATCCATCAGGATAAGCACTCCTTCTGACCAAATTGATTTAATGATGTAAGGACCAGTTCAATTGGGTTTGAACTTGTCCCTAGGATCGTAAATTAGAGCCCGATTTTCCTTTAACACTAGATCTCCCTCATTCAGATTCCTAAACTTGACCTTCTTGTTGAATGCTCAAGTAGTCCTATGCTGATATCCCTGCATATGGTACAGAGCGTTCAATCTTCTCTCATTGAATAACATTAGCTCTTCGAATCAATTTTGTTGCCAATCAACCTCTGCTATCTGACACTCAACCATGATTCTTAACAAAGGCACCTCTACCTCAATCGGTAGCACTGCCTCCATTCCATAGACCAGAGAATAGGGGGTTGTCCTAATAGATGTCTGGATCAAGGGTCATGTAGCCCCACGATGCGAAAGGTAGCATATCTGACCAATTCTTACATGTTGCCACCATCTTTCATAAGATGTTCTTGATATTTTTGTTTGTTGCTTCAATGGCTTCATTGGTTTGATGCCTATAGGTTGATGACATGTGAGAGGTGACAATATATTTCTTGAGCTGATCAATCACTTCCCCCCTGAAGTGCGACCCATTGTTCGAAATAATCTCATTTGGAACCCCATACCTACAAATGAGGTTGTTTTTGATAAACTTGGCCATGTACGATGCCTTTAACATTGTGTACGATTGTGCCTCCACCCACATGGTAAAGTAATCAATTGCCACTAAGATAATCTTGTG
This sequence comes from Camellia japonica, assembly GCA_030407325.1. NCBI lineage: Eukaryota > Viridiplantae > Streptophyta > Magnoliopsida > Ericales > Theaceae > Camellia > Camellia japonica. The sequence goes on along the minus strand of JAPPVO010000010.1, from coordinate 53,996,937 downwards.
TCCATTTGACCCTTTTGGTGTTATTACCCCAATCACATCGATTCCCTAGACTGAAAGAGGCCACGGCGAAGTCATGTTATTCAACTTTGATGGCGGGATGTTTATGCGATTGGCGTGAATCTGACACTTGTGGCATCGCTGGACAAAGCTGACACAATCATTTTCCGTAGTCAACCAGTAATATCCTTGTCTAAGGATTTTTCTTGCTAATATTATACCATTCATTTGAGCCCTGCATTCCCCTTCATGGATAGATTCCATGATGTGCTTTGCATCATCTTCCTCCATGCACAACTTTTGCATTCCTAGATGACCCATTCTGGGCAACTTATCTCAGCAAATGATGAATTGCACGGCCAGATGCCGTATCCCCCTTTTGTCTTTAGCATTTGCCCCTTGTGGGTATACTTCTTTTTCTAGAAAATTCCAAATGTCAAATTACTAAGAACCCTCATCTTGGGCTTCTTCTGTCGCGGCAATCATCTCGTATGCCAATGCGTATCTTCGCTCTATGATAATTGGACGCATCCTCACCCCAATTGGTATGTCCACCATTGAAGCTTAGGTTGCCAAAGCATCAATGAACCTATTATTCTCCCTCACCAAATGTGTAAATGTCAATCACTCAAACTTCAAAATTAGCATATCAAGGGTTTGATGATAGACTTTCATTTTCTCTTCCTTCACTTTCTAATCCCCATTGGCTTGAGACACAACTAGGTTTGAATCTCCAATCACATCCAATCTTATTGCCCTAACTTCTAGGGCGACTTCCAGTCTTGTTATGCATGCCTCATACTTTGCTTGATTGTTGGATACTTTAAAACGAAATTTGAAGGCCAGAGGTACGTGGGAGTCATCGGATGTCCCGTATTCATATTGATTGCCAGTTTTGTCAAAATACAACTTCCAAGTGTCTTCTTCTAATTGCAAGATCTCTTCATTCGAGAATTCATACTTCCCATCCTCTTTTCCATTGATTGGGTGGTTTGCCAAGAACTCTTCTACGACTCTCCCCTTGACAGATTTGCGAGTGACATATCAAAGATCGAACTTAGAAAGCAAAAGCAGCCATCAAGCAAGCCTACCAGTAAGCGCTGGTTTCTCAAAGAGTTATTTGATGGGATCTAACCTTACTGAGTGTGCTAACAAGTAGTGCCTTAACTTTCTGGTGGCCCACACCAAGGCTAGATAAGCCTTTTCTAGAGGGGTGTAACATATTTCGTATTCCAACATCTTCTTGCTCAGATAGTATATGGCCTTTTCCACTTTCTCCTTCGATTCTTGCGTTAGCATGCAGCCCATAGTAGACTCAGTCACTGACAGGTACAAGATCAATGGTTTCCCTAGCTCAGAGGGTGATAAGACAGGTGAATTCTGCATTTGTTGTTCGATTTGCTCAATATTCATGATTTTGAATGAGTTTCTAAGGGTTATTACAAAGTTTTGACTCATATGTGCAAGTTTGGAGCTTAGAAAACATGTTTTGAACTTGGAACACAATTCTGGAATTTTCAGAATCTGGTCACATCGCTTGAGCAGAGGTTTTACCGCTCGAGCGCACTTTACGAGGTCTCAGTACTTTTGCAGGCTTTGCAGTTGGCTCGAGCGACCAAGTGTGTGCTCGAGTTCGTATAGTAAGAGTTGTTGAATTTGAGTTTGATTTTTTGGGCTGTCGTAATATTAGTGTGATGTGGAATCGCGTTGCAACTTTGGAGTTAGTGGGCTTTGGTTTTAAAGAATGACAGTGGCTTTAAGTTAACTTTTGTTAGGAGTACCTTAGTATGATTACAATGTGTATCTAGTTTTCATGAATTCTATGTGGACACGAAGTGCATTGTGTGAGCATTTGGGTAAATTCTATACGTTGGAGTGAGATTGTTTTAGTGGATGTAGACAAATTTGCATAAACTGTTAGCCGGTTCGTCGAGTGAAAAGGATAGAGTGGGGGAAAAAAAAAAAAAAAAAAACAAAGGAAGCATAAATTTTTTTTGGTTAGGCAATTAAGATTATGGTTTAGACTTTTCGAGTAGTGTGTGGTGTGATTGCATTATATTTCATAAGAGTCTATGTTTCTTGTTGTTCTAAGTGATGTACTTGAGGCTAACGTGATCTCTAATTTTTTTTTTATTTTTTTGGAATAATTCAGGGAAGAATATGATTGTACTAGGGGATGAACGGAGGTTCCTATGGGATGAAATATTTTAAGTCATTGTTTATGTTAGTTTTGTTCAAATTGAGTAACCTAATGCAGATTCGTTTGAATATTGAGATGCGCTAGTTGTTGTGTGACGGTTGCAATTACAAAATATATTATTGATTTGTATCTTTAAAGAGAGGGTGTTCTCATTGGTTAAGAGTCTTGAGATAATCAGCTTGGATTGATTTTAAGTAGATTGTTGCACTAGATTATGGAAAAGATAGTTTGTGGTGAGTCATCTTTAATGTTGTATAACGTTTGAATACTTTTCTGAGTGCTCTTGAAAATAGTTGGATTCTTTTGTTGCTGTCACATGTTGAAATAGTTGTGTGGAGTGAGCAAATTTTGTGGAGGTGTTTGAACGTATTCAAGTGAGATGGTGAGTACGGTTGTATTCCAATTGTGAGTTTGACAGGTTTTAATTAACCTTTTATATGTTGCAAAAGTCACCTATATTTTCCCTTCCTATTACGAATTATGGGTTGAAATTCTAGTACGATGGTTTTAAGTTGAGGAATGGCTTCTATAGAGTAGTGTATCTTAATATTATGGATAGCTAGTGGGTGTAGAAATTTTATTTTTGAGTCTATTGAAAATTTGTTACTTCATATTGGTAAAATAATTTTGCATATATAAATAGAACGAGATGTTATCACGTTTGTAGGGCTGATTGGATTAGGATGTTCGTCATTCTTGTTTGATTTAAGTTATACGTAGTAGTACCATTCGTGAGGAATTATTGTTGTGTTTACACTTCTACATTTGAAGTGTTTTCGATTTTGATTGCGGTGTCTTTTACAATAGGAGGCAAGACAACGTTGAATTCTTAAGAGTGAGTTTGATAAGTGTTTGGGGGTATTGAGGGAATGTTTCAATGAGAAAACAATTATTGAGAGTTTAAAGCTCAGGTGATTATGTTTAAGAGTAAATTTCATTATTCTTTATCTAGGCGAATTTTAGGGGCGAAATTCCTTAAGGAGGGAAGATTGTAACGAATTGAATCAAATTGAATGCCCTTATTATTATAGTTGTGATATTGTGAACCATTCTACTTAAATTGGTAAAAACAAATTATATTATTTCTTGATTTCGATTCCATAAAGCCCGCATGGAAACTTTTTTTAGTTTTAATTATTCTTGGGTCTTGAGTTATAAATGTGATATAAATTTAATTTTTGGGACTTATTTAATTAACCCATACTTGATCATTTTGGTTGAATTAGACTCAATTGATTGAATTACGACTCGTTTGTAACCATCTAGTATTGTTGTTATTATCATTATTATTGTTATTATTTATTTTATTACCACAAAAGAGTTAGGAATATTTATAGTATGTACCATCAAGCTAAATATATATTTTGTGATAATCTTTTCTTCATTTATATTGCAAGATATATATTGTTATTAAAATATACTTTTATTATATATATATATATATATATGAGTATGTATATCTATATAGATAGATATTTGAAAGAAAAAAATTAAATTAAATTAAATTGAATAAAAAAGGCAGACCCACGTGGGTGCTGCTCTCCCTTATTCCTTCTTTCTTTTTCTTTACTTCATTTTTTTTTGCCTCCACTTCTCTCTCGGCTCTGTCTCTCCCACTCTCTAACCAAAGCACAAAATATTTGTATATTGTTTGATCCACAAAAATCCATTAATTTTTTGCCATAGTTCTTAAGGTTATTTTGACAAGCATCTCAAGGGAAATATTTTGACCTGTGGAGGTTGAAATCCAACAAAGTTAAAAATTGGGATTTTTACTTGTCTCTTTTTCTAGCTTTTGAGGTTGGAATTTTCTAAACATTATGTATGCATTTTAACTTTGTTATGTGTTATTTTGATATTGTGATGTTTGATAATATTATGGTTTTATTAATAGTTTATTAAATGCATAAAAAGGAAGAAGTTGTAAACTTTTTGAAAATCTCTTATTAGTTGAGAGTGATTTTTGTATGACTCATGGATTTTGAAGAATGTATTTTTTTTAAAATGAGAAATCCCTAAATTTTAATAAAACCCTAGAAATTTAAAATGTTAAGATTTAGATTTTTGGACTAAGTTTGTGAAAAGATTATAAGTGTTAAAAACATATGTTTATTTGAACAAATGAGAATTTGAAATTGGATATTTAAAAGGATGAGATTGATGAGAATGTTGTTGGGAATATTGGAAACCATTGAGGTTCCTCTTGGAAATTGTTTAATTTGAAAATATTAGCTCTTGAGAAAGATGAAAATATTTATCATGTTGAGGTATTACAAAAAGTGGAAAGAAACATATGTTGCTTTTGGCACTATGGAAATTTTTGGTGAATTCTTGAGTTTGAATAAAAAGGAAAAAATTAATAAAAAGTTTTGGAAGAATATTATGATTCTTGATTGAGTTGGGAAATAGGAGCTTGGATATGTGAAAATTTAAGATTATGAGTTATATTTGTCTCTTAAAATTTATATTTTGTATAGAGATAAATGTTTAGGCAATTGGTGAAGGATTGTATTGATTGTTGTAGAAATTGTATGTGAATTAGGTAAATTGAAATATTTGCAAATTCATATATAGGATTGAACATTGCATAACTTAGGATTTAATCCTCGCATTGCATTTGAGAAAAGATTTTCAAATTGATTCATTGAGAATATTTGAAATGTGTTAAAGTTATGGGATAAATACATTTGGTAAGTCCGGGGGTGTAGATTGGTATTGTTTAAGTTGATTTGAGTGTCCAGGGTGAAAGACCGAAAACACTCACGGAGTAGTTGCCACGTGCCTTTCGGTTAGGAGCCGGTAAAGTGGAGATTAGTAGTGCTAATTATGCCTACTTGCAAACACCAGCCTAAGGATTACCAGAGTCGTATTTACCGCCTCTTATTCTGTCAAATGGATGATTAAATTGGTTATGTTTTTGAACAAGTGCATGGCATGAGAATTTCAAAATGAGACAACTTATGATTTTGGTGTTGGCATCTCATATGCATTGCATATCATGATACTGTTAAACTGCGTGCATTTTATTTAGATTATCTCTGTTAGGCTCTATACTCATCCCTTAGTGGAAACCATTTTTCAGGTGATTGTAGTGTGTCTCCACCAAAGTGAAGGCTGTGTAGGATCTTTTTAGAGTAAAAGGCTCATTTATTTATTTGTTTTGTTTTCTTTTGCAAGCCAAGGGCTATCTATGTATGGGTTTGAAAATCACTTTGTTGTAAGCAGACAAAACCTTGGAACATGTAGCCATTAAGGCATTAATTTGTATTTTGTTGCTTTAACTTCTTGTTATCACATGCTACAAATTCATATATGAAGGATGATGAATATATTAATGCTCGTGGTCTCTCTTTTGTGAAATCTCATGTTAGATATTGTTAATGGAAAAATGGAGACTTAGTATGAATATTTACTATTGAAACGTCTATATTATTCAATATTCTTGTATGTAATAATGAGAAGTGATGAGATTTAGATTATGTCTATGAGTTAATTTAGATATATCGGATGTCAATATTTTTGATGAGGTTACAGATGTCGCAAAAGAGTTAGACCATATATCATTGAATGTGTAACAAATAAAAAATGAACACCTATCATAACACATTATTTTGGGAGCTTTTTGGAATTTCTAACATTTTCTTTTAGTAATTAGATTTGACCAGGGTTTATATATACTAACTTTTTTTCATGGCGAGATTAACAAATGATATTTATATTAAAAAATTTGTTAAATATTATAAAAATAACATTTATACAGCTTAGAGTATTGTTATCAAATTATGATATTTTTATATTGTAACACCTATATGGGGGAAATCGAAGTGTCAAATCTTATAAAAATTTAATTATTTCCCTCTCATTACAGCAACAGTAGTCTGGAAAATATTTTCGATATTTGAAAAATATAAAATATTTTTCACTTAACAAACAGGATCAGGAAAAAAAAATAAAATTACAACAACAATAGCCTCGAAAATATTTTTGATATTTGAAAAACATAAAATATTTTTCACTTAACTAAAAAAAAAAAAAAAAAAAAAAAAAAGAAAATGTAAAATTCCGCTGCCGGAGTTGAACCCGGATGATAAATTGATAATCATTCCAGATGTGCTACAGCGGATTTGATATTTAATGTCTTTATTAATATTCTTTTGTTTGTTTGATTAACTTTAATTGTATATTATCCTTTACTCATTTCCATACAATTATCATTTATATTTTGTAAGTCTAACTTTTGGGTCATAACAACGATCTAAACCGTTATTTTCATAAGTTCAATAATAAAGATGAGTTTTACAAAAAAATAATTTAATATTACTAATGAAAAAAGAAACATTTTGTTTTGTTTTTTTTTTTTTTTTTAATGGAAAGTAACTATGAGTTTAAACTTAAATTGTCAATTTTATAAAACAAAATGTAATATGTTCATATGTTTATCAACATTTGATAAAGATTATTATTCTTCATAACCAATTTTTACTTCAATATTTTATGATATGAACGATTGAATCATCATTGTGGGTTTGGGATTTAGTAATGGAACAACTAGTAAAACATTCCTCTCCAACTTTTGATAGTAGGAGAGGTCCAATATATTTTTCTTTATTAGTTAAGGTTCCTTAATAATATTATTAGAGAATTTCAGCTCGTCAAAAAGAAAATTTCCCTATGACAAGCTGAAATTTCTTTGTGAATTTTTTTTTTGAAAAACTAAAATTTCTCTATGAAGATAAATTTCTCTGTATTGAAATTTTTGTGTTGAAATTTCTCTATGAAAATATTGGGGGATCCCAACTATTATGAAAATATTGTATGTCATTTATCTTATAAAATTTTAATATCAGAGATCTTAATCTAAAAACTTCTTTAAATTCATCTATCCTCATGTCAAAATTAGTAATATCAAATTTGATGAGAGTTTTTGTCTATATTTATTTCATGACGAGATTAACAAATGTCATTTATATTAAAATTATAAAAAAGAACATTTACATTGTTAGAGTAATATTATCAAATTATCATATTTTTATGCTGTAATACTTCTATTTTGGAGATCAAATAGTCAATCTTATAAAAAATTATTTATTTCTCTCTCATTTTGGATGTTTTTGTTGTATCCCCCTCCTCATTACAGTGCACTATTTTAGTTTGGTTGGTTATTGCGCATTTACTCACATCAGGGAGGCTCTTTATTAGGTTAATCATTGAATTATGATTATTTGAATATAATTCTTTACATATTATAAAATAATTTTCTTTCTCGTTATGAGATTATTTGTTGTAATCATTTTAATGAATATTTTATTTGAAAATGATAAATCTTAATGTAACTATGTTATTTTGTATGCAAATTATTATATTATTTATTTATTTATATATCATTTACACCATTATATATGCAAAAGCAAATATTTCTGAGGTGTCCATCACTAATACATATGTAATTCTCTCTTTTTTTTTTTTTTTTTTTTTGTGTATAATGTGAAAATGGTAATTATACGTACAATCATCTTTTCATGCATTTGTTTTTAATGAAATTTTTATTTTTATTTGTTTATAAAAGTAAATATATATTTGATAGTATCACACAGAGAGGTATCGATGTCGATCCTTCTAAAATCAAGGCCATCTTAGAAATGCCACCACCGAAGGCTGAAAAGGAGGTGCGAGACTTTCTGGGTAAAGTGCAATTCATAAGATGGTTTATTGCAAAATTAACCTTGACTTGTGAACCACTCTTTGGTCTCTTGAAGAAAGGAAAGAAGTTCCAATAGGACGGCCGATGCCAAGCTGCTTTTGAACAGATCAAGCAATATTTACAGAACCTACCTGTGTTGTCACCGCTTGAGCCAGGAAAACCGTTGATTCTGTACCTTTCAGTGACTGAGACTACAATGGGCTGCATGTTCGCACAGGAGTCTGAGGACAAAGTGGAGAAAGCTATCTACTACCTGAGCAAGAAAATGCTGGATTACAAGACCCGCTACACTCCGCTGGAGAAGGCTTGTCTGGTCTTGGTATGGGCTACCAGGAAGCTGCGGCACTACCTGTTAGCTCACTCTGTAATACTAGTTTCGAGATTAGATCCTATCAAATATCTCTTCGAGAAACCGGCACTTACGGGTAGGCTAGCCCATTCGTTGCTTCTGCTTTCCGAATTCGATCTGAAGTACATGACGCGCAAGTCAGTGAAAGGAAGAGCGGTAGTGGAGTTCCTAGCCGGTCACCCAGTGGAAGGGAATGAAGCAGTTGAGTACCTGTTCCCAGACGAGGCCATTCTACATGTCGAAGAAGAGACTTGGATGATGTACTTTGACGGAGCGTCAAACCAATACGGGTATGGGATAGGGGTGTTGCTGATAGCACCCGACAATTCCCGTATACCTCTAGCATTCAAACTCCGGTTCAAAGTATCGAACAATGAAGCAGAGTATGAGGCATGTATTGCTGGTTTAGAAGCCGCCCTAGAACTAGGGGCAAAACGGTTGGATGTCATCGGGGACTCGAACCTTGTTGTATCTCAAGCTAAAGGAGATTGGAAAGTTAAAGAAGAAAAGATGAGAATCTATCACTAGACCTTGGACGTGCTGATTCCTCGGTTTGAGAAACTGAATTTCACCCATCTGTTAAGAGAGAACAACAAGTTCGCTGATTCACTAGCAACTCTATCTTCTATGATAGACATCCCTTTCGAAGTCTGGATGCGTCCGATCATCATTGAACAGAAATTCGTGCCAGCCTACGAGCTGATTGCCACCATAGATGAGGTACAAGATGAGAATCCCTGGTATTACGATGTTTGGAACTTCTTGGAGAAGGAAGCGTATCCACCAGGGGCAAATGCCAAATATAAGAGGGCAATTCGAAGAATGGCTGCTCAATTCATCGTCTGCGGGGGTAAGCTGTATAAGATAGGTCATCTCGGGATGCATAAGCTGTGTGTTGATGCTGAAGAATCCAAGCGCCTGATGGAGGCCATCCATGGAGGAGAGTGCGAAGTGCATATGAACAGGGTGATGTTAGCCCGGAAGATCCTTAGAAAGGGTTACTACTGGTCCACCATGGAGGAGGATTGTATAGGCTTTGTTCGGCGATGCCACAAATGTCAGATGCATGCAAACCGCATGAACATTCCGCCGTCGAAGCTATACAACATGACTTCGCCATGGCCATTTTCGGTCTAGGAGATTGATGTAATTGGGGCTGTCACTCCAAAGGGGTCCAATGGGCATGAGTTCATTCTGGTCGCAATAGACTATTTCACGAAGTGGGTTGAGGCCCAATCTTATGCGGTGTTGAAGGCAGCGTACGTTGCAAAGTTCATCAGAAATAACATCATCTGTCGCTACGGGGTCCCGAATGAGATTATTTCAGATAATGGTTCCCACTTCAAGAAGGAGGTGATCGATTTGTTGGAGAAGTATAACGTGGCTTTTCATAAGTCATCTACATATCGGCCGCAAACCAACGGAGCAGTTGAGGCCGCCAATAAGAACATCAAGCGTATTCTGCAGAAGATCGTGGAAACCTACCGGGACTGGACAGATAAGCTACCATTTGCTCTGTGGGGCTACCGAACTTCAATTCGAACTTCTACTGGAGCAACTCTGTATTCCTTGGTCTATGGGAAGGAGGTTGTTCTGCCTATCGAAGTTGAGGTTCTGTCATTATGTGTAATACCCCTGTTCCGTAATATGTTAATTGGTCCTTAATATGATGTGATTATGTGTTTTGATATGATTTTGTGTTCCATTATGTGAAAATATGTGGTTTTGAATTTTTATCTGTTCACCGTAGGAATATCTGTTTGATTATCTGCATTGGAAAATAAATTGAGGGCCTTATCGGCCATAAAACTCGAAATTGACTACGCCAATGTGATTGGCATAAATTTTAGAGCCTACGGTGAAATTTAATTAGAAATTGATTCGGATCAGATTAAATTGATTTAATTAGTGAATTAGTGCTCAATTATTTTATAATAAAATAATGTGACCTAGGGAGCTTTTATAAGGGCCACTACACTCTCATTTTTGTTCTTTGGAAGCTAAAACATCTGAGATTATGTTCTAGAGAGAGAGAGAGGAGCCGAATTTAGAGAGAGAGAAGGCTCCAAGTAGAGATTTGGCTAGAAGGCTTGGTGATCTTGAAGGCACACTAAAGAATTTACCATAAATTGAAAGATTAAGCTCCTAGGTGAGTAATCAACCTTTGGTTCATGGGTTTGAGTTGTAATTTTGTGAATTGAAGATTAATTAGTGAGTTGGGCCATGGATTAAGTAAGATTTAAGTTGATATGAGCATGCATGTAAAGGATTCCTATGAAATCACCTAATCTAGCATGTAATATATGAATTATGAAAGATTGTGAGTTGAATCATACATGCAAGCATGTTTTTGTTGAGTTTCATGGGAATGAGCACTAATTGCATTATTAGAAGTGAAAATGAAAGTCAAATTGGGCATGCATGTTGTTTATTAAAAATGGAAACTTTGAATGCATGAGTTTGTTATGTTGGTGTTGAGTTTAACACATTTTGGGACATGCATGTAGATAAATCAAGAAATTGAGCTCCATAATGTTGTAATCTTGCATTGGTGCCATGTTAGTATGATTATATTGGGATTTGAGTCATTGCATGCAAGTATTGTGGCTGGAAAGTCGAAATGAAGCTCAAGAACACAGTTCTAGGTTTTCCAGAATTTTGAGGTCCGCTCGAGCGGGGAACATGACGCTCGAGCAGGAAAATTGTGCTCCCAGCACTTTTTGCAGAGTTGGATGTGTGCTCGAGTGGGATATCTCACACTCGAGCGGGGAGCTATGTAGACAGGCAGTCCGCTCGAGCGGCCGAGTTCACGCTCGAGCGGGAATTTGAGGTAACCAGCACTTTTGCAAGCTTAAGGGTCCGCTCGAGCGGGGAAGTCCACGCTCGAGCGGGGATCCTGTTTTGCTGAAATTTTCTTTATGCATTCTGTGTTCTGTTTTCCGTTCCCTTTCACTTCCAAGCACTCTTAGGCATGCATTGAGCATTGTAATTGAATTAAAGAGCTAAGAATGAAGCCTAAAGAGGAATATGTGAACTAAAGAACGGATTGAGTTATTTGTGACCCGTACATGTTATGTGATGTGTAGGGTCAAGCTCCAGGGCAAATCTACGAGCCGATCATTGTGAGTAATATCTGACATATGTTAATGTCCAATGGCTACTTCTATGTAAGTTTTGTAAAGTTCATTAATTTGAATGGTGGACACAGTTTGATATAAATGAATGGATCGAAGGTCGTTTTGGCATAATTGAATGGGCCAGAGGCCGTTTTGACATGAATGAATGGGCCAGAGGCCGTTTTGACATGAACGAAAGATAAATGGTCCAAAGATCAGTATGTTTGGAACCATAGTGACGGGACTTAAATTATGTATATATATATGTTAAATAGAAATATGAATTGGGCCCAAGGCCGTTCGGAATATGTTGTTTTACGTATTGTTGTATCTTTTTATTTGATATTATTCACTAGGCTTTCGCTCACGCTCATTCGTGTGTTTGTAGGTGAGCTATGAGAGGTCCAGACCCAGCCCCTGTGAAGCCAGTGTGGAACAACCAAGTCTTTGAGAGTCAGCCCCTGCGTCTCACGTACGAGACCCGTCTTCGCCCCTTCTGCTTGTATTTATATTCTGTCATGTTGGCGAAGACTTTGTATCTGTTGTATATAGTTTTGATGGGGTGACTTAGACTATTATGATCCTGTATGTACGGAGCTTTGTGTTAGTACATATTTTGAAGTGAGTTATTAACATGTATCAGTATGGTTTGTCATGATGTGCCATGTAAGCACAGCTCTAATGACAAAGTTTTAAATTGCTTCAGTTTCGCCCCCATTAACTCTGTCTAAATATGTTTGGATGGGTTCGAGGCCGTAGGTAATCTCATGATTGCTGGCCGGTTATGTCCTTAACCCACGGGGGCGGGTTTGGGTTGTGACAGAGTGGTATCAGAGCACGAGTTAATAACTCACATACTTGTCCAAAAGAGCAATAAGCGTCTAGAAAAGATCTAGGATGCATTCATGTGATAAATGTGAACTTAGAAGCATCAAGAATATGCTTAATTGTTTCGATATGACCAATTATGTGTTATAAATTCGTGAATTGCTTGCATTGTAAACCATTGGAATATGTATGCTTTCTAGTATATACACACTTGTGTATCTTTTGTATAAAGTATGATACAAGTTTAATCAGATGGTGAACTTTAAATATTTTCTGACGTTATAAAATGACGAGTTCCCTGAAATGCTATTTTTGCATGAATGAATGATTGCCCAAATTTTCCTTGAACGTAATTATGGTATCATTAGCAGAGGCCCTCGCCCAGGGGACATAATACTGTGGCTTATGGTCATGAGGCCCTAGCCCGGGGGAAATAATACCGTGGCACAGGCCCTCGCCCGGGGGAAACAATACCGTGGCCTATGTATGAGATATGTTGATATGCTTGACCAACATGATATGTTACGCTAAAGGAAGTACCACATGTGGTTTGGATATGAGATATGAATTGCTGCACTAATGTGTACAACAAGTTTGTTTGTTATAATGCACAATCCTGAACATATGAATTATGAAAAGTTGCTTATGTGCATTCGATTCTGCAAATGGGTGTCTATGTGAAATATGAACATGATTTGAGTATATAATTACTTAGTAGATGTTCAGCATGCGATATTTGATAAGTATGCAATTATCTGTTACGTATGTGATTAATTGCGTACGATATGTGAAATGAGAATATAACAATGTGCCTATGTGCGAATGTACCCATGTGTATTTGTGTTTAATTTCGTATTGGGCATCCCAGTATTTGGTAAAGTTCGATAAGAATTCCCGTAGAGTATGGGCAAATTAAGGGCATACGGGTTGGAAGGTTCTTCCACAGCCCGACTTGATAGTCCGGAAAGAGTGGTACAAGAATTGGCAGAGATCTTGAGACAACAACGTCAGTTGTCGCTACGGCAAGAACCTTTGCCACCACCAGTGTAAGAAACACCGAGGAGTTTGTTATCAGATTTCTGGGGCTCGTTATAGATGTGGTAAAATGGACCATACGGTAAGGAACTGTCCCCGGATTGAACGAAATGTGAATGAATCCTCTGCCTCGGCTAAATCTGTACCAGTGGTAGGAATTGCACTCATCCCAGGAAGCACCCAGAACACTGTGATTGTTATTCCAGGTATCTATATTGTTTATAAACGAATGCTTATGTGTTGATTGATTCTGAATTAGTACATTTGTACATCTTCGCTTGGGATATTATTTGATTCGGATCGGCATATTTTTCCATATCTGCTGCATGTGTATCTAGATTGGTTAGACCCACATGATCGAGACTGTATTCATTGGAGGTATATGCCCCGTTTGGGAAATTTGTGAAATACGTTTTGAGATACTGATTGACTCTGCACATGCACATGTATATCTACACCTATGCTCAGGGTGATTTATTATGTTACCGTCTTCAATGACTAAACCACTGGAATTATGACTCTGTGATTGTGTGACCGAGTTGAGCACCCCAAATGATGAATTCTATGACTGTGAGGCTATGTATTTTGATTGGTAGAAAGTTGACTGGATTATGTGACTAATTTGGAACTTTTGCGTAACAATCCTATACTATGTGTACCTGAAGAATTCTGTTTAATGTGTTACTGTGCACCATGTTCTTGCGTATAAGACTTATTTGGGAACTGCTATACTGATTATGATACGTACCTCCTGATACGAATAACTACATGTATATGCAACTGCCCCCGAATTTATGTAGACAATACCATATTGTACTTGATTTGAAACACTTTGATATGAACTATTGTGATGAATGATTCTGATATGACTTTGAGAACTGATGAACTTAGGGCAGTTGAGAAACTATCAACCATGTACCTAAACAAACGAAGTACGCCCTACGGAACCGAATGTGTCCTATTTGAGAAAATTTTTATCTGATTCGATCCGATAGAACCTTTGCCTGATATTGTTCCGATGGAACCCTCATTTGATATGATTTGGTGGAACCTTTGTTTGATTTAATTTGGCAAGACCTATGTCGGGATTGGTATGATAAGACCCTCTGTATGATTTAATTTTGTAAAAAGGGATTGAGGATTACCTGTAAATAAATAGCCAAATTATTCTTGGCAGAAAAACTGATAGACCCAAAACTTGAATCTGTTTAGAGTACTTAGCCTATTTGAAAGACCTTTTGTGGGCTATCAACAGATTGATCTAACCATGAACACCATTGAGAACCGACCTCCAACTATTGAGACATATGTGTTATAAAGGAATAGAATTGTACAAATCCCGTGATTGGGTGGTGTGTTGTCATATTCTTGCTTGTTTGACGCTACAAAAACCGATGACAACAGATTGACTTGATTGTAAACCGTACTAAATATTTATCCTCCGTTAATCAGAATTTGTTTCATGTGTTTGCTTCAGTGTTATCGGATTTCGAGAAATCAGGTTATAGTGAGTGGTATTCTGTTTGTTTTGATGACATTTTTGAGACGTCCTTTCGTGCTAGGGGACGTTAAGCCTATGTAGCACCCTTGTTGAGAAATCTTCTTTGCCACCGACGGTTTTGTACGGGTGGGTTTGACTAATCGATCTCGAGTCGGCCACCGACGGTCGTGAACGGGTGTGCCTCGATTCCGAGACGATTATCCTTTTGTTTTGTCCGGAATGTCATCCTTTTGTAATTTGTAGATGTTCAAACATCCAAGAAACTTTGAAAAACCCTGATTGTCCGCAAGTGCGTGAATTCAGTACGCTTGTGAATAACTGCTCAGTGTCGTCAAATTCTGTGATTGGGGCTTTGAGGATGTGTAATTTGCGTTTAACATGTGATTGATTGTTTTAGTATTACCTTTGACGCCATGGGGATTAGTATATGAATTGCCTTCCGTTTTGACGACTATCAGATAAAGTAGAAAGACTCGATGGAATAGAGAATTGAATACTGAACTGAATTGTGAATTGCAAACTGTAACTGTTGAATGAACTGAGAATACGTGTATTCTATTAGAAGTCGACTGCCTCAGTGTTGTTGTATTTTACAATTGATACTATAGGGAGATACGGACTATATGCGTTGTATGGGTAATTGCCTCGATACTACCTTTGTTGGTTAGGGAATCGGTGTCTGGATCCACTTTGAATTTCTGAAGACTTTTGATTGACCTTGGATAACTGTGATGAGTCACTGGACTAAATACCGAATCGGATTGTGAATTGTGGAACTATTGAAGAATGAATTGAACTTTTGTGACAAGGGAATAGACCGAACTTCTGTGACAAGTTAGCTGACATTTGAAATAAATATGTTAGTGACCTGCTTTGAAGAGGGTAATTGGTGAATGTGTGTCTAAGTATTTTTCGGGGCCAACAGGTCGAAGCCGAATATCAGATAGTGGCGGAACTACTTCAATCTCTCTATTTTGGAATGGAAATGGGAATATGTAACTACGAATTTTGTTGTGGGGCTACCTTGAGCACTCAAGGTGTAAATCCTGTTTGGGTTGCTGTACGTGGAATTACTGAAATTGCTCGTTTCCTCCCTGTGACATTTTCGTATGATGCTAGTAGAATAGCCACTGTTTACATCCATAAGGTTGCTTGTTTGTATGGGGTCCCAGTGTCTATTGTTTAGACAGAAATTCTGAAATGTGTTCGAATTCTGACAAGCCTTCAAGAGGCAATGGGGACTGAATTATGATTCGGCGCTGTTTTCCATCCGCGAATTGATGAACTATCAGGAAGAATTTTTTAGATCATGGGAGAAATGCTCCAAATGTGTGTGTTAGATTTTCAGGAATTGGAAAGATCTATCCATCGTTGACAAACTTTGTTTGCAATAACAGCTCACACTCTAGTTTTGGTGCGACACCATACAAGCCTTGTATGGAGGAAAAGGTAAGTCTCTGACTGATTGAGAATAGTGTGTCGCTTGATTTGGAGACTAAAGTAAATGGCTATCAATAAAGGATTGGAACCATTAAATGAAAAGTGTTCCGAATTGTGCCTGACTAAAGGTAAATTAAGTTTGGAGGACCAAACTTCCTAAAGGGGGGGAGACTGTAATACCCCTGTTCCGTAATATGTTAATTGGTCCTTAATATGATGTGATTATGTGTTTTGATATGATTTTGTGTTCCATTCTGTGAAAATATGTGGTTTTGAATTTCTATCTGTTCACCGTAGGAATATCTGTTTGATTATCTGCATTGGAAAATAAATTGAGGGCCTTATCGGCCATAAAACTCGAAATTGACTACGCCAATGTGATTGGCATAATTTTTAGAGCCTACGGTGAAATTTAATTGGAAATTGATTCGGATAAGATTAAATTGATTTAATTAGTGAATTAGTGCTCAATTATTTTATAATAAAATAATGTGACCTAGGGAGCTTTTATAAGGGCCACTACACTCTCATTTTTGTTCTTTGGAAGCTCAAACATCTGAGATTATGTTCTAGAGAGAGGGAGGAGCCGAATTTAGAGAGAGGAAAGGCTCCAAGTAGAGATTTGGCTAGAAGGCTTGGTGATCTTGAAGGCACACTCAAGAATTTACCATAAATTGGAAAGATTAAGCTCCTAGGTGAGTAATCAACCTTTGGTTCATGGGTTTGAGTTGTAATTTTGTGAATTGAAGATTAATTAGTGAGTTGGGCCATGGATTAAGTAAGATTTAAGTTGATATGAGCATGCATGTAAAGGATTCCTATGAAATCACCTAATCTAGCATGTAATATATGAATTATAAAAGATTGTGAGTTGAATCATACATGCAAGCATGTTTTTGTTGAGTTTCATGGGAATGAGCACTAATTGCATTATTAGAAGCGAAAATGAAAGTCAAATTGGGCATGCATGTTGTTTATTAAAAATGGAAACTTTGAATGCATGAGTTTGCTATGTTGGTGTTGAGTTTAACACATTTTGGGACATGCATGTAGATAAATCAAGAAATTGAGCTCCATAATGTTATAATCTTGCATTGGTGCCATGTTAGTATGATTATATTGGGATTTGAGTCATTGCATGCAAGTATTGTGGCTGGAAATTCGAAATGAAGCTCAAGAACACAGTTTTGGGTTTTCCAGAATTTTGAGGTCCGCTCGAGCGGGGAACATGACACTCGAGCGGGAAAATCGTGCTCCCAGCACTTTTTGCAGAGTTGGATGTGCGCTCGAGCGGGATATCTCACGCTCGAGCGGGGAGCTATGTAGACAGGCAGTCTGCTCGAGCGGCCGAGGTAACCAGCACTTTTGCAAGCTTAAGGGTCCGCTCGAGCGGGGACCCTATTTTGCTGAAATTTTGTTTACGCATTCTGTGTTCTGTTTTCCGTTCCCTTTCACTTCCAAGCACTCTTAGGCATGCATTGAGCATTGTAATTGAATTAAAGAGATAAGAATGAAGCCTAAAGAGGAATATGTGAACTAAAGAACGGATTGAGTTATTTGTGACCCGTACATGTTATGTGATGTGTAGGGTCAAGCTCCAGGGCAAATCTACGAGCTGATCACTGTGAGTAATATCTGACATATGTTAATGTCCAATGGCTACTTCTATGTAAGTTTTGTAAAGTTCATTAATTTGAATGGTGGACACAGTTTGATATAAATGAATGGACCGAAGGTCGTTTTGGCATAATTGAATGGACCGAAGGTCGTTTTGACATAAATGAATGGACCGAAGGTCGTTTTGGCATAAATGAATGGACCGAAGGTTGTTTTGACATAAATGAATGGGCCGAAGGTCGTTTTGACATAAATGAATGGACCGAAAGTCGTTTTGCATAAATGAATGGACCGAAGGTCGTTTTGACATATACGAATGGACCGAAGGTCGTTTTGACATGAATAAATGGACCGAAGGTCGTTTCGACATGAATGAGTGGGCTGAAGGCCGTTTTGACATAAATGAATGGGCCAAAGGCCGTTTTGACATGAATGAATGGGCCAGAGGCCGTTTTGTCATGAACAAAAGTCTGAATGGGCCAAAGGCCAGTCTGTCACTTGAGTAGGCCAAAGGCCAGTTTGACACGAATGATAGTTTGACATAAATAATAGTTTGACACGAATGACAGTTTGATATAAGTACTAGTTTGACACGAATAACAGTTCGATCTGAATAATAGAATGAATGGCCAGAGGCCGTTTTGACATGAATGAATGGGCCAGAGAGGGTTTTGACATGAACAAAAGATAAATGGTCCAAAGATCAGTATGTTTGGAACCACAGTCACTCGACTTAAATTATGTATATATATGTTAAATAGAAATATGAATTAGGCCCAAGGCCGTTCGGAATATGTTGTTTTACGTATTGTTGTATCTTTTTATTTGATATTATTCATTGGGTTTTCGCTCATGCTCATTCGTGTGTTTGTAGGTGAGCTATGAGAGGTCCAGACCCAACCCCTGTGAAGCCAGTGTGGAACAACCAAGTCTTTGAGAGTCAGCCCATGTGTCTCACGTACGAGACCCGTCTTCGCCCCTTCTGTTTGTATTTATATTCTGTCATGTTGGCGAAGACTTTGTATCTGTTGTATATAGTTTTGACGGGGTGACTTAGACTATTATGATCCTGTATGTACGGAGCTTTGTGTTAGTACATATTTTGAAGTGAGTTATTAACATGTATCAGTATGGTTTGTCATGATGTGCCATGTAAGCACAGCTCTATGGACAAAGTTTTAAATTGCTTCCATTTGGCCCCCATTAACTCTGTCTAAATATGTTTGGATGGGTTCGAGGCCGTAGGTAATCTCATGATTGTTGGCCGGTTACGTCCTTAACCCACGGCGGCGGGTTTGGGTTGTGACATTATGGGTATTGGCTGAGTGTCAGATAGCTGAGGAAGATTGGCAGCAAAGCAGGTTCGAAGAACTCATGCTCTTTGATGAAAGAAGGCTGAAAGTACTGTATCACGTTCAGGGTTATCAACGAACAATTGCCAGGGCTTTCAACAAGAAGGTTAAGTCTAGGAATTTGAAAGAAGGAGATTTGGTGCTCAAAGACAACCGAGCTCCCATCTACGACCCTAGGGGCAAGTTCAGACCCAATTGGACTGGACCTTACATCATTAAGTCTATCTGGTGGGCCTAGATGGCCTAGAGTTCTCCCAGCCGATCAACATGGACAAGTTGAAGAAATACTTTCCCTGAGTGGCTCGCTAGGCCGAAAACCCGAAAGGGCGACCTAGGCAAAAGTTAGAGCACATAAAATTTGAAATTATAAAAACTGAGCTCGCAAGGTTGAAAACCCAGAAAGGGCGGCCTTGGCAAAAGTTAGAGCGCCAAAGGAGAGTGTTAATACACGAGCGAACCCGAGTCGAACTACGTAAGGCTTGATTCCCATCTTTGGGATACGTAGGTGTAGACACCCCATTTTTGACCGTCCTCAAGACTTGGACGTCACCGCTTGGACACCCGGTGATTATCCATGATTGTGTTCGTCTCGAGTTCCCGGAGGCCTCGACAGCTCGCCTCGTCTCAGGACTTCTTGACTCGGCTGCTTCGTGTTCGGTTTTGGCACCAAACACTTGTGTTTTTGCATTTGAGGGTAGGGGAAGGCTTGTTAGCCATCCCTGAATCCCACCGGCTGCCCCCACACCCCACCTTCACTCCCTTTTGTCCGTCGGCACTGTTTTCTCAAAAACTTTGGCCGGTCGGCACTATATGTTGCCGACCGGCACTTTTTTGTGCCGGTGACGTTTTTGGCTGGCCGGTGACCCTTCTGAACCCCCCTGAGGATGGTGTATGCCAGCTGTGCCAGCTGGATTACACCATCACTCCTCCCCGTGCATAGGATTGACCCCCTTTGCCCTTTGAACCCCTTCAAGCTCCTAGAAGCTTGACCCCTTTTGGCCAAGCTTCTTGGAGAAGCTTGGCCAGCTGTTTTGGCTTCTCCAAGAAGCCTTGCACCTCCTTGACCCCTTTGAGCCTTTTCCTTTGCTTAGCCATTAAGTCTTGGCTTGGTCTTGGCCTATTTAAAGACCACCCCTCTCCATTGCTCAAGGGTTAGCCATTTTAGACCTAAAAACCAGAGCTTATACATATATCTCTGATATACATCCATATATATCTATATCTCCCTCTCTCTCCCCTTGTGTGTGTGTTTCTGGACCAAAAAGTGTGATTTCACCTCACTTTTGCACCATTACACACACTACTACACCTTAATCCGAGATTGGGAGGCTTGGAGGTTTGTTTTGAGTGATCTTGGACTGGTTTTGATCACTAGAGGAGGGCTGCTCCACCTGTTCTTCATTGGATCTTCAAGGGTAAACTTTTTGCTTTAGTTTCCCCATTCTTGCAACTACTTTCTACCCCTTTTGCTTTGTGATTTTGGATTTGTGTTTAACATAAAAAAAAACCTTGTTTTTACTTGCTCAAGAACTTTCATTAAGGTCACTTTTGTATTTGAGTGAAGCCTCACTCTTTTAGGCCTTGTTTTGGCCCTTTTGTGCCCTTTTTTGGAGCATTGTCTAACTTCATTGTTTTTGGTCTTCTCACCACTGAAAACCAGTGGGTTTTCAGTGGTGAGGGAGGTGTTTTGAAGTCTCATATAGGGGAGGGATACCCCTCTCCCCTTTGTCCCTCTTTGGCCTCCATTTTTGGCTCATGAGGTAGCATGTGTGCTTGCTTGCATTTGGCTTCATTTCAGAATTTTTTTGAGTGTTTTAGGTCATGTTTGATCTCTATCTAAGGTCGGTTTCGTGGCCCTTAACATGCTTCCCATATTTGCTTTGTAATGTCCCATTTTGCTTAAAGACATGCCATGTGTTTAGCCTCATGTATCTCCATGTTTTTAGCTTAGCATCTTGAAGATGTTGGTCTTGATTTGCCATGTTTTAGGGCTGTGAGCCACTGATTTTGCCGTGTTTGATGTGCTTGACATGGCTACTTTGCATTATGGCTTGTTAGCCTTGAGTGTGTGATCCATGGACATGCCTTGGTTATGTTATTTAAGTGATTTGGAGTCATTTAACATGCATATTTCAGCTCTTATATCATGCTCATGTGCCTCCGTTTACCATCTTATTCATGCTTTGAATTGTTGGCCGCTTATGCTCTAAAGAGGGTCTTATGCATGCTTGTGTGTTTAGAGTTTTTGGGATGCCATGTGTGTGAGTTTTGGGTGTATTCTTGCATAGCAAAAATCTGTTTTTGCTTGTCCAATATAGGCCATGAGTGGTCATGTTTGTAGGCAATGGAATGCTCCACTTTGTGCCTTAGCCTTAGGCCTTTTGGTTTGCATGTTCGCATGAATATTTGTCCACCTTTTCAGCCCATTTTCGCCACTGTTTTGGGGAGATTTGAGGTCTCCCCCATTATGGTCTAGTCCACCATTGCGTGCTTGCCTTATGCTTGTTACATGTTTGGTTCATTAAGTGTTGTAGCATGATTACCCTGTGCTTGATTTACCCTTGTTTGCATTGCATTTACACTTTGCATGTTGCATTACATTTGGCATGTTTGCATCTTAGTATTAGGTTGTATTGTGGAGCCATGTTTGCATAACATGCATTGCATTACTTGGTTTGGGGTGTCAAGCCAAGTTGAGGGTTAGGATGAGTTCATACCATAAGTGATGCAACTTGTCCTACCTCTTGGTCACCAAGGCCCTTGACCAACACATGATAAGGCCTTGGATTTCATTTGTATGTTGCATGCATAATACCATTGAAATGTAACCTTGGTATCTTAGGCCATCATGCACCAAGGTGCACAATTGATAGCCCTAGAACCAAGAGCCATGTTTCCTTGAGTCCCATTCATGATAGGAAGCATTGGCCATGCATAAATATGCTCAAAAATCTAATACCATGCACTGCTGCCTGCTGTTGCTGTCAAACTGTCTTCTGCAGGAATTTTGTGCCGACCGGCAGGAAAGAGTGCCGACCGGCACTGTATTTCTGGCCGGTAGACTATTTTTCAGCCGGTGGCCACCACAAGCAGCCGGTGGTAGTTTCCTCCAGCCGGTGGCACTCAGCAGAACACAAGGAAGGTTTCCTGGGACTTTGGTATTTTTTTTTGAGAGATGGGGCAGTAAAAACAGAGGTGGCAGTGGCACGGTGTAGGCTTTTCCGGGCAAGTCGCAACGAGCATGCATCATTCGCGCATCCCGAGGCAGGGCTGAGGCCCCCTTTCTTTTATTTACTTGATTTAATTTTAGTAATTAGAATTTTGTAATAATTTATTCATTTATTCTTTGGACTGTATTATTCTTTCGGTCCCTCCGAGTGAGGGCAAAGTTGTAATAAGTGTGCGTGGGTGTGTGTATGTCTTCCAATCCCCATTTCTTTCTTCCCTTTTATTTACCCTCTTATGTTGGTAGATTAGGGCACATCTAAATTAGCATACCTTATGCAATGCATGCGTGCATCCATGCATTTGTTTACATGCACCGGGCTCGGTACATCATACAAACTGCATCGTATTTTCAATTCCAATTTGAATACGTGATAGTTGTAACATTTCACATGCCATGCTTAGGGTTAGCCGAGCCTACTCTAGAATGCATTTATGCCTGTGTTGCATTAGTCACTTAACATGAACTAGGTCATGCATGTTTGCTAACCGGGTTATTGTTTTTGGCACGGAGTACGATGTAAGTTTTTATGCTTTAGCACTTCGCATGCGTGTGAATGTTGCCATGACAGTATGCTTACTATGCGGCTAAGTGCTTACGTGAGATAAACTGTTTGAATGCCTGTGGGTGGAGGTTAGGTTGCTTGAGTTGGAGTAACTCATTGAAATCCATATTTTAGCCTACTTGCGAGTAGCAAAACCGGCACGTTTTTCGAGACAAAACGGATATGCAATGATTATTTCCGAATTAGGCAACCTAGTCTATACTTGTTTGCTGTGCGCATAACATAGTAATTCTAGGCTAATAATTGGAATAAGAGCATGTAATGTTTTCAAAATCGGATATCACGGTTAGTAGAGGCCGGTCTTCGGACCGGGCGAAAAGGGGTGCTCATAGCTGACCTTCCCCGATCGTACCCAAGCTCCCGAGCCAAGTCACTTTGGTGATGACGGACACGTGGCCTTCGGCACCGAGTCAGGGTTTCCTAAATTCCCCCATTAAAAAATATTTAGGTGGCGACTCTGTAATCTGGCAAAGCAGTCCATGTTTGGCACTACTTTTCAAAAAATCTGTTTTTCTTCAAAACGATTTGCCAGAGTTGGACTCTTTGGTTCAGATTTAGAACCGCAACACAAAAGGAGAGTCCGAGCTGTAGCCGAGGTCCCCCGCGGGCGTTGTTACAGTAGGCAACTTCATTCTAAAGTCCAGCCATAAACACTTCCCTGATCAACTTTGTCCGTGTGATCATGTTTGGTCATCTTTGTCTATTCTACATTCAAGAGCTCGGTTGTGATCTCCAGTGCAGTGCTATTCAGACTAGGGGCAACTTTCCAGTTGCTTGGATCCAGGATTGTACATCTCAGTGATAGATCTCGGGCGTGTCCAGTTGTGATTCATATCGAAAATGGTTTTGAAAAGTTTTAATAAAAGTTAATTTTGCTCAAATTAATCTTTTTACAACTTAGACCATTTTTGGACCAAACGGAAAATTTTCAGTACCCACAACCTTCAATTACATTGATTTCAGTACAGAGTTCTTCTACTCTTGAATACAAATTGAAGTTGCTTTTTATTACATTCATAAAGAAAACTTGAAAGTACTGATTAAAGCAAATAAATTCGGGGCATAGTTAGGTGTTCTTGCATCCCCTTCCAGAGCTTGTGGAAGCCTCTGATGCCAAAGTAGGCCCAACCAGTGCCTCTTCATCAAGGCAAGCTATGCACTCATCAGAGAGGGTGCAACTGAAAGTGGGAGCGGGGGGCAGAAGCTCTCTCGTCCTCTATGTTGTGGCATACCGAGCTAGCTGTACGCCTCGGATTGGAAATGCAGCAGGGTACTCTATCCCCTCTTTCGAGCAAGTCTAATCATGTCCGAACTGGTGCCCGAATCGGAACGGGAAGTAAAGGACACAGTGTGTCAGGTCAATCAACTGAATCCCGGGCTGGTGGGTCATGCTATAGCTCATCGCCGGTAAGTTAAGCCAGGGGCAGCGCCAAGCAATACTGGTAGCGGACAAACTGCACATCCAGTCGCACCACCATCCCTCATTAGGGGCATCGACTAGGCATTGTCGGAAGAAATAGCTGCGAGCTGAATATGCTGGGCATGAGTCCACAATCTTCAACTTATCCATCAACCATATCTGGGGAGGGATGAAAAATGAGAGATTAAAGAATAGAGAGGTGTACGTTGAAAGAAAAAGTGAGAAAAGGGTTTTGAGAGAAAAACCGAGCTTGAGCGCCAAGTGATGTGAGAAATATATGTGAGATAGGGTGGGAAACATTACCTATAGTAGTAGTGGACTCCCTGCGAATCTAGTCGTCTCCCGGCGATGAAAAGCGTCCAAACCCATCAATGTCTCAGCTAGTGTCATGACGATGCAGCTCTTGCCCTCTTTTAAGCCCTCGGCGACTTCAATCAAACGAGTGCTAAACCCACCGGAGCCTGGGGCAAGCAAGAAATGAGACAACATGCATAAGCAAAGCGCATGTCGCCGATAACCCTGCCAATGATGATCGCCACGGTCACTGGCATCAAAAAAACGATGAATCAAGCTTGGAATGTCCAGCTCTCTGTCGTGAATCAATGACCAAGCGTCATGCAAAGTAAGGTCGCACATCCGTCCTAAGGTTTGGACGTAGCCGAAGTGGAATTGAGGCAAGATTTCTTCATCGCACTCGGATTCCATTAAAGCTTGGAATTCCTCGAAAGTGGGGCATATCTCTTGTCCGCCAAAGCTAAAGACGTGTGTCACCGGATTCCAAAACCTTGTCGCGACATGAAGAAACGGAACACGCAGCGGGGTGCGACTCAACATGAATAGTGCATTTATGCTAAAGCCCCGAAAATTCAGTTTTTCCGTGCCATCTAAGTTGGAAATCCAATTTGTGAGATTTTGGACAAGAAATGCTTCCATTTGGTGCAAAAACTGAGCTCAAATGGAGAAACTACGAAGCTGGGGCTTTTGTAGAAGATAAGGTGTTGAGTGGAAGACAGGTGGCAGCATTTTGGAGGTTCTTGCCATTGTTGGCCGATCGGCCAAAAATAGTGCCGACCGACCATATTTTTAAGCCGATCGGCTAGTAATGATGGCCGATGGTCATTTCTTGTGGCCGATGGCCTCTCACCTTGGCCGATGACCTTCCCTTTTGTTCTCTAGGCTGTCCATGTGTTGGAGATGTTGAGAACTTGTGATTTGTTCCACTTCGAATGCCTTCCGGTGATGATTTTGAGAAGTCGCGCCTGTGTTACTTCAATTTGTTTATCGAGTTGTTGTACTTTTGTTTATCGAGTTGTATTTCATGTTCTTTAGTCCTTGTCTTGCTTATAGAGTTGTATTTGCGTTTGATTAGTATGTCAAGTTCTTTTGTTTTGCTTATCGAGTTGTTTTGTTGTTGGTCGGTTCACTACCTGCTTAATGCAATTCGAGTGTTTAGTTTTGAAAACAAAGTTCAATCTCATTTACATTGTTATGTAATGCGATGCGATGCGATGCTTAGAATGTACAAATATAACACTTTTTTAACAAAAAGAGCTGTTTCATTCCATCATTTTTTCTTTTGCAAGAGTACATAGTTTTGAAGAACATAAACCCTGCCTAAGGTAGTACAATGTGCAAAACTACTAGTAAAAAGAAAAATAAAGCAAAAAAAGAAGAGCAGCATCTGGATCGGCGCCAATTGCCTCAAATGCGGGAGTCCGTCCTCGTCCTCTTCCTGGACGAAGGTCCAGGATCGCCACTGTCAGCTCCGCTGTCTGAGCCTGAACCAGAACCATCCCTAGCCTGATCCTGAGACGACTCCGCCTCTGCATTAGACTCGTCATCATCTAGGGCAGGCGCCCGTGAGCTACTCCCAGAGTGAGTACGTCCGGCTTTGCTGCAGCTGCGTACTGAGATCCCTCGTCCTGCTCTCCCCGCTCCTCGGCCAGGTACTGAAGGTCCTAGTGAAGCACCCCCTACGACCGGTATCTAGAATGGGGCCTGGAAAGAACAACCGGCAAATGCATCAGTTATGCTATGCAAAGTCGAGTATGGTATCGAATACAGTGTATGAGTATAGTGTATGAATGCCGTGAGCAGTGTATGAGTACAGTGTATGAATGCCATGAGCAGTATATGAGTTACAGTGTATCAGTGCCGTGAGTGGTATGTGAGTGCAGTGTATCAAGTGCCGTATTGATAATGTGATGTATCAGATCATGTATAGAACATATTATGCAAGGTTTTGGGACCGAGGTTGAAAGAACTTACCAGGATACTGTAAATGCTGAGCAGGTCCATGCTCCTCTGAAGCATCCCCATCACCGAGGCTGTCAGCTCCAATGCCTGCCCAGTGTACTCGATCGAAGCCTGCAAAGTTGTTGAGGTAATTAATATTTTGCGGGATATAAACTGAATTGAAATGACTATACAGCATGAAGAGTATAGCACATACCGGGGTCAAGCCACGAACTCCGATGAGCTCATGATCAGTCGGAGGAGGAGCTATGGGTATCTGATAAGTCTCCCCACCCTGTCCTCGGCATGTCATGGTGGTAGGCAGCTCTGGCCACTCCGCTCTCCGTCCCTTCTGGGACCCGCTCCTGTCGCGGGCCTAAGTCACCCTCGGTGCTCTCGCTCCTCCCACAGGGGCTGCAGGGCTCTCCCTCTCGACTCGACGAGCATTGGCCAGAGGTCGCATGAGATGAGTTTGAATAAAGTCGGTGTAGTCGCCCTCATCTCTGAAAAAGTCAGCGTCCCAACCGATCGTGAAATCGGTCATCTCCTGCAGGGTGTACCTCTCTGTATGCCTTATATGGGTGGGAGGTGGCCTCAGAACTATCTGCTCAGGTAAACCAAGGGTCTGCTGCAAGAAGTGCTCTCCCAAGTACCAAGCCCGGCAGACCGGACCCTCCAGTAATACTCAGAATCAGGCAGTCTCCCGAGCACCCATGTACTGGTCTCTCACTGCATTAGGCAACGCGGCCCAGGGCTGCCAGGTGATCTGCAAATGACAGGATACACAATTGGTTATCTGCTATTGAAAGTACAATGTAAAGCGAAGCTTAAATAAACTGTAATGTTTGAAATACCTCAGCTGCGGTAATGGTGTCGAAGTATTTGCGGAAGAACAGGAAAGACTCCCGTGGTCTCCGCTCGTACCTCACATCGTATCGATGAGAATATGGGACAGCAAGGGGCATCTCCACCTCTGGCTCTGGAGCAAGCCCCAGAAAGTAGGCATACATCTACAACTACAGAATGTAACAGGGTAAGAATAAGTATGTTTATCAGTAAGGCAGTATGCAGATAAAGCAGAAATCAGAGAATGGTGTGCAATGTATTGTGCAATGTGTGCAGTGTACAGCCAGTGTAAAGCAGATTGCGTGTATGCAGTGTGTGTGGTGTACAGATAGTGTAAGGCAAAACTGTAAAACAGGAAGGGAAGGTGTACCTCCCAGGCTCGCCAGTAGCCTCCTAGCAGATGTCCACTGCGGCGGGATGAAGAGCTCATATACCCGTAAAGCGTGGCCAAACCTGCGCCACCCCAGTCATAGCATCGGATCCTGGTCACGTCCGCCAGTGCGCTCAGTAGATAGAGGGCAACTATGTTCGCCCGGTCGGCGAAGAGGGTGGTGCCCAGCAAGAACATAATGAACCCTCGGGCATACTACTCTACCTCCTCGCAGGTCGTCAGCATCTGCACTCTGAAATGGTCCTTGAACCAGGAATACCTCACGAACCCTGGCCGGGAGAGAGGTGGGCGAGCGCCAGGCAAGAAGATCTGGGTAGCATCCCACTCGTCCATGTCGGTGTCGAAGGGAATCGGATCACCCCCTACTCCAATGCCGGTGAGCATGGAGAAGTCAAAGGGGGTCATCGTCATGTCCCCCGTTACGGAAAGGTGGAAGGAATCGATGGTGTCCCACCACCTCTCCACCAGCGCGCCTAGAAGGGTCCTACTCTCAGTGAGGTGCGAGAGTCCCATGCAGAATGCGCCAAAACCGGCCTCGTCAACGATATGGCGAACCTCGTCGGGTAACTCCATGTACCAACCTCGGGCGATGGTATTCCCATACTCCTAGAAGGCATGGGAATCTCCCTGTGTTCAAGACAAACAGATGCAAAGCAGTGTCAGAAATACAGTGTTTGAATATGTTCAGAATTGATGAAAATGCAGTGTGTGTGCATGTGTTCGAGTTTACATAGATATCGTGTATGAGTGTGCTCACGGTGGACTAAGCATGTGATCTACAAGTGTGTTTGTAATGATCAGATAAAGGGCAGTATCGACAATCCAAGATATACGATCTACATTACAGAAAGTAAAGAGAAAGAGTGTACCTCAGCAGATGAGGAGAAGACAGCGTTCATCACCCCAAAAGGCCTGTACTGTTACAGGGTAATGCCTTTTGGGTTGAAGAACGCGGGAGCAACTTACCAAAGATTCTACCATATATGAGTCAAATGTATGGAAGGGAAGAATCAGATCATTAATTTTATTTAAAAGATATGTACTCAAAAACCAACTCGCGTCGTAGGAGCCCCAATGGCGCACCTTACGCGTAGCTCCTGAACTGGCGAATACTGTCTGAAGGCAATACATGTATCGTGGGCCGGTATGTCGCTGGGTCGAACGGTCGAACACTGAGAGGTAAGAGCTCTACCTCGGGATCCGTATCCACCTCTGGGGGAGTCCCATCCCGTGGAATATCATCCACCATCTTGAGAAGAGTGCAAAAATGGGCGAGGGTATGGAAAGTGGGCAAGAATGCCAAAAGTCAACCGAAAGTCAACCCCGAGGGGTGAAAAATGGAGAAAAATGACAAGGCTCGGAAGAGGGCACGAAAATCAAGGTAAATTCGGGGGAAACAAACCCCAAGTGATGGAAATCAAGAACATGGCACCGAAATCACGTTTCGTTCGGTTCAAAGTGTTTGGAACGAAGAGGGTTTCACGAATCGAAAGTCGCGGGAGGCTTGAAAACGGAAGAAAAGCTCGGATCGAAGGAAGGAAAATGACCCAGAGAGAGAGAGGGGAATGATTTTCGGCTAAGGAGAAATGAGGAAATAGGGTTTGGAACCCTATACTTAATGACCTGAAGCAAATGGACAAAATTGCCCCGAATCTGCCACTTTTGGCCGATCGGCCAAATTGTTAGCCGATCGGCTAAATTATTGGCCAATAAGCTCATTTTATGGCCGATGGCTCCCCTTTGTGGCCGATAGACCTCCACTTCCCTTGTTTGGGTCAATTCTGTTGATTGGTGCCCTCATCTTTCAAGAAAGTGCAAGAAAATACACTTATGAAGCTTAAGCGGCCTTCGCAGTGGCCTCGAACCGTGTCTTCCGTGTGCAGCACTCGATACGCACGAGGTGTATCCTTTTTTGTATCCTTTTGTATATTTCAAGATTCAAGAATTGCTCGAAAATTGCTTTTGAATATCTTGCCTTACGAGTGTTTCATCATGCTTGTAAGGCGCGTGCATTTGTTATACATCTTTTCGCTCCTGCATTGAGCATGCCTCATCTCGTTTTAAAGTTGCATCCTAACATTGCGGATAACATGCCTTTACCATGCTTACGTTGAACGTGTGCCTCTCTTGCGTTGTCGCGCATGCTTTACTTACATGTGTTTATGCATCCCCTTACTTGCGTTGTCGCGCATGCTTTACTTGCATTGTTATGCACCCCTTGGCTTGCGTTGTCGCACATGCCTTTCTTGCATTGTTATGCAACCCTCGGCTTGCGTTGTCGCGCATGTGTTTCTTGCATTGTTATGCACTTTTTTATCCGCGTTGTCACGCACACTTAGGTTGCATTGTCATGCATCCCCTTACTTGCGTTGTTGTGCATGCTTTACTTGCATTGTTATGCACTCTTCATTTGCGTTGTCGCGCATGCCCTACTTGCATTGTTATGCTCGTTCTAGTTGGATTGTCATGCATCTTTTCACTTGCATTGCTATGCACCTTCTCACTCGCATTGAATATACATAAGTTTATCTCATATTGAAATGATTTCTTAATCTAACGATTGAACATGTGTTTCTACTATATTGTACCTGTTGAATTTCTTTCTTTTGCAGGCGCGATATTGTATGTATGGTTCATTCAAGAGAAGTCCCGGTTCAATTTGACTGCTACCCTTCTCCACTCGCGTTTGGCACGCGTTTGGACGTATCTCTCTCCTCTCGCGTTTGGCACGCGTCTAGATGACTGCGCTTTCTTGCACAGTCCTTTCCTCTCCCGCGCTTGATACGCTGAGAGATGTTGTGTTTCAGACTCCGGGTATCCTCGGTAAACGCTTTTAGTCTTCTCCGTGTGAGAGGCAGTGAGAATTGCATAATTTTCTTACATCCTTTATGTTGGAATGTGTAGCACTATTATTTCTTACTCGCCTGCTTAAAATGTTGTATTTGTTTTGCATGAATGCTTCATTACAGCTCTCTTTGCATGATCATAAGTTATGCTTGGCATCATGCATGTCATTTGCATCTTGCCCTTGCCTGCGGGCGCATCTCTTTGTTATCTTGTATGCTTGTCTAAGTCTTCGGCCTCGACAAAAATGGGTCGTCTCTGGGCTTTGACATTCACTTCCGTCATCTTATGACTTTCGAGTTCTGTCAAAGAGGGGCAACTATAGACACCCCATTTTTGACCGTCCTCATGACTTGGACGTCATCATTTAAACACTCGATGATCATCCATGCTCATGTTTGTTTTGAGTTCCCGAAGGTCTCGGCCGCGCGCCTTGCCTTAGGATTTCTCAACTTGTCTGTTTTGTGCTTGGTTGTGGACCAAGGACTTGTGGTTTTGCTTCTGAGGGAAGAGGGTGGCTTGTTGGCCATCCCTACAACCCATCGACCAAGGTCTTATGCCATCGGCCATAAGTGTTGGCTGATCGGCACTCTTTTTGGTCGATCGGCCATATTTTCTTACCGAGATCTTTCTACCTGCTTTTGCAGATGTTTTCTTGCCAGCTATGACAGCTGGTAAGCACAGTTTTCATCCTCCATACACGTGTATAGAGGGATTGATTCAAGTCCTTAGCTTGCTCAACAAGCTTAGGAATTGAATTTCTATAAGAAGGGAGACCCCTCTCCCTTTCCAGAGGTTCTGAAAAGTTGAGATACAAGTTATATATCTCTCTATATTTCCTCTCTCTCTCTCTCTCTCTCTCTCTCTCTCTATATATATATATATATATTTGCACTCATTTGTGCTCAAAAGTGTAATTTCTTCACACTTTTGCACTAAAGCACCTACTAGAACACCATCTTTTTGTTGCTGAGGTACTTAGGAGCTGGTGTTAGTGTTTTTGGGTTGGTTTGAGCTCAGAAAAGCTACTGGAGTTGTGGTTTTGAAGGTGTTCTTCAAGGGTGAGTCAACTAGCCTTTAAACCCTCATTTTGGTTTAAGCTTTTGGACCTATTTGCATGCTGATTTAAGCTTAACCTTCTATTGAAAAAAGTTCTAATTTTGCATGTTTAACATGTTTGTTTAAGGTCACTTTTGTGTTGGGGGTAGTCTACCCCCTCTTAGGCCTTGTTTGGCCTTGTTCTTGTGCCATCTTTATAAGCTATTGGGATCACCTTGTTTTGGCCTTCTCACCACTGAAACTCAGAGGAATTTCAGTGGTGGAAACGGTGTTTTAAGGTCCCAAATAGGAGAGGGTCATCCCCTCTCCTTGTGTCTTGCATGCTTGTATAGATGGCTCATCAAAGTGGCATGTTTATCTAGCATATGTTGGCCATATCTCAGCTTGTTTTTGGTGTTGTTTTTCCATGCTATACCTCTGTTTTAGGTTGGTTTGATAGCATCTTGCATGCTTCACATATTTGTAGTGCAATCTTGCATGCTAGCATAACATGCATCATGTGTTTGGACCATCATTCTTGCATGTTTTGGCTCAACTCCAAGAAGCTTTTAGCCTTGTTTTACCATGCTTAAGCTCTGATTTATGTTGTTTTGGTCATACATGCCATGTTTTGTATAGCCATAGTGCATTCTAGCTTGTTAGTTTTGAGTTTCCAAGTCACTAGCATGTATTGCTTGGACCATTTCCATGATTTGGCATCATTTCCTACGTGATTTCAGTCCATGTAGCGTGGCCGTACACTCACATCTTTCACTCTTTTGATGCTTTGGAGGTTTGGTTCTTTATGCCTTAAGTATGGGTCATTGTGCATGCCACCATGCTTAGGCCTTTGGGGCTATCATTTCAGTGCATTTTTGGTGTTATTTTGACATGCCATAACTCTTATTTGTGTTGGTATAGTCACCTCATGCTTGGTCTTGGTAGGTGCAGTGTAATCCTCCATTTTGGCCTCGCATGCTTGTTGTTTTAACCCTTTATGCTAGCATGTTTTAGCTTTGGTCCGTGCATGTTTTAGCATCATTTTGGTATGCTCTAGGACTGTTTTGGGTAGCCTTGGCACACGCTTCATGTATTGCATAGCTATAGTGCAAGTGCCTATGCTAGCTTCAAGCTTTGAGCCTTCTAGCATGCCATGCTTATATCGTTAGGATGATTTGGCAGCATTTCACATGTTATTTCAGAGCATTTAGTGTTGTCATACTTCCATGTTTGTCACTCCTTGAGCACTTTTGAGAGTTGTGCTCTTATGCTTAATTGGTGAGTCAATGCATGAGCATGCATTTTCTAGCCTTTCATGCCATCTTTTAAGAGTGTTCTGGCCATTGTCTTGGCATGCATGAATTCTATTTGGGGTTGATTTAGTCCATTGTGCATTGCATTGTATAGCCTTAGTGTTGTGTGCCTCAATGCTTAAGGGCTTTATTTGCATGCTTGTTGTTTGCATTGTGTTTGGCATGCTCATGTTGCATTGCATTGTATTTCCATGTTGTTGCTTTGCATTGTGTTTGGATAGGGTGTTAATCCAAACACGAGAAACGGGGGTGTAGACACCCCATTTTTTACCGTCATTAAGACTTGGACGTCATCGTTTGAACACTCGATGATCATCCATGTTCGTGTTCGTTTTGAGCTCCCGGAGGTCTCGGCCGCGCGCCTTACCTCAAGATCTCTTAACTTGTCTGTTTTGTGCTTGGTTGTGGACCAAACACCTGTGTTTTTGCTTTTGAGGGAAGAGGGTGGCTTGTTGGCCATTTTCTTAACCCACCGGCCTTGTTTTCTTGCTATCGGCTAATAATATTGGCCGATTGGCACTTTAGTTGGTCAGCCAGCCATTTCTTTGGTCGATTGGCCACTTTTTCTGGCCGAGGCCTTTTCTTTGCCTTTTTCAGGCATTGTGCATGCCAGCTGTGCCAGCTGGTGAGCACAGACTCTGCCCTCCATACACGTGTATGGAGGGATTTCATACTTGAGCTTAGCTTCTCTTAGAAGCTTGGAATTGGATTTTCTATAAAAGGAGGGCCTCCTCTCCCTTTCCACAGGTTGAACCATCTGATATAGAAGTTAGATATATCTCTCTCTATATCTCCCTCTCTTTAGATTTGTGTGTGTGTTTGAGCTCAAAAGTGTGTTTTGTTCTTACTATTGCACATAAACACCTAGCACTACACTATCCTTGGTTGCTGAGGCACTAGAAGGTTGATTTCAGAGTTTTTGAGTTGGTTTTGATCCAAGAAGGGTGCTGGAGTTGGTGTTCTTGAAGTGTTCTTCAAGGGTGAATCAACTTACTTTTGATACCCCATTTTGGCTTAAGCTTTTACACATACTTGCATGCTGTTTTAAGCTTAGTGTCCTACTGAAAAAAGTTCTGTATTTTCATGCTTGAGATGTTTCATTAAGGTCACTTTTGTGTTGGGGGTTGTCTACCCCGTCTTAGGCCTTGTTTGGCCTCTTTTTGTGCCTTCCTCTTTGGGCTTTGGAACCCTTTTGTTTTGGCCTTCTCACCACTGAAATCCAGAGGATTTTCAGTGGTGGAGAAGTAGTTTTGAGGTCTTGTATAGGGGAGGGACACCCCCCTCCCTTTGTGTCTCATTTACTTGTGTTGTTGGCTTATAAGAGTAGCATGTTTACTTAGCATGTCTTGGTTCTATTCCAACACTTTTTGGTGGTTTTTAGGACCTGCCTTAACTCTATTTCATGTTGGTTTGATGTCATCTTGCATGCTTCACATACTTGTAGAGTAATCTTGCATGTTTGCATAACATGCATCTTGCATTTTGACCATCATGCTTGCATGTTCTAACTTAAATTTGAGAAGTTTTTAGCCTTGTTTCACCATGCTTAAGCTCTATTTGGGGTTGTCTTGGTCATGCTTGCCATGCTTTGTATAGCCACCATGCATTCTAACTTGTTAGCTTTGGGTGTGTGAGTCATTAGCATGCTTTACTTGGGCCATTTCAGTGATTTGGTATCACTTGTCATAGTATTTCAGTCCGTGTTTCATGCTTGTATGCTTGCATTTGCCATCCTTTCAATGCTTTGAAGAGTTGGTGTCTTATGCTCCATGTTTGGGTCATTGTGCATGTCTCCATGATTAAGTCTTTGGGATGCCATCTCATTGGGTTTTGGGGTTTGTTTTGGCATATTATAGCTCTGATTTTCCTTGATTGAGTCATGCCATGTTTGGTTGTAATGGGTGTAGTGCAATTCCCCCTTTTGGCCTTGTATGCGCCTTGTTTTGTGCTCACCTTTCTAGCATGATTTGACCACATCCCATGCATGTTCTAGCCTTGTTTTGGCCTGTCTTGGGACTGTTTTGGGTCGCCTTGGCCCTTTGGGGCTTGGTTGATATGGCCATAGTTCAAGTACCTTGGCTAGCTTTGAGCTTTAAGTCCATTAGCATGCTATGCTTATCCTATGTGCATGATTTGGCATCATTATTGACATGATTTCAGAGCTTATTGCATCGTCATATTCTCATGTTTATCCCATCTTGCTCATGTTTGAAGATTGTGCATTGTGGTCTAGCTTATGGACCAATGTATGTGTGTGCATGCCTCCCCTTTTGGTCCCTTGATTTGGGTGTTTTGGCCACTGATTAGGGCATGGCTGAGGTCTGTCCTTTTGGTTTAAGCCCATGGAGCATGTTTGCTTTCATGATATTTGCATGTTCGTATTGCGCCGTGTTTGCATATTGAGTATATTGCATGATGTGTAGTTAGTTGCATCGCATGACATTAATATATACTTGTTGCATGCTCGGGTTGTTTGCAAGCTTGCTTGCATACTCATATTGCATTGGGTT
The DNA here is from genome assembly GCA_030407325.1 of Camellia japonica. Lineage (NCBI taxonomy): Eukaryota > Viridiplantae > Streptophyta > Magnoliopsida > Ericales > Theaceae > Camellia > Camellia japonica. The sequence goes on along the minus strand of JAPPVO010000010.1, from coordinate 53,961,413 downwards.
TGTTTGCATGCCATTAGTCTTGTTGCATTGCGTAATGTCCCCATGTTGCATTGTATTTGGCATGCTTGTTTGCATTACATTGCGTTTGGTTTGGGTTGTCAAACCAAACACGAGGAGCAAGGAACGTTCATACTGGAAGTGACGAAACGTCCCTCAATCCTTAGTCGCCGACACTCTTGATCCAAGCATGATAGAGTTCTAGGCATTCATATGTTTTGTTGCATTCATTCCATATTAATTTGCACATTTGACACCTTTGGCCATCATGCATTGAAATGCGTGATTGGTGGCCCGAGGGTCGAGAGCCATACTCCCTTGAGTTCATAGCATGATAGGGAGGGTGGTCATGCACACATTGTCTTGTAAATTCCTTGACATGCACTGTCTGTCCTCTGCTGCAGCAAAAATAAGATTTTGCAGGAAGGGATGGCCGGTCGGCCACATTCAGTGCCGGCCGGCTAACAATATCTGGCCGAGGTCCCCACAAATGGTCGATGACCAGTTCCTCTTGGCCGGTGGCCTTGAATTTCAGCCGGTGACATCCCACAGTGCATAGAAGGTGATTCAGAAGCATTCTTGAGACTTGCACAGTTCTCAGAGGTGCAGAGCAGTGTAAATAGAGGCAACATGTGACATGGCGATGGATTTCCGAGTGAAGCCGTCTGAGCACGCATGCATCCCTCTTCCCGAGGCTGTTTTACTGCTTTAATAGCTTAATTAATTTGTTTAATTAGTTAAGTGTTGTGTAATAATTAGTTAGCTCGTTAGTTAGTTAATTATTTGATTTGTATTATTCTTTCGGTCCCTCCGTCGAGAGGGCGAATTGTGTAATAAGCGTGCGTGTGTGTGATACATGTCTTCCAACCCCCACTTCTTTCTCCCTTTTACTTAACCACTTACGATGGTTAGTTCTAGGGCACATTTCAATTAGCATCCTTATGTTATGCATGTTTGCATCATTCATCTGTATTGCATGCACCGGGCTCGGCGCATCATACTAACCGCATAGTATTTCAATTTCAACTTGAATACATGTATCGAGTTGTCGCATTTCACATGTCATTATTAGATTAGCCGAGCCTATTCTAGTTGCATTTCACATGTGTTGCATTAGTCATCTTAACCTAAACTAGGATCATGCATGATTTCTAACTAGTTTCTTGTTTTGGCTCGGAGTACACTGTGAGTGTTTATGCTTTAGCACCTTGCATGTATGTGAGTGTTAACATGAGAGCATGCTTGCCATGAGGCTATTTGCTTATATGATATAACTGCCTGAATGCCTGTGGGTGAAGGTTTGATTGCTTGAATTGGGGCAATCCATTGAAATCCGTGCTTTAGCCTACTTGCGAGTAGCAAACCTCAAACTGTTTCCAAATAAACGGATATGCGATGCTTTATTCCAAATTAGGCAATCTAGTCTATACTTGTGTGTTGTGCGCATCACCTAGTAATTCTAGCTAATTAACCGGAATAAGAACGCATGTGTTTTCAAAAACTCAATATCATGCTTAGTACAGGCCGATCTTCAGATCGGGCGAGCGGGGGTGCTCATAGATGACCTTCTCCAATCGTACCCAAGTTCCCGAGCCGAGCCAACTTTGGTGATGATGGACACGTGGCCTTAGGCACGAGTCAGGCTTTCCTAAATTTCCCAAAAATAAAATATTTAGGTGGCGACTTTGTATCTGGCAAAGCAGTCCTTGTTTGACACTTCTTTCTTAAAAATCAGTTTTCCAAAACGATTTGCCGGATTTGGACTCTTTGGTGATTTATCGGTCTCGCATTGCACTTTGCGGGATTAGATTTAGAACCGTGACATTTGAGTCTGAACTGTAGAACCAAAGCCCCCTCGGTCGCGTCTACAGGGGGGCGTTTCATACTTGAAGTGATGAAACACGCCTCATTTCTCGGTCACGGACACTTTTGATCATGCATGATAAGGTGGAGGTTCATTGAGTCTTATATGGTATTTGTGTGCATTCATTGACATTGATTTGTGTAACTCGGCCTCTTTGGCCATCAGGCATTGAGATGCGTGATCGATGGCTCGAGAGCCGAGCTCTACACTTCTTGGAGCTTTAAACATGATAAGGAGTGTGGTTGTACACACATTTTCTTGCAAATACACTGACATGCCTCTGTTAGTGCTCTGTTGTAGCAAAAGGAGAATTTGCAGGAAGCAGTGGCCGATCGACCATCAAAGTCTACCGATCGGCTATAAATTTGGCCGATAGCCATAAACACTGGCTGATGGCCATTCCTCTTGGCCGACCACCTCTCAACATGGTCCGAAGGTGGATCAAAAGTATCTTGGAAGTTGGCACAATTTTCAGAAGTCCAAAACAGTGCAAACAGAGGCAATATGAGGCACGGTAGTGGATTTCCGAGCGAAGCCGACCGAGCACGCATGCATCCCTCGTCACGAGGCCATTTCAGTGCTTTTGTTAACTTAGAATAGTTATTTGTTTCAACCTGATTTGTAATAATTAATTAGCTTGTTAGTTAATTAGTTTCGATTTGTAACTAAGTAGTTTAGCTTAGCTTAGCATAGCTAGTTAGATGATTCATTCGAACCCTCCGTCGAGAGGGCGAATTTTGTAATAAGCGTGCGTGTTTGTGATGCATGTCTTCCAACCCCATTTCTTTCTCCCTTTTATTTACTAGCTTTCGATGGTTAGTTTTAGGGCATGTTTCAATTAGCATCCTTATGCTAGCATATTTGCATTCATTCATCTGTCTTGCATGCACCGGGCTCGGCGCATCATACAAACTGCATTGTATTTCAATACTAATTTGAATACATGCATCAATTGTTGCATTTCACATGACATCTTAGAATAGCCGAGCCTATCTTAGTTGCGTTTTGCATGCGTTGCATTAGACATCTTGACATAGGTAGGATCATGCATGATTACTAACTAGCTTCTGTTTTGGCTCGGAGTACTAGGTAAGCTTTTACACTTTAGCATCCTTGCATGAGTGTAAGTAACTGCCATATTTAGCATGCTTGCCATGAGGCTATGTGCTTAACTGCCATAACTGTCTGAATGCCTGTGGGTGAAGGCTTGATTGCCTGGATTGGAACAACTCGATGATTGTGAGTTTTTAAGCCCACTTGAAGTGGCAAAATCATGTTTTCTAAGCCCACTTGAGGGTGGCAAATCCGCGTCTTAGCCTACTTGCGAGTAGCACTTTCAAACTACTTTCACAAACAAACATGAGTTGTTTTGTTCCAATCCCCGTGATAGAGTCTATACTTGTATGCTGTGTGCATCACATAGTAAGATAGCTAATAAATTAGAATAAGAATGCATGTGTTTTCAAAAACAACATATCATGTTAGTAAAGGCTGATCCTTTGATCGGGCGAGCGGGGGTGCTCATTTCATGACCTTCCCCCCTCGTACCCAAGTTCCCGAGCCGAGGCAACTTTGGTGATGACGGACACGTGGCCTTCGGCACGAGTCAGGGTTTCCTAAATTTTCCAAAACAAAATATTTAGGTGGCGACTCTGTATCTGGCAAAACAGTCCATGTTAGGCACTTCTTTATTAAAATCGATTTTCCAAAAAGATTTGCCGGATTTGGACTCTTTGGTGATTTATCGGTCTCACATCACACTTTGTAAGATTAGATTTAGAACTGTGACTTTGAGTCCGAACTATAGTAGCTAATGAACAAAACGATTTCGTGCCTTCGCGCGCGGAGCCGTGGATGTTCAGGCACGTCTACACAACCGAGTTATAAATGGTTAGGGCTGAACATCAAAATGAAGTTGCCTACGTATCAAAAAAATGGGAATCAGGCCTTACATAGTTCATGGTTAGGGTTCACTCGAGTTTTCACTCTCTCGTTTTGCACTCTAATTTTTGTCAAATCTGCCATTTCAAGTTTTCAACCTTGCGAGCTCCACTTTATTTATTTTCCTTTTTCTTGCTCTAACTTTTGTCTAGGTCACCCTTCCAAGTTTTCGGCCCAACGTGCCTCTTAACGATAGTATTTCTTCAACTTGTCCATGTTGATTGGTTGTGAAAACTCTAGTCCATCTAGATCCATCAGGATAACCACTCTTTCTGACCAAATTGATTTGATGATGTAAGGACCAGTTCAATTGGGTTTGAACTTGTCCCTAGGATCGTAAATTAGAGCCCGATTTTCCTTCAACACTAGATCTCCCTCATTCAGATTCCTAAACTTGACCTTCTTGTGGAATGCTCAAGTAGTCCTATGCTGATATCCCTGCATATGGTACAGAGCCTTCAATCTTCTCTCATCAAATAACATTAGCTCTTCGAATCAATTTTGTTGCCACTCAACCATGATTCTCAACAAAGGTACCTCTACCTCAATCGGTAGCACTGCCTCCATCCCATAGACCAGAGAATAGGGGGTTGTCCTAATAGATGTCTGGATCAAGGGTCATGTAGCCCCACAATGCGAAACGTAGCATATCTGACCAATTCTTACATGTTTCCACCATCTTTCGTAAGATGTTCTTGATATTTTTGTTTGTTGCTTCAACGACTTCATTGGTTTGATGCCTATAGGTTGATGACATGTGAGAGGTGATAGTATATTTCTCGAGCTGATCAATCACTTTCCCCCAAAAGTGCGACCCATTGTTCGAAATAATCTCATTTGGAACCCCATACCTACAAATGAGGTTGTTTTTGATAAACTTGGCCATGTACGATGCCTTTAACATTGTGTATGATTGCGACTCCACCTACATGGTAAAGTAATCAATTGCCGCTAAGATAATCTTGTGTCCATTTGACCCTTTTAGTGTTATTGCCCCAATCACATCGATTCCCTAGGCTGAAAGAGGCCACGGCGAAGTCATGTTATTCAACTTTGATGGCGGGATGTTTATGCGATTGGCGTGAATCTGACACTTGTGGCATCGCTGGACAAAGCTGACACAATCATTTTCCGTAGTCAACCAGTAATATCCTAGTCTAAGGATTTTTCTTGCTAATATTATACCATTCATTTGAGCCCTGCATTCCCCTTCATGGATAGATTCCATGATGTGCTTTGCATAATCTTCGTCCATGCACAACTTTTGCATTCCTAGATGACCCATTCTGGGCAACTTATCTCAGCAAATGATGAATTGCACGGCCAGATGTCGTATCCCCCTTTTGTCTTTAGCATTTTCCCCTTGTGGGTGTACTTCTTTTTCTAGAAAATTACAAATTTCAAATTACTAAGGACCCTCATCTTGGGCTTCTTCTGTCGCGGCAATCATCTCGTATGCAGTGCGTATCTTCGCTCTATGATAATTGGACGCATCCTCACCCCAATTGGTATGTCCACCATTGAAGCTTAGGTTGCCAAAGCACCAATGAACCTATTATTCTCCCTCACCAAATGTGTAAATGTCAATCACTCAAACTTCGAAATTAGCATATCAAGGGTTTGATGATAGACTTTCATTTTCTCTTCCTTCACTTTCTAATCCCCATTGGCTTGAGACACAACTAGGTTTGAATCTCCAATCACATCCAATCTTATTGCCCTAACTTCTAGGGCGACTTCCAGTCTTGTTATGCATGCCTCATACTTTGCTTGATTGTTGGATACTTCAAAACGAAATTTGAAGGCCAGAGGTACGTGGGAGTCATCGGATGTCCCGTATTCATAGTGATTGCCAGTTTTATCAAAATACAACTTCCAAGTGTCTTCTTCTAATTGCAAGATCTCTTCATTCGAGAATTCATACTTCACATCCTCTTTTCCATTGATTGGGTGGTTTGCCAAGAACTCTTCTACGACTCTTCCCTTGACAGATTTGCGAGTGACATATCAAAGATCGAACTTAGAAAGCAAAAGCAGCCATCAAGCAAGCCTACCAGTAAGCGCTGGTTTCTTAAAGAGTTATTTGACAGGATCTAACCTTGAAAAACTAAGATTACTGAGTGTGCTAACAAGTAGTGCCTTAACTTTCTAGTGGCCCACACCAAGGCTAGATAAGCCTTTTCTAGAGGGGTGTAACATATTTCGTATTCCAACATCTTCTTGCTCAGATAGTATATGGCCTTTTCCACTTTTTCCTTCGATTCTTGCGTTAGCATGCAGCCCATAGTAGACTCAGTCACTGACAGGTACAAGCTCAATGGTTTCCCTAGCTCAGAGGGTGATAAGACAGGCGGATTCTGCATTTGTTGTTCGATTTGCTCAATATTCATGATTTTGAATGAGTTTCTAAGGGTTATTACAAAGTTTTGACTCATATGCGCAAGTTTGGAGCTTAGAAAACATGTTTTGAACTTGGAACACAATTCTGGAATTTTCAGAATCTGGTCACATCGCTTGAGTAGAGGTGTTACCGCTCGAGCGCACTTTACGAGGTCTCAGTACTTTTGCAGGCTTTGCAGTTGGCTCGATCGACCAAGTGTGTGCTCGAGTTCGTATAGTAAGAGTTGTTGAATTTGAGTTTGATCTTTTGGGCTGTCGTAATGTTAGTGTGATGTGGAATCGCGTTGCAACTTTGGAGTTAGTGGGCTTTGGTTTTAAAGAATGAGAGTGGCTTTAAGTTAACTTTTGTTGGGAGTACCTTAGTATGATTAGAATGTGTATCCAGTGTTCATGAATTCTATGTGGACACGAAGTACATTGTGTGAGCATTTGGGTAAATTCTATACGTTGGAGTGAGATTGTTTGAGTAGATGTAGACAAATTTGCATAAACTGTTAGCCGGTTCGTCGAGTGAAAAGGATAGAGTGGGGGAAAAAAAAAAAAAAAAAAAACAAAGGAAGCATAAATTTTTTTTGGTTAGGCAATTAAGATTATGGTTTAGACTTTTCGAGTAGTGTGTGGTGTGATTGCATTATATTTCATAAGAGTCTATGTTTCTTGTTGTTCTAAGTGATGTACTTGAGGCTAACGTGATCTCTAATTTTTTTTTATTTTTTTGGAATAATTCAGGGAAGAATATGATTGTACTAGGGGATGAACGGAGGTTCCTATGGGATGAAATATTTTAAGTCATTGTTTGTGTTAGTTTTGTTCAAATTGAGTAACCTGATGCAGATTCGTTTGAATATTGAGATGCGCTAGTTGTTGTGTGACGGTTGCAATTACAAAATATATTATTGATTTGTATCTTTAAAGAGAGGGTGTTCTCATTGGTTAAGAGTCTTGAGATAATCAGCTTGGATTGATTTTAAGTAGATTGTTGCACTAGATTATGGAAAAGATAGTTTGTGGTGAGCCATCTTTAATGTTGTATAACGTTTGAATACTTTTCTGAGTGCTCTTGAAAATAGTTGGATTCTTTTGTTGCTGTCACATGTTGAAATAGTTGTGTGGAGTGAGCAAATTTTGTGGAGGTGTTTGAACGTATTCAAGTGAGATGGTGAGTACGGTTGTATTCCAATTGTGAGTTTGACAGGTTTTAATTAACCTTTTATATGTTGCAAAAGTCACCTATATACCTATATTTTCCCTTCCTATTACGAATTATGGGTTGAAATTGTAGTACGATGGTTTTAAGTTGAGGAATGGCTTCTATAGAGTAGTGTATCTTAATATTATGGATAGCTAGTGGGTGTAGAAATTTTATTTTTGAGTGTATTGAAAATTTCGTTACTTCATATTGGTAAAATAATTTTGCATATATAAATAAAACGAGATGTTATCACGTTTGTAGGGCTGATTGGATTAGGATGTTCGTCATTCTTGTTTGATTTAAGTTATACGTAGTAGTACCATTCGTGAGGAATTATTGTTGTGTTTATACTTCTACATTTGAAGTGTTTTCGATTTTGATTGCGGTGTCTTTTACAATAGGAGGCAAGACAACGTTGAATTCTTAAGAGTGAGTTTGATAAGTGTTTGGGGGTATTGAGGGAATGTTTCAATGAGAAAACAATTATTGAGAGTTTAAAGCTCAGGTGATTATGTTTAAGAGTAAATTTCATTGTTCTTTATCTAGGCGAATTTTAGGGGCGAAATTCCTTAAGGAGGGAAGATTGTAACGAATTGAATCAAATTGAATGCCCTTATTGTTATAGTTGTGATATTGTGAACCATTCTACTTAAATTGGCAAAAACAAATTATATTATTTCTTGATTTCGATTCCATAAAGCCCGCATGGAAACTTTTTTTAGTTTTAATTATTCTTGGGTCTTGAGTTATAAATGTGATATAAATTTAATTTTTGGGACTTATTTAATTAACCCATACTTGATCATTTTGGTTGAATTAGACTCAATTGATTGAATTACGACTCGTTTGTAACCATCTAGTATTGTTGTTATTATCATTATTATTGTTATTATTTATTTTATTACCATAAAAGAGTTAGGAATATTTATAGTATGTACCATCAAGCTAAATATATATTTTGTGATAATCTTTTCTTCATTTATATTGCAAGATATCTATTGTTATTAAAATATACTTTTATTATTATATATATATATATATATGAGTGTATGTATATCTATATAGATAGATATTTGAAAGAAAAAAATTAAATTAAATTAAATTGAATAAAAAAGGCAGACCCACGTGGGTGCTGCTCTCCCTCATTCCCTTAATCCTTCTTTCTTTTTCTTTACTTCATTTTTTTTTTGCCTCCACTTCTCTCTCGGCTCTGTCTCTCCCACTCTCTAACCAAAGCACAAAATATTTGTATTTTGTTTAATCCACACAAATCCATTAATTTTTGGCCATAGTTCTTAAGGTTATTTTGACAAGCATCTCAAGGGAAATATTTTGACCCGTGGAAGTTGAAATCCAACAAAGTTAAAAATTGAGATTTTTACTTGTCTCTTTTTCTAGCTTTTGAGGTTGGAATTTTCTAAACGTTATGTATGCATTTTAACTTTGTTATGTGTTATTTTGATATTGTGATGTTTGATAATATTATGGTTTTATTAATAGTTTATTAAATGCATAAAAAGGAAGAAGTTGTAAACTTTTTGAAAATCTCTTATTAGTTGAGAGTGATTTTTGTATGACTCATGGATTTTGAAGAATATATTTTTTTTTTAAAAATGAGAAATCCCTAAATTTTAATAAAACCCTAGAAATTTAAAATGTTAAGATTTAGATTTTTGGACTAAGTTTGTGAAAAGATTATAAGTGTTAAAAACATATGTTTATTTAAACAAATGAGAATTTGAAATTGGATATTTAAAAGGATGAGATTGATGAGAATGTTGTTGGGAATATTGGAAACCGTTGAGGTTCCTCTTGGAAATTGTTTAATTTGAAAATATTAACTCTTGAGAAAGATGAAAATATTTATCATGTTGAGGTATTACAAAAAGTGGAAAGAAACATATGTTGCTTTTGGCACTATGGAAATTTTTGGTGAATTCTTGAGTTTGAATAAAAAGGAAAAAATTAATAAAAAGTTTTGGAAGAATATTATGATTCTTGATTGAGTTGGGAAATAGAAGCTTGGATATGTGAAAATTTAAGATTATGAGTTATATTTGTCTCTTAAAATTTATATTTTGTATAGAGATAAATGTTTAGGCAATTGGTGAAGGATTGTATTGATTGTTGTAGAAATTGTATGTGAATTAGGTAAATTGAAATATTTGCAAATTCATATATAGGATTGAACATTGCATAACTTAGGATTTAATCCTCGCATTGCATTTGAGAAAAAGATTTTCAAATTGATTCATTGAGAATATTTGAAATGTGTTAAAGTTATGGGATAAATACATTTGGTAAGTCCAGATAGGGGGTGTAGATTGGTATTGTTTAAGTTGGTTTGAGTGTCCAGGGTGAAAGATTGAAAACACTCACGGAGTAGATGCCACGTGCCTTTCGGTTAGGAGCTGGTAAAGTGGAGATTAGTAGTGCTAGTTATGCCTACTTGCAAACACCAGCCTAAGGATTACCAGAGTCGTATTTACTGCCTCTTATTCTGTCAAATGGATGATTAAATTGGTTATGTTTTTGAACAAGTGCATGGCATGAGAATTTCAAAATGAGACAACTTATGATTTTAGCGTTGGCATCTCATATGCATTGCATATCATGATACTGTTAAACTGCGTGCATTTTATTTAGATTAACTCTGTTAGGCTCTATACTCATCCCTTAGTGGAAACCATTTTTCAGGTGATTGTAGTGTCTCCACCAAAGTGAAGCCTGTGTAGGATCTTTTTAGAGTAAAAGGCTCATTTATTTATTTGTTTTGTTTTCTTTTGCAAGCCAAGGGCTATCTATGTATGGGTTTAAAAATCACTTTGTTGTAATCAAACAAAACCTTGGAACATGTAGCCATTAAGGCATTAATTTGTATTTTGTTGCTTTAACTTCTTGTTATCACATGCTACAAATTCATATATGAAGGATGATTAATATATTAATGCTCGTGGTCTCTCTTTTGTGAAATCTCATGTTAGATATTGTTAATGAAAAAATGGAGACTTAGTATGAATATTTACTATTGAAACGTCTATATTATTCAATATTCTTGTATGTAATAATGAGAAGTGATGAGATTTAGATTATGTCTATGAGTTAATTTAGATATATCGGATGTCAATATTTTTGATGAGGTTACAGATGTCGCAAAAGAGTTAGACCATATATCATTGAATGTGTAACAAACAAAAAATGAACACCTATCATAACACATTATTGTGGGAGCTTTTCAGAATTTCTAACATTTTCTTTTAGTAATTAGATTTGACCAGGGTTTATATATACTAACTTTTTTTCATGGCGAGATTAACAAATGATATTTATATTAAAAAAGTTGTTAAACGTTATAAAAATAACATTTATACAGCTTAGAGTATCAAATTATGATATTTTTATATTGTAACACCTATATGGGGGGAAATCGAAGTGTCAAATCTTATAAAAATTTAATTATTTCCCTCTCATTACAGCAACAATAGTCTGGAAAATATTTTCGATATTTGAAAAATATAAAATATTTTTCACTTAACAAACAAGATCAGGGAAAAAAAAAATTACAGCAACAATAGTCCCGAAAATATTTTTGATATTTGAAAAACATAAAATATTTTTCACTTAAAAAAAAAAAAAAAAAAAAAAAAAAAAAAAAAAAAAAGACAAAGAAAATGTAAAATTCCGCTGCCGGGAGTTGAACCCGGATGACAAATTGATAATCATTCCAGATGTGCTACAGCGGATTTGATATTTATTGTCTTTATTAATATTCTTTTGTTTGTTTAATTAACTTTAATTGTGTGTTATCCTTTACTCATTTCCATACAATTATCATTTATATTTTTTAAGTCTAACTTTTGGGTCATAACAACGATCTAAACCGTTATTTTCATAAGTTCAATAATAAAGATGAGTTTTACAAAAAAAATAATTTAATATTACTACTGAAAAAAGAAATATTTTGTTTTGTTTTTTTTTTTTTTTTTAATGGAAAGTAACTATGAGTTTAAACTTAAATTGTCAATTTTATAAAACAAAATGTAATATGTTCATATGTTTATCAACATTTGATAAAGATTATTATTCTTCATAACCAATTTTTACTTCAATATTTTATGGTATGAACGATTGAATCATCATTGTGGGTTTGGGATTTAGTAATGGAACAACTAGTAAAACATTCCTCTCCAACTTTTGATAGTAGGAGAGGTCCAATATATTTTTCTTTATTAGTTAAGGTTCCTTAATAATATTATTAGAGAATTTCAGCTCGTCACAAAAAAAATTTCCCTATGACAAGCTGAAATTTCTCTGTGAATTTTTTTTTTGAAAAACTAAAATTTCTCTATGAAGATAAATTTCTCTGTATTGAAATTTTTGTGTTGAAATTTCTCTACGAAAATATTGAGGGATCTCAACTATTATAAAAATATTATATGTCATTTATCTTATAAAATTTTAATATCAGAGATCTTAATCTAAAAACTTCTTTAATAACAGTAACAGTTTTACTAAATTCATCTATCCTCATGTCAAAATTAGTAATATCAAATTTGATGAGAGTTTTTGTCTATATTTATTTCATGACGAGATTAACAAATGTCATTTATATTAAAATTATAAAAAAGAACATTTACATTGTTAGAGTAATGTTATCAAATTATCATATTTTTATGCTGTAATACTTTTATTTTGGAGATCAAATAGTCAATCTTATAAAAAATTATTTATTTCTCTCTCATTTTGGATGTTTTTGTTGTATCCCCCTCCTCATTACAATGCACTATTTTAGTTTGGTTGGGTATTGCGCATTTACTCACATCAGGGAGGCTCTTTATTAGGTTAATCATTGAATTATGATTATTTGAATATAATTCTTTACATATTATAAAATAATTTTCTTTCTCGTTATGAGATTATTTGTTGTAATCATTTTAATGAATATTTTATTTAAAAATGATAAATCTTAATGTAACTATGTTATTTTGTATGCAAATTATTATATTTTTTATTTATTTATATATCATTTACACCATTATATATGCAAAAGCAAATATTTCTGAGGTGTCCATCACTAATACATATGTAATTCTCTTTGCTTCTTTTTTTTTTTTTTTTTTTTTTGTGTGTAATGTGAAAATGGTAATTATACGTACAATCATCTTTTCATGCATTTGTTTTTAATGAAATTTTTATTTTTATTTGTTTATAAAAGTAAATATATATTTGATAATATCACACAGAGAGGTATCGAGGTCGATCCTTCTAAAATCAAGGTCATCGTAGAAATGCCACCATCGAGGGCTGAAAAGGAGGTGCGAGACTTTCTAGGTAAAGTGCAATTCATAAGATAGTTTATTGCAAAATTAACCTTGACTTGTGAACCACTCTTTGGTCTCCTAAAGAAAGGAAAGAAGTTCCAATGGGACGGCCGATACCAAGCTGCTTTTGAACAGATCAAGCAATATTTACAGAATCCACCTGTGTTGTCACTGCTTGAGCCAGGAAAACCGTTGATTCTATACCTTTCAGTGACTGAGACTACAATGGGCTGCATGCTCGCACAGGAGTCTGAGGACAAAGTGGAGAAAGCTATCTACTACCTGAGCAAGAAAATGCTGGATTACAAGACCCGCTACACTCCGCTGGAGAAGGCTTGTCTGGTCTTGGTATGGGCTACCAGGAAGCTGCGGCACTACCTGTTAGCTCACCCTGTAATACTAGTTTCGAGATTAGATCCTATCAAATATCTCTTCGAGAAACCGGCACTTACGGGTAGGCTAGCCCGTTGGTTGCTTCTGCTTTCCGAATTCGATCTGAAGTACATGACGCGTAAGTCAGTGAAAGGAAGAGCGGTAGTGGAGTTCCTAGCCGGTCACCCAGTGGAAGGGAATGAAGCAGTTGAGTACCTGTTCCTAGACGAGGCCATTCTACATGTCGAAGAAGAGACTTGGATGATGTACTTTGACAGAGCGTCAAACCAATACGGGCATGGGATAGGGGTGTTGCTGATAGCACCTGACAATTCCCGTATACCTCTAGCATTCAAACTCCGGTTCAAAGTATCGAACAATGAAGCAGAGTATGAGGCATGTATTGCTGGTTTAGAAGCCGCCCTAGAAGTAGGGGCAAAACGGTTGGATGTCATCGGGGAGTCGAACCTTGTTGTATCTCAAGCTAAAGGAGATTGGAAAGTTAAAGAAGAAAAGATGAGAATCTATCACTAGACCTTGGACGTGCTGATTCCTCGGTTTGAGAAACTGAATTTCACCCATCTGTGAAGAGAGAACAACAAGTTCGCTGATTCATTAGCAACTCTATCTTCTATGATAGACATCCCTTTCGAAGTCTGGATGCGTCCGATCATCATTGAACAGAAATTCGTGCCGGCCTACGAGCTGATTGCTACCATAGATGAGGTACAAGATGAGAATCCCTGGTATTACGATGTTTGGAACTTCTTGGAGAAGGAAGCGTATCCACCAGGGGCAAATGCCAAATATAAGAGGGCAATTCGAAGAATGGCTGCTCAATTCATCGTCTGCGGGGGTAAACTGTACAAGATAGGTCATCTCGGGATGCATAAGCTGTGTGTTGATGCTGAAGAATCCAAGCGCCTGATGGAGGCCATCCATGGAGGAGAGTGCGGAGCGCATATGAACGGGGTGATGTTAGCCCGGAAGATCCTTAGACAGGGTTACTACTGGTCCACCATGGAGGAGGATTGTATAGGCTTTGTTCGGCGATGCCACAAATGTCAAATGCATGCAAACCGTATGAACATTCCGCCGTCAAAGCTATACAACATGACTTCGCCATGGCCATTTTCGGTCTGGGAGATTGATGTAATTGGGGCTGTCACTCCAAAGGGGTCCAATGGGCATGAGTTCATTTTGGTCACGATAGACTATTTCACGAAGTGGGTTGAGGCCCAATCTTATGCGGTGTTGAAGGCAGCGTACGTTGCAAAGTTCATCAGAAATAACATCATCTGTCGCTACGAGGTCTGGAATGAGATTATTTCAGATAATGGTTCCCACTTCAAGAAGGAGGTGATCGATTTGTTGGAGAAGTACAACGTGGCTTTTCATAAGTCATCTACATATCGGCCGCAAACCAACGGAACAGTTAAGGCCGCCAATAAGAACATCAAGCGTATTTTGCAGAAGATCGTGGAAACCTACTGGGACTGGCCAGATAAGCTACCATTTGCTCTGTGGGGCTACCGAACTTCAATTCGAACTTCTACTGGAGTAACTCCGTATTCCTTGGTCTATGGGATGGAGGCTGTTCTGCCTATCGAAGTTGAGGTTCTGTCATTACGGGTATTGGCTGAGTGTCAGATAGCTGAGGCAGATTGGCAGCAAAGCAGGTTTGAAGAACTCATGCTCTTTGATGAAAGAAGGCTGAAAGTACTGTATCACGTTCAGGGTTATCAACGAAGAATTGCCAGGGCTTTCAACAAGAAGGTTAAGTCCAGGAATTTGAAAGAAGGAGATTTGGTGCTTAAAGACAACCGAGCTCCCATCCACGACCCTAGGGGCAAGTTCAGACCCAATTGGACTGGACCTTACATCATTAAGTCTATTTGGTTGGGTGGAGCTGTCGTTCTGATGGACCTAGATGGCCTAGAGTTCTCCCAGCCGATCAACATGGACATGTTGAAGAAATACTTTCCCTGAGTGGCTCGCTAGGCCGAAAACCCGAAAGGGCGACCTAGACAAAAGTTAGAGCACAGAAAATTTGAAATTATAAAAACTGAGCTCGCAAGGTTGAAAACCCAGAAAGGGCGGCCTTGGCAAAAGTTAGAGCGCCAAAGGAGAGTGTTAATACACGAGTGAACCTGAGTCGAACTACGTAAGGCTTGATTCCCATCTTTGGGATACGTAGGCAACTTTATTCTGAAGTCCAGCCATAAACACTTCCCCGATCAACTTTGTCCGTGTGATCATGTTTGGTCATCTTTGTCTATTCTGCATTCAAGAGCTCGGTTGTGATCTCCAGTGCAGTGCTATTCAGACTAGGGGCAACTTTCTAGTTGCTTGGATCTAGGGTTGTACATCTCAGTGATAGATCTCGGGCGTGTCCAGTTGTGATTCATATCGAAAATGGTTTTGAAAAGTTTTAATAAAAGTTGATTTTGCTCAAATTAATCTTTTTACAACTTAGACCATTTTTGGACCAAACGGAAAATTTTCAGTACCCACAACCTTCAATTATATTGATTTCAGTACAGAGTTCTTCTACTCTTGAATACAAATTGAAGTTGCTTTTTATTACATTCATAAAGAAAACTTGAAAGTACTGATTAAAGCAAATAAATTCGGGGCATAGTCAGGTGTTCTTACGTCCCCTTCCAGAGCTTGTGGAAGCCTCTGATGCCAAAGTAGGCCCAACCAGTGCCTCTTCATCAAGCCAAGCTATGCACTTATTAGAGAGGGTGCAACTGAAAGTGGGAGCGGGGGCCAGAAGCTCTCTCGTCCTCTATGTTGTGGCATACTGAGCTAGCTGTACGCCTCGGACTGAAAATGCAGCAGGGTACTCTATCCCCTCTTTTGAGCAAGTCTAATCATGTCCGAACTGGTGCCCGAATCGAAACGGGAAGTAAAGGACACAGTGTGTCAGGTCAATCAACTGAATCCCGGGCTGGCGGGTCATGCTATAGCTCATCGTCGGTAAATTAAGCCAGGGGCAGCGCCAAGCAATACTGGTAGTGGACAAACTGCACATCCAGTCGCACCACCATCCCTCATCAGGGGCATCGACTAGGCATTGTCGGAAGAAATAGCTGCGAGCTGAATGTGCTGGGCATGAGTCCACAATCTTCAACTTATCCATCAACCATATCTGGGGAGGGATGAAAAATGAGATATTAAAGAATAGAGAGGTGTACGTTGAGAGAAAAAGTGAGAAAAGGGTTTTGAGAGAAAAACCGAGCCTGAGGGCCAAGTGATGTGAGAAATATATGTGAGATGGGGTGGGAAACATTACCTATAGTAGTAGTGGACTCCCTGTAAATCTAGTCGTCTCCCGGCGATGAAAAACGTCCAAACCCATCAATGTCTCAGCTAGTGTCATGACGATGCAGCTCTTGCCCTCTTTTAAGCCCTCGGCGACTTCAATCAAACGAGTGCTAAACCCACCGGAGCCTGGGGCAAGCAAGAAATGAGACAACATACATAAGCAAAGCGCATGTCGCCGATAACCCTGCCAATGATGATCGCCACGGTCACCGGCATCAGAAAAACGACGAATCAAGCTTGGAATGTCCAGCTCTCTGTCGTGAATCAATGACCAAGCATCATGCAAAGTAAGGCCACACATCCGTCCTAAGGCTTGGACGTAGCCGAAGCGGAATTGAGGCAAGATTTCTTCATCGCGCTCGAATTCCATTAAAGCTTGGAAGTCCTTGAAAGTGGGGCATATCTCTTGTCTGCCAAAGCTAAAGACGTGTGTCACCGGATTCCAAAACCTTGTCGCGGCATGAAGAAACGGAAAACGCAGCGGGGTGCGACTCAACATGAATAGTGCATTTATGCTAAAGCCCCGAAAATTCAGTTTTTCCGTGCCATCTAAGTTGGCAATCCAATTTGTGAGATTTTGGACAAGAAATGCTTCCATTTGGTGCAAAAACTGAGCTCAAATGGAGAAACTACGAAGCTGGGGCTTTTGTAGAAGATAAGGTGTTGAGTGGAAGATAGGTGGCAGCATTCTGGAGGTTCTTGCCATTGTTGGCCGATCGGCCAAAAATAGTGCCGACCGACCATATTTTTAAGCCGATCGGCTAGTAATGATGGCCGATGGTCATTTCTTGTGGCCGATGGCCTCTCACCTTGGCCGATGACCTTCCCTTTTGTTCTCTAGGTTGTCCATGTGTTGGAGATGTTGAGAACTTGTGATTTGTTCCACTTCGAATGCCTTCCGGTGATGATTTTGCGAAGTCGCGCCTGTGTTACTTCAATTTGTTTATCGAGTTGTTGTACTTTTGTTTATCGAGTTGTATTTCATGTTCTTTAGTCCTTGTCTTGCTTATCGAGTTGTATTTGCGTTTGATTAGTATGTCAAGTTCTTTTGTTTTGCTTATCGAGTTGTTTTGTTGTCGGTCGGTTCACTACCTGCTTAATGCAATTCGAGTGTTTAGTTTTCAAAACAAAGTTCAATCTCATTTACATTGTTATGTAATGCGATGCGATGCAATGCGATGCTTAGAATGTACAAATATAACACTTTTTTAACAAAAAGAGCTGTTTCATTCCATCATGTTTTCTTTTGCAAGAGTACATAGTTTTGAAGAACATAAAACCTGCCTGAGGCAGTACAATGTGCAAAACTACTAGTAAAAAGAAAAATAAAGCAAAAAAAGAAGAGCAGCATCTGGATCGGCGCCAATTGCCTCAAATGCGGGAGTCCGTCCTTGTTCTCTTCCTGGACGAAGGTCCAGGATCGCCACTGTCAGCTCTGCTGTCTGAGCCTGAACCGGAACCATCCCTAGTCTCATCCTGAGATGACTCCGCCTCTGCATTAGACTCGTCATCATCTGGGGCAGGCGCCCATGAGCTACTCCTAGAGTGAGTACGTCCGGCTCTGCTGCGGCTGCGTACTGAGATCTCTCGTCCTGCTCTCCCCGCTCCTCGGCCAGGTACTGAAAGTCCTGGTGAAGCACCCCCTACGACCGGTATCTGGAATGGGGCCTGGAAAGAACAACCGGCAAATGCATCAGTTATGCTATGCAAAGTCGAGTATGGTATCGAATACAGTGTATGAGTATAGTGTATGAATGCCGTGAGCAGTGTATGAGTACAGTGTATGAATGCCGTGAGCAGTATATGAGTTATAGTGTATCAGTGCCGTGAGTGCTATGTGAGTGCAGTGTATCAAGTGTCGTATTGATAATGTGATGTATCAGATCATGTATGGAACATATTATGCAAGGTTTTGGGACCGAGGTTGAAAGAACTTACCAGGATACTGTACATGCTGAGCAAGTCCATGCTCATCTGAAGTATCCCCATCACCGAGGCTGTCAGCTCCAATGCCTGCCCAGTGTACTCGATCGAAGCCTGCAAAGTTGTTGAGGTAATTAATATTCTGCGGGATATCAACTGAATTGAAATGACTGTACAGCATGAAGAGTATAGCACATACCGAGGTCAAGCCACGAACTCCGATGAGCTCATGATCAGTCGGAGGAGGAGCTATGGGTATTTGATAAGTCTCCCCACCCTGTCCTCGGCATGTCATGGTGGTAGGCAGCTCTGGCCACTCCACTCTCTGTCCCCTCCGGGACCCGCTCCTGTCGTGGGCCTGAGTCGCCCTCGGTGCTCCAGCTCCTCCCACAGGGGTTGCAGGGCTCTCCCTCTCGACTCGACTCGACGAGCACTGGCCAGAGGTCACATGAGATGAGTTTGATTAAAGTCGGTGTAGTCGCCCTCATCTCTGAAAAACTCAGCGTCCCAACCGATCGTGAAATCGGTCATCTCCTGTAGGGTGTACCTCTCTGTATGCCTCATATGGGTGGGAGGTGGCCTAAGAACTATCTGCTCAGGTAAACCAAGGGTCTGCTGCAAGAAGCGCTCTCCCAAGTACCAAGCCCGGCAGACCGGACCCTCCAGTAATACTCAGAATCGGGCAGTCTCCCGAGCACCCATGTACTGGTCTCTCACTGCATTAGGCAACGCGGCCCAGGGCTGCCAGGTGATCTGCAAATGACAGGATACACAGTTGGTTATCTGCTGTTGAAAGTACAATGTAAAGCGAAGCTTAAATAAACTGTAATGTTTGAAATACCTCAGCTGCGGTAATGGTGTCGAAGTATCTGCGGAAGAACAGGAAAGACTCTCGTGGTCTCCGCTCGCACCTCACATCGTATCGATGAGAATATGGGACAGCAAGGGGCATCTCCACCTCTGGCTTTGGAGCAAGCCTCAGAAAGTAGGCATACACCTACAACTACAGAATGTAACAGGGTAAGAATAAGTATGTTTATCAGTAAGGCAGTATGCAGATAAAGCAGAAATCAGAGAATGATGTGCAATGTGTGCAGTGTACAGCCAGTGTAAAGCAGATTGCGTGTATGTAGTGTGTGTGGTGTACAGATAGTGTAAGGCAAAACTGTAAAACAGGAAGGGAAGGTGTACCTCCCAGGCTCGCCAGTAGCCTCCTAGCAGATGTCCACTGCGGCGGGATGAAGAACTCATGTACCCGTAAAGCGTGGCCAAACCTATGCCACCCCAGTCATAGCGTCGGATCCTGGTCACGTCCGCCAGTGCGCTCAGTAGATAGAGGGCAACTATGTTCTCCCGGTCGGCGAAGAGGGTGGTGCCCAGCAAGAACATAATGAACCCTTGGGCATACTGCTCGACCTCCTCGCAGGTCGTCGGCATCTGCACTCTGAAATGGTCCTCGAACCAGGAATACCTCACGAACCCTGGCCGGGAGAGAGGTGGGCGAGCGCCAGGCAAGACGATCTGGGTAGCATCCCACTCGTCCATGTCGGTGTCGAAGAGAATCGGATCACCCCCTACTTCAATGCTGGTGAGCATGGAGAAGTCAAAGGGGGTCATCGTCATCTCCCCCGCTACGAAAAGGTGGAAGGAATCGATGGTGTCCCACTACCTCTCCACCAGCGTGCCTAGAAGGGTCCTACTCGCAGTGAGGTGTGAGAGTCCCATGCAGAATGCGCCAAAACCGGCCTCGTCAACGATATGGCGAACCTCGTCGGGAAACTCCATGTACCAACCTCGGGCGATGGTATTCCCATACCCCTAGAAGGCATGGGAATCTCCCTGTGTTCAAGACAAACAGATGCGAAGCAGTGTCAGAAATACAGTGTTTGAATATGTTCAGAATTGATGAAAATGCAGTGTGTGTGCATGTGTTCGAGTTTACACAGATATCGTGTATGAGTGTGCTCACGGTGGACTAAGCATGTGATCTACAAGTGTGTTTGTAATGATCAGATAAAGGGCAGTATCGACTATCCAAGATATACAATCTACATTACAGAAAGTAAAGAGGAAGAGTGTACCTCAGCAGCACCGTAAGAAAGGTGCGACTCCAGCTCGTGTCGTAGGAGCCCCAATGGCGCACCTCACGCGTAGCTCCTGAACTGGCGAATACTGTCTGGAGGCAATACATGTATCGTGGGCCGGTATGTCGCTGGGTCGAACAGTCGAACACTGAGAGGTAAGAGCTCTACCTCGGGATCCGTATCCACCTCTGGGGGAGTCCCACCCCGTGGAATATCGTCCACCATCTTGAGAAGAGTGCAAAAATGGCCGAGGGTATGGAAAGTGGGCAAGAATACCAAAAGTCAACCGAAAGTCAACCCCGAGGGGTGAAAAATGGAGAAACAAACCCCAAGTGATGGAAACAAACCCCAAGTGATGGAAATCAAGAACATGGCACATTGACATTCACTTCCGTCCAAGATCTTGAGAAGAGTGCAAAAATGGGTCGTCTCTGGGCTTTGACATTCACTTCCGTCATCTTATGACTTTCGAGTTCTGTCAAAGAGGGGCAACTGTAGACACCCAATTTTTGACCGTCCTCATGACTTGGACGTCATCGTTTAAACACTCGATGATCATCCATGCTCATGTTCGTTTTGAGTTCCCGAAGGTCTCGGCCGTGCGCCTTGCCTTAGGTTTTCTCAACTTGTCTGTTTTGTGCTTAGTTGTGGACCAAGGACTTGTGGTTTTGCTTCTGAGGGAAGAGGGTGGCTTGTTGGCCATCCCTACAACCCATCGACCAAGGTCTCATGCCATCGGCCTTATTTTCTTGCCATCGGCCATAAGTGTTGGCTGATCGGCACTCTTTTTGGTCTATCGGCCATATTTTCTTACCGAGATCTTTCTACCTGCTTTTGCAGATATTTTCTTGCCAGCTATGACAGCTGGTAAGCACAGTTTTCATCCTCCATACACGTGTATAGAGGGATTGATTCAAGTCCTTAGCTTGCTCAACAAGCTTAGGAATTGAATTTCTATAAGAAGGGAGACCCCTCTCCCTTTCCAGAGGTTCTGAAAAGTTGAGATACAAGTTATATATCTCTCTATATTTCCTCTCTCTCTCTCTCTCTATATATATATATATATATATTTGCACTCATTTGTGCTCAAAAGTGTAATTTCTTCACACTTTTGCACTAAAGCACCTACTAGAACACCATCTTTTTGTTGCTGAGGTACTTAGGAGCTGGTGTTAGTGTTTTTGGGTTGGTTTGAGCTCAGAAAAGCTACTGGAGTTGTGGTTTTGAAGGTGTTCTTCAAGGGTGAGTCAACTAGCCTTTAAACCCTCATTTTGGTTTAAGCTTTTGGACCTATTTGCATGCTGATTTAAGCTTAACCTTCTATTGAAAAAAGTTCTAATTTTGCATGTTTAACATGTTTGTTTAAGGTCACTTTTGTGTTGGGGGTAGTCTACCCCCTCTTAGGCCTTGTTTGGCCTTGTTCTTGTGCCATCTTTATAAGCTATTGGGATCACCTTGTTTTGGCCTTCTCACCACTGAAACTCAGAGGAATTTCAGTGGTGGAAACGGTGTTTTAAGGTCCCAAATAGGAGAGGGTCATCCCCTCTCCTTGTGTCTTGCATGCTTGTATAGATGGCTCATCAAAGTGGCATGTTTATCTAGCATATGTTGGCCATATCTCAGCTTGTTTTTGGTGTTGTTTTGCCATGCTATACCTCTGTTTTAGGTTGGTTTGATAGCATCTTGCATGCTTCACATATTTGTAGTGCAATCTTGCATGCTAGTATAACATGCATCATGTGTTTGGACCATCATTCTTGCATGTTTTGGCTCAACTCCAAGCAGCTTTTAGCCTTGTTTTACCATGCTTAAGCTCTGATTTATGTTGTTTTGGTCACACATGCCATGTTTTGTATAGCCATAGTGCATTCTAGCTTGTTAGTTTTGAGTTTCCAAGTCACTAGCATGTATTGCTTGGACCATTTCCATGATTTGGCATCATTTCCTATGTGATTTCAGTCCATGTAGCGTGGCCGTACACTCACATCTTTCACTCTTTTGATGCTTTGGAGGTTTGGTTCTTTATGCCTCAAGTATGGGTCATTGTGCATGCCACCATTCTTAGGCCTTTGGGGCTATCATTTCAGTGCATTTTTGGTGTTATTTTGACATGCCATAACTCTTATTTGTGTTGGTATAGTCACCTCATGCTTGGTCTTGGTAGGTGCAGTGTAATCCTCCATTTTGGCCTCGCATGCTTGTTGTTTTAACCCTTTATGCTAGCATGTTTTAGCTTTGGTCCGTGCATGTTTTAGCATCATTTTGGTATGCTCTAGGACTATTTTGGGTAGCCTTGGCCACACGCTTCATGTATTGCATAGCTATAGTGCAAGTGCCTATGCTAGCTTCAAGCTTTGAGCCTTCTAGCATGCCATGCTTATATTGTTAGGATGATTTGGCATCATTTCACATGTTATTTTAGAGCATTTAGTGTTGTCATACTTCCATGTTTGTCACTCCTTGAGCACTTTTGAGAGTTGTGCTCTTATGCTTAATTGGTGAGTCAATGCATGAGCATGCATTTTCTAGCCTTTCATGCCATCTTTTAAGAGTGTTCTGGCCATTGTCTTGGCATGCATGAATTCTATTTGGGGTTGGTTTAGTCCATTGTGCATTGCATTGTATAGCCTTAGTGTTGTGTGCCTCAATGCTTAAGGGCTTTATTTGCATGCTTGTTGTTTGCATTGTGTTTGGCATGCTCATGTTGCATTGCATTGTATTTCCATGTTGTTGCTTTGCATTGTGTTTGGATAGGGTGTTAATCCAAACACGAGAAATGGGGGTGTAGACACCCCATTTTTTACCGTCATTAAGACTTGGACGTCATCGTTTGAACACTCGATGATCATCCATGTTCGTGTTCGTTTTGAGTTCCCGGAGGTCTTGGCCGCGCGCCTTACCTCAAGATCTCTTAACTTGTCTGTTTTGTGCTTGGTTGTGGACCAAACACCTGTGTTTTTGCTTCTGAGGGAAGAGGGTGGCTTGTTGGCCATTTTCTCAACCCACCGGCCATGGCCTGAGGCCACCGGCCTTGTTTTCTTGCTATCGGCTAATAATATTGGCCGATCGGCACTTTAGTTGGTCAGCCAGCCATTTCTTTGGTCGATTGGCCACTTTTTCTGGCCGAGTCCTTTTCTTTGCCTTTTTCAGGCATTGTGCATGCCAGCTGTGCCAGCTGGTGAGCACAGACTCTGCCCTCCATACACGTGTATGGAGGGATTTCATACTTGAGCTTAGCTTCTCTTAGAAGCTTGGAATTGGATTTTCTATAAAAGGAGGGCCTCCTCTCCCTTTCCACAGGTTGAACCATCTGATATAGAAGTTAGATATATCTCTCTCTCTATATCTCCTTCTCTTTAGATTTGTGTGTGTGTTTGAGCTCAAAAGTGTGTTTTGTTCTTATTATTGCATATAAACACCTAGCACTACACTATCCTTGGTTGCTGAGGCACTAGAAGGTTGATTTCAGAGTTTTTGAGTTGGTTTTGATCCAAGAAGGGTGCTGGAGTTGGTGTTCTTGAAGTGTTCTTCAAGGGTGAATCAACTTACTTTTGATACCCCATTTTGGCTTAAGCTTTTACACATACTTGCATGCTGTTTTAAGCTTAGTGTCCTACTGAAAAAAGTTCTGTATTTTCATGCTTGAGATGTTTCATTAAGGTCACTTTTGTGTTGGGGGTTGTTTACCCCGTCTTAGGCCTTGTTTGGCCTCTTTTTGTGCCTTCCTCTTTGGGCTTTGGAACCCTTTTGTTTTGGCCTTCTCACCACTGAAATCCAGAGGATTTTCAGTGGTGGAGAAATAGTTTTGAGGTCTTGTATAGGGGAGGGACACCCCTCTCCCTTTGTGTCTCATTTACTTGTGTTGTTGGCTTATAAGAGTAGCATGTTTACTTAGCATGTCTTGGTTCTATTCCAGCACTTTTTGGTGGTTTTTAGGACCTGCCTTAACTCTATTTCATGTTGGTTTGATGTCATCTTGCATGCTTCACATACTTGTAGAGTAATCTTGCATGTTTGCATAACATGCATCTTGCATTTTGACCATCATGCTTGCATGTTCTAACTTAACTTTGAGAAGTTTTTAGCCTTGTTTCACCATGCTTAAGCTCTGTTTGGGGTTGTCTTGGTCATGCTTGCCATGCTTTGTATAGCCACCATGCATTCTAACTTGTTAGCTTTGGGTGTGTGAGTCATTAGCATGCTTTACTTGGGCCATTTCAGTGATTTGGTATCACTTGTCATAGTATTTCAGTCCGTGTTTCATGCTTGTATGCTTGCATTTGCCATCCTTTCAATGCTTTGAAGAGTTGGTGTCTTATGCTCCATGTTTGGGTCATTGTGCATGTCTCCATGATTAAGTCTTTGGGATGCCATCTCATTGGGTTTTGGGGTTTGTTTTGGCATATTATAGCTCTAATTTTCCTTGATTGAGTCATGCCATGTTTGGTTGTAATGGGTGTAGTGCAATTCCCCCTTTTGGCCTTGTATGCGCCTTGTTTTGTGCTCACCTTTCTAGCATGATTTGACCACATCCCATGCATGTTCTAGCCTTGTTTTGGCCTGTCTTGGGACTGTTTTGGGTCGCCTTGGCCCTTTGGGGCTTGGTTGATATGGCCATAGTTCAAGTACCTTGGCTAGCTTTGAGCTTTAAGTCCATTAGCATGCTATGCTTATCCTATGTGCATGATTTGGCATCATTATTGACATGATTTCAGAGCTTATTGCATCGTCATATTCTCATGTTTATCCTATCTTGCTCATGTTTGAAGATTGTGCATTGTGGTCTAGCTTATGGACCAATGTATGTGTGTGCATGCCTCCCCTTTTGGTCCCTTGATTTGGGTGTTTTGGCCACTGATTAGGGCATGGCTGAGGTCTGTCCTTTTGGTTTAAGCCCATGGAGCATGTTTGCTTTCATGATATTTGCATGTTCGTATTGCGCCGTGTTTGCATATTGAGTATATTGTATGATGTTTAGTTAGTTGCATCGCATGACATTAATATATACTTGTTGCATGCTCGGGTTGTTTGCAAGCTTGCTTGCATACTCATATTGCATTGGGTTTGTTTGCATGCCATTAGTCTTGTTGCATTGCGTAATGTCCCCATGTTGCATTGCATTTGGCATGCTTGTTTGCATTACATTGTGTTTGGTTTGGGGTGTCAAACCAAACACGAGGTGCGAGGAACGTTCATACTAGAAGTGACGAAACGTCCCTCAATCCTTAGTCGCCGACGCTCTTGATCCAAGCATGATAGAGTTCTAGGCATTCATATGTTTTGTTGCATTCATTCCATATTAATTTGCACATTTGACACCTTTGGCCATCATGCATTGAAATGCGTGATTGGTGGCCCGAGGGTCGAGAGCCATACTCCCTTGAGTTCATAGCATGATAGGGAGGGTGGTCGTGCACACATTGTCTTGTAAATTCCTTGCCATGCACTGTCTGTCCTCTGCTGCAGCAAAAATAAGATTTTGCAGGAAGGGATGGCCGGTCGGCCACATTCAATGCCGATCGGCTAACAATATCTGGCCGAGGTCCCCACAAATGGTCGATGACCAGTTCCTCTTGGCCGGTGGCCTTGAATTTCAGCCGGTGACATCCCACAGTGCACAGAAGGTGATTCAGAAGCATTCTTGAGACTTGCACAGTTCTCAGAGGTGCAGAGCAGTGTAAACAGAGGCAACATGTGACATGGCGATGGATTTCCGAGTGAAGCCGTCTGAGCATACATGCATCCCTCTTCCCGAGGCTGTTTTACTGCTTTAATAGCTTAATTAATTTGTTTAATTAGTTAAGTGTTGTGTAATAATTAGTTAGCTCGTTAGTTAGTTAATTATTTGATTTGTATTATTCTTTCGGTCCCTCCGTCGAGAGGGCGAATTGTGTAATAAGCGTCCGTGTGTGTGATACATGTCTTCCAACCCCCACTTCTTTCTCCCTTTTACTTAACCGCTTACGATGGTTAGTTCTAGGGCACGTTTCAATTAGCATCCTTATGTTATGCATGTTTGCATCATTCATCTGTATTGCATGCACCGGGCTCGGCGCATCATACTAACCGCATAGTATTTCAATTTCAACTTGAATACATGTATCGAGTTGTCGCATTTCACATGTCATTATTAGATTAGCCGAGCCTATTCTAGTTGCATTTCACATGTGTTGTATTAGTCATCTTAACCTAAACTAGGATCATGCATGATTTCTAACTAGTTTCTTGTTTTGGCTCGGAGTACACTGTGAGTGTTTATGCTTTAGCACCTTGCATGTATGTGAGTGTTAACATGAGAGCATGCTTGCCATGAGGCTATTTGCTTATATGATATAACTGCCTGAATGCCTGTGGGTGAAGGTTGGATTGCTTGAATTGGGGCAATCCATTGAAATCCGTGCTTTAGCCTACTTGCGAGTAGCAAACCTCAAACTATTTCCAAATAAATGGATATGCGATGCTTTATTCCAAATTAGGCAATCTAGTCTATACTTGTGTGTTGTGCGCATCACCTAGTAATTCTAGCTAATTAACCGGAATAAGAACGCATGTGTTTTCAAAAACTCGATATCATGCTTAGTACAGGCCGATCTTCGGACCGGGTGAGTAGGAGTGCTCATAGATGACCTTCCCCAATCGTACCCAAGTTCCCAAGCCAAGGCAACTTTGGTGATGACGGACACGTGGCCTTAGGCACGAGTCAGGCTTTCCTAAATTCCCCAAAAATAAAATATTTAGGTGGCGACTTTGTATCTGGCAAAGCAGTCCTTGTTTGGCACTTCTTTCTTAAAAATTAGTTTTCCAAAACGATTTGCCGGATTTGGACTCTTTGGTGATTTATCGGTCTCGCATTGCACTTTGCGGGATTAGATTTAGAACCGTGACATTTGAGTCCGAACTGTAGAACCAAAGCCCCTTCAGGCGCGTCTACAGGGGGGCGTTTCATACTTGAAGTGATGAAACACGCCTCATTTCTCGGTCACGGACACTTTTGATCATGCATGATAAGGTGGAGGTTCATTGAGTCTTATATGGTATTTGTGTGCATTCATTGACATTGATTTGTGCAACTCGGCCTCTTTGGCCATCATGCATTGAGATGCGTGATTGATGGCTCGAGAGCCGAGCTCTACACTTCTTGGAGCTTTAAACATGATAAGGAGTGTGGTTGTACACACATTTTCTTGCAAATACACTGCCATGCCTCTGTTAGTGCTCTGTTGTAGTAAAAGGAGAATTTGCAGGAAGCAGTGGCCGATCGACCATCAAAGTCTGCCGATCGGCTATAAATTTGGCCGATAGCCATAAACACTGGCTGATGGCCATTCCTCTTGGCCGACCACCTCTCAGCATGGTCCTAAGGTGGATCAGAAGTATCTTGGAAGTTGGCACAATTTTCAGAAGTCCAAAACAGTGCAAACAGAGGCAATATGAGGCACGGTAGTGGATTTCCGAGCGAAGCCGACTGAGCACGCATGCATCCCTCGTCACGAGGCCATTTCAGTGCTTTTGTTAACTTAGAATAGTTATTTGTTTCAACCTGATTTGTAATAATTAATTAGCTTGTTAGTTAATTAGTTTCGGTTTGTAACTAAGTAGTTTAGCTTAGCTTAGCTTAGCATAGCTAGTTAGATGATTCATTCGAACCCTCCATCGAGAGGGCGAATTTTGTAATAAGCGTGCGTGTTTGTGATGCATGTCTTCCAACCCCATTTTTTCTCCCTTTTATTTACCAGCTTTCGATGGTTAGTTTTAGGGCATGTTTCAATTAGCATTCTTATGCTAGCATATTTGCATTCATTCATCTGTCTTGCATGCACCGGGCTCGGTGCATCATACAAACTGCATTGTATTTCAATACTAATTTGAATACATGCATCAATTGTTGCATTTCACATGACATCTTAGAATAGCCGAGCCTATCTTAGTTGCATTTTGCATGCGTTGCATTAGACATCTTGACATAGCTAGGATGATGCATGATTAAATAGCTTTTGTTTTGGCTTGGAGTACTAGGTAAGCTTCTACGCTTTATCATCCTTGCATGAGTGTAAGTAACTGCCATGTTTAGCATGCTTGCCATGAGGCTATGTGCTTAACTGCCATAACTGTCTGAATGCCTGTGGGTGAAGGCTTGATTGCCTGGATTGGAATAACTCGATGATTGTGAGTTTTTAAGCCCACTTGAAGTGGCAAAATCATGTTTTCTAAGCCCACTTGAGGGTGGCAAATCCGCGTCTTAGCCTACTTGCGAGTAGCACTTTCAAATACTTTCACAAACAAACATGAGTTGTTTTGTTCCAATCCCCGTGATAGAGTCTATACTTGTATGCTGTGTGCATCACATAGTAAGATAGCTAATAAATCAGAATAAGAATGCATGTGTTTTCAAAAACAACATATCATGTTAGTAAAGGCTGATCCTTTGATCGGGCGAGCGGGGGTGCTCATTTCATGACCTTCCCCCCTCGTACCCAAGTTCCCGAGCTGAGGCAACTTTGGTGATGACGGACACGTGGCCTTCGGCACGAGTCAGGGTTTCCCAAATTTTCCAAAACAAAATATTTAGGTGGCGACTCTGTATCTGGCAAAACAGTTCATGTTAGGCACTTCTTTATTAAAATCGATTTTCCAAAAAGATTTGACGGATTTGGACTCTTTGGTGATTTATCAGTCTTACATCGCACTTTGTAAGATTAGATTTAGAACTGTGACTTTGAGTCCGAACTGTAGTAGCTAATGAACAAAAAGATTTCGTGCCTTCGCGCGCGGAGCCGTGGATGTTCGGGCACGTCTACACAACCGAGTTGTAAATGGTTAGGGCTGAACATCAAAATGAAGTTGCCTACGTATCAAAAAAATGGGAATCAGGCCTTACATAGTTCATGGTTAGGGTTCACTCGAGTTTTCACTCTCTCGTTTTGCACTCTAATTTTTGTCAAATCTGCCATTTCAAATTTTCAACCTTGCGAGCTCCACTTTATTTATTTTCCTTTTTCTTGCTCTAACTTTTGTCTAGGTCACCCTTCCAAGTTTTCGGCCCAACGTGCCTCTTAAGGATAGTATTTCTTCAACTTGTCCATGTTGATTGGTTGTGAAAACTCTAGTCCATCTAGATCCATCAGGATAACCACTCTTTCTGACCAAATTGATTTGATGATGTAAGGACCAGTTCAATTGGGTTTGAACTTGTCCCTAGGATCGTAAATTAGAGCCCGATTTTCCTTCAACACTAGATCTCCCTCATTCAGATTCCTAAACTTGACCTTCTTGTTGAATGCTCAAGTAGTCCTATGCTGATATCCCTTCATATGGTACAGAGCCTTCAATCTTCTCTCATCGAATAACATTAGCTCTTCGAATCAATTTTGTTGCCACTCAACCATGATTCTCAACAAAGGTACCTCTACCTCAATCGGCAGCACTGCCTCCATCCCATAGACCAGAGAATAGGGGGTTGTCCTAATAGATGTCTAGATCGAGGGTCATGTAGCCCCACAATGCGAAAGGTAGCATATCTGACCAATTCTTACATGTTTCCACCATCTTTCGTAAGATGTTCTTGATATTTTTGTTTGTTGCTTCAACGACTTCATTGGTTTGATGCCTATAGGTTGATGACATGTGAGAGGTGATAGTATATTTCTCGAGCTGATCAATCACTTCCCCCCAAAAGTGCGACCCATTGTTCGAAATAATATCATTTGGAACCCCATACCTACAAATGAGGTTGTTTTTGATAAACTTGGCCATGTACGATGCCTTTAACATTGTGTATGATTGCGCCTCCACCTACATGGTAAAGTAATCAATTGCCACTAAGATAATCTTGTGTCCATTTGACCCTTTTGGTGTTATTGCCCCAATCACATCGATTCCCTAGACTGAAAGAGGCCACGACGAAGTCATGTTATTAAACTTTGATGGCGGGATGTTTATGCGATTGGCGTGAATCTGACACTTGTGGCATCGCTGGACAAAGCTGACACAATCATTTTCCGTAGTCAACCAGTAATATCCTAGTCTAAGGATTTTTCTTGCTAATATTATACCATTCATTTGAGCCCTGCATTCCCCTTCATGGATAGATTCCATGATGTGCTTTGCATCATCTTCGTCCATGCACAACTTTTGCATTCCTAGATGACCCATTCTGGGCAACTTATCTCAGCAAATGATGAATTGCACGGCCAGATGCCGTATCTCCCTTTTGTCTTTAGTATTTTCCCCTTGTGGGTGTACTTCTTTTTCTAGAAAATTATAAATTTCAAATTACTAAGGACCCTCATCTTGGGCTTCTTCTGTCGCGGCAATCATCTCGTATGCAGTGTGTATCTTCGCTCTATGATAATTGGACGCACCCTCACCCCAATTGGTATGTCCACCATTGAAGCTTAGGTTGCCAAAGCACCAATGAACCTATTATTCTCCCTCACCAAATGTGTAAATGTCAATCACTCAAACTTCGAAATTAGCATATCAAGGGTTTGATGATAGACTTTCATTTTCTCTTCCTTCACTTTCTAATTCCCATTGGCTTGAGACACAACTAGGTTTGAATCTCCAATCACATCCAATCTTATTGCCCTAACTTCTAGGGCGACTTCCAGTCTTGTTATGCATGCCTCATACTTTGCTTGATTGTTGGATACTTTAAAACGAAATTTGAAGGCCAGAGGTACGTGGGAGTCATCGGATGTCCCGTATTCATAGAGATTGCCAGTTTTGTCAAAATACAACTTCCAAGTGTCTTCTTCTAATTGCAAGATCTCTTCATTCGAGAATTCATACTTCACATCCTCTTTTCCATTGATTGGGTGGTTTGCCAAGAACTCTTCTACGACTCTTCCCTTGACAGATTTGCGAGTGACATATCAAAGATCGAACTTAGAAAGCAAAAGCAGCCATCAAGCAAGCCTACCAGTAAGCGTTGGTTTCTCAAAGAGTTATTTGATGGGATCTAACCTTGAAAAACTAAGATTACTAAGTGTGCTAACAAGTAGTGCCTTAACTTTCTAGTGGCCTACACCAAGGCTAGATAAGCCTTTTCTAGAGGGGTGTAACATATTTCGTATTCCAACATCTTCTTGCTCAGATAGTATATGGCCTTTTCCACTTTCTCCTTCGATTCTTGCGTTAGCATGCAGCCCATAGTAGACTCAGTCACTGATAGGTAGAAGCTCAATGGTTTCCCTAGCTCAGAGGGTGATAAGACAGGCGGATTCTGCATTTGTTGTTCAATATTCATGATTTTGAATGAGTTTCTAAGGGTTATTACAAAGTTTTGACTCATATGTGCAAGTTTGGAGCTTAGAAAACATGTTTTGAACTTGGAACACAATTCTGGAATTTTCAGAATCTGGTCACATCGCTTGAGCAGAGGTTTTACCGCTCGAGCGCACTTTACGAGGTCTCAGTACTTTTGCAGGCTTTGCAGTTGGCTCGATCGACCAAGTGTGTGCTCGAGTTCGTATAGTAAGAGTTGTTGAATTTGAGTTTGATCTTTTGGGCTGTCGTAATGTTAGTGTGATGTGGAATCGCGTTGCAACTTTGGAGTTAGTGGGCTTTGGTTTTAAAGAATGAGAGTGGCTTTAAGTTAACTTTTGTTGGGAGTACCTTAGTATGATTAGAATGTGTATCCAGTTTTCATGAATTCTATGTGGACACGAAGTACATTGTGTGAGCATTTGGGTAAATTCTATACGTTGGAGTGAGATTGTTTGAGTAGATGTAGACAAATTTGCATAAACTGTTAGCCGGTTCGTCGAGTGAAAAGGATAGAGTGGGGGAAAAACAAAAAACAAAAAACAAAAAACAAAGGAAGCATAAATTTTTTTTGGTTAGGCAATTAAGATTATGGTTTAGACTTTTCGAGTAGTGTGTGGTGTGATTGCATTATATTTCATAAGAGTCTATGTTTCTTGTTGTTCTAAGTGATGTACTTGAGGCTAACGTGATCTCTAATTTTTTTATTTTATTTTTTTGGAATAATTCAGGGAAGAATATGATTGTACTAGGGGATGAATGGAGGTTCCTCTGGGATGAAATATTTTGAGTCATTGTTTGTGTTAGTTTTGTTCAAATTGAGTAACATGATGTAGATTCGTTTGAATATTGAGATGCGCTAGTTGTTGTGTGACGGTTGCAATTACAAAATATATTATTGATTTGTATCTTTAAAGAGAGGGTGTTCTCATTGGTTAAGAGTCTTGAGAGAATCCGCTTGGATTGATTTTAAGTAGATTGTTGCACTAGATTATGGAAAAGATAGTTTGTGGTGAGCCATCTTTAATGTTTATAACGTTTGAATACTTTTCGGAGTGCTCTTGAAAATAGTTGGATTCTTTTGTTGCTGTCACATGTTGAAATAGTTGTGTGGAGTGAGCAAATTTTGTGGAGGTGTTTGAACGTATTCAAGTGAGATGGTGAGTACGGTTGTATTCCAATTGTGAGTTTGACAGGTTTTAATTAACCTTTTATATGTTGCAAAAGTCACCTATATACCTATATTTTCCCTTCCTATTACGAATTATGGGTTGAAATTGTAGTACGATGGTTTTAAGTTGAGGAATGGCTTCTATAGAGTAGTGTATCTTAATATTATGGATAGCTAGTGGGTGTAGAAATTTTATTTTTGAGTGTATTGAAAATTTCGTTACTTCATATTAGTAAAATAATTTTGCATATATAAATAGAACGAGATGTTATCACGTTTGTAGGGCTGATTGGATTAGGATGTTCGTCATTCTTGTTTGATTTAAGTTATACGTAGTAGTACCATTCGTGAGGAATTATTATTGTGTTTACACTTCTACATTTGAAGTGTTTTCAATTTTGATTGCGGTGTCTTTTACAATAGGAGGCAAGACAACGTTGAATTCTTAAGAGTGAGTTTGATAAGTGTTTGGGGGTATTGAGGGAATGTTTCAATGAGAAAACAATTATTGAGAGTTTAAAGCTTAGGTGATTATGTTTAAGAGTAAATTTCATTGTTCTTTGTCTAGGCAAATTTTAGGGGCGAAATTCCTTAAGGAGGGAAGATTGTAACGAATTGAATCAAATTGAATGCCCTTATTGTTGTAGTTGTGATATTGTGAACCATTCTACTTAAATTGGCAAAAACAAATTATATTATTTCTTGATTTCGATTCCATAAAGCCCGCATGGAAACTTTTTTTAGTTTTAATTATTCTTGGGTCTTGAGTTATAAATGTGATATAAATTTAATTTTTGGGACTTATTTAATTAACCCATACTTGATCATTTTGGTTGAATTAGACTCAATTGATTGAATTATGACTCGTTTGTAACCATCTAGTATTGTTGTTATTATCATTATTATTGTTATTATTTATTTTATTACCATAAAAGAGTTAGGAATATTTATAGTATGTACCATCAAGCTAAATATATATTTTGTGATAATCTTTTCTTCATTTATATTGCAAGATATATATTGTTATTACAATATACTTTTATTATATATATATATATATATAGTGTATGTATATCTATATATATTGGAAAGAAAAAAATTAAATTAAATTAAATTGAATAAAAAAGGCAGACCCACGTGGGTGCTGCTCTCCCTCATTCCCTTAATCCTTCTTTCTTTTTCTTTACTTCATTTTTTTTTTTTTGCCTCCACTTCTCTCTCGGCTCTGTCTCTCCCACTCTCTAAACAAAGCACAAAATATTTGTATTTTGTTTAATCCACACAAATTCATTAATTTTTGGCCATAGTTCTTAAGGTTATTTTGACAAGCATCTCAAGGGAAATATTTTGACCCGTGGAGGTTGAAATCCAACAAAGTTAAAAATTGAGATTTTTACTTGTCTCTTTTTCTAGCTTTTGAGGTTGGAATTTTCTAAACGTTATGTATGCATTTTAACTTTGTTATGTGTTATTTTGATATTGTGATGTTTGATAATATTATGGTTTTATTAATAGTTTATTAAATGCATAAAAAGGAAGAAGTTGTAAACTTTTTGAAAATCTCTTATTAGTTGAGAGTGATTTTTGTATGACACATGGATTTTGAAGAATGTATTTTTTTTAAAATGAGAAATCACTAAATTTTAATAAAACCCTAGAAATTTAAAATGTTAAGATTTAGATTTTTGGACTAAGTTTGTGAAAAGATTATAAGTGTTAAAAACATATGTTTATTTAAACAAATGAGAATTTGAAATTGGATATTTAAAAGGATGAGATTGATGAGAATCTTGTTGGGAATATTGGAAACCGTTGAGGTTCCTCTTGGAAATTGTTTGATTTGAAAATATTAACTCGTGAGAAAGATGAAAATATTTATCATGTTGAGGTATTACAAAAAGTTGAAAGAAACATATGTTGTTTTTGGCACTATGGAAATTTTTGGTGAATTCTTGAGTTTGAATAAAAATGAAAAAATTAATAAAAAGTTTTGGAAGAATATTATGATTCTTGATTGAGTTGGGAAATAGGAGATTGGATATGTGAAAATTTAAGATTATGAGTTATATTTGTCTCTTAAAACTTATATTTTGTATAGAGATAAATGTTTAGGCAACTGGTGAAGGATTGTATTGATTGTTGTAGAAATTGTATGTGAACTAGGTAAATTGAAATATTTGCAAATTCATATATAGGATTGAACATTGCATAACTTAGGATTTAATCCTCGCATTGGATTTGAGAAATTGATTTTCAAATTGATTCATTGAGAATATTTGAAATGTGTTAAAGTTATGGGATAAATACATTTGGTAAGTCCAGATAGGGGGTGTAAATTGGTATTGTTTAAGTTGGTTTTAGTGTCCAGGGTGAAAGATCGAAAACACTCACGGAGTAGATGCCACGTGCCTTTCGGTTAGAAGCCGGTAAAGTGGAGATTAGTAGTGCTAGTTATACCTACTTGCAAACACCAGCCTAAGGATTACCAGAGTCGTATTTACCGCCTCTTATTCTGTCAAATGGATGATTAAATTGATATGTTTTTGAACAAGTGCATGGTATGAGAATTTCAAAATGAGACAACTTATGATTTTCGCGTTGGCATCTCATATGCATTGCATATCATGATACTGTTAAACTGCGTGCATTTTATTTAGATTATCTCTGTTAGGCTCTATACTCATCCCTTAGTGGAAACCATTTTTCAGGTGATTGTAGTGTGTCTCCACCAAAGTGAAGCCTGTGTAGGATCTTTTTAGAGTAAAAGGCTCATTTATTTATTTGTGTTTGTTTTCTTTTGCAAGCCAAGGACTATCTATGTATGGGTTTAAAAATCACTTTGTTGTAATCAGACAAAACCTTGGAACATGTAGCCATTAAGGCATTAATTTGTATTTTGTTGCTTTAACTTCTTGTTATCACATGCTACAAATTCATATATGAAGGATGATGAATATATTAATGCTCGTGGTCTCTCTTTTGTGAAATCTCATGTTAGATATTGTTAATGAAAAAAATGGAGACTTAGTATGAATATTTACTATTGAAACGTCTATATTATTCAATATTCTTGTATGTAATAATGAGAAGTGATGAGATTTAGATTATGTCTATGAGTTAATTTAGATATATCGGATGTCAATATTTTTGATGAGGTTACAGATGTCGCAAAAGAGTGAGACCATATATCCTTGAATGTCTAACAAATAAAAAATGAACACCTATCATAACACATTATTGTGGGAGCTTTTCGGAATTTCTAACATTTTCTTTTAGTAATTAGATTTGACCAGGGTTTATATATACTAACTTTTTTTCATGGCATGATTAAGAAATGATATTTATATTAAAAAATTTGTTAAACATTATAAAAATAACATTTATACAGCTTAGAGCATCAAATTATGATATTTTTATATTGTAACACCTATATGGGGGAAATCAAAGTGTCAAATCTTATAAAAATTTAATTATTTCCCTCTCATTACAGCAACAATAGTCTGGAAAATATTTTCGATATTTGAAAAATATATAATATTTTTCACTTAACAAACAAGATCAGGGAAAAAAAAAAAATTACAGCAACAATAGTCCGAAAATATTTTTGATATTTGAAAAACATAAAATATTTTTCACTTAACTATTAAAAAAAAAAAAAAAATGTAAAATTCCGCTGCCGGAAGTTGAACCCGGATGATAAATTGATAATCATTCCAGATGTGCTACAGCGGATTTGATATTTAATGTCTTTATTAATATTCTTTTGTTTGTTTAATTAACTTTGATTGTATGTTATCCTTTACTCATTTCCATACAATTATCATTTATATTTTGTAAGTCTAACTTTTGGGTCATAACAACGATGTAAACCGTTATTTTCATAAGTTCAATAATAAAGATGAGTTTTACAAAAAAATAATTTAATATTACTAATGAAAAAAGAAACATTTTGTTTTTTTTTTTTTTTTTAATGGAAAGTAACTATGAGTTTAAACTTAAATTGTCAATTTTATAAAACAAAATGTAATATGTTCATATGTTTATCAACATTTGATAAAGATTATTATTCTTCATAACCAATTTTTACTTCAATATTTTATGATATGAACGATTGAATCATCATTGTGGGTTTGGGATTTAGTAATGGAACAACTAGTAAAACATTCCTCTCCAACTTTTGATAGTAGGAGAGGTCCAATATATTTTTCTTTATTAGTTAAGGTTCCTTAATAATATTATTAGAGAATTTCAGCTCGTCAC
The DNA here is from genome assembly GCA_030407325.1 of Camellia japonica. Lineage (NCBI taxonomy): Eukaryota > Viridiplantae > Streptophyta > Magnoliopsida > Ericales > Theaceae > Camellia > Camellia japonica. Next base: position 53,924,293 of record JAPPVO010000010.1, on the reverse strand, counting down.
AAAAAAAAATTCCCTATGACAAGCTGAAATTTCTCTGTGAATTTTTTTTTTGAAAAACTAAAATTTCTCTATGAAGATAAATTTCTCTGTATTGAAATTTTTGTGTTGAAATTTCTCTACGAAAATATTGAGGGATCTCAACTATTATAAAAATATTATATGTCATTTATCTTATAAAATTTTAATATCAGAGATCTTAATCTAAAAACTTCTTTAATAACAGTAACAGTTTTACTAAATTCATCTATCCTCATGTCAAAATTAGTAATATCAAATTTGATGAGAGTGTTTGTCTATATTTATTTCATGACGAGATTAACAAATGTCATTTATATTAAAATTATAAAAAAGAACATTTACATTGTTAGAGTAATGTTATCAAATTATCACATTTTTATGCTGTAATACTTTTATTTTGGAGATCAAATAGTCAATCTTATAAAAAATTATTTATTTCTCTCTTTTTGGATGTTTTTGTTGTATCCCCCTCCTCATTACGATGCACTATTTTAGTTTGGTTGGCTATTGCGTTTGTCATTTATTCACATCAGGGAGGCTCTTTATTAGGTTAATCATTGAATTATGATTATTTGAATATAATTCTTTACATATTATAAAACAATTTTCTTTCTCGCTATGAGATTATTTGTTGTAATCATTTTAATGAATATTTTATTTGAAAATGATAAATCTTAATGTAACTATGTTATTTTGTATGCAAATTATTATATTTTTTATTTATTTATATATCATTTACACCATTATATATGCAAAAGCAAATATTTCTGAGGTGTCCATCACTAATACATATGTAATTCTCTTCTAATCTTCTTCTTTTTTGTGTGTGTGTGTGTGTGTGTATAATGTGAAAATGGTAACTATACGTACAATCATCATTTCATGCATTTGTTTTTAATGAAATTTTTATTTTTATTTGTTTATAAAAAGTAAATATATATTTTTGTTTTGTATGTGGTTTATTTTTATTTTAAAAATTTTTTGTCGATATTTTTTTAATTATGATTTTAATAAATTTTAGTTATGACTTCAATACATATGTGAACAATATGATGTTCAAGGAACAAATTAGGCATCCTTATTCTAGTAACATTATCAATTTGTTTTAGTAATAATAATAATAATAATAATAATAAAAAATTGTAACTAAACATATTTTATGCTTAAGCTTAGTGTAATTTTTTTTTTCTATATTTAGTTATAATTTCAAAATTAACATGCTAGTGAATTGGATTAGTGGTGCTGGTGGTGGCAACAATGGTAGGGCAGTGGTGAATGTGGTGACATTGATAAGATTTTTAGTCTGAAAAATATTATCACTTTGAGAAATATAAAATATAAAATATTTTTCACCTAACTAACAAGATCACATGAAAAAGAAAAAAATAAAAAAAAAAGAAGAACAAATAGTAATTGTAAAAATCCAAAAAAATCCGCATCCGGGAGTTGAACCCGGATGATAAACAGAACATCATTCCAAATATGCTACAGCGGACATGCTATTATATTAATACTATTTTGTTACTTTAATTGTATTTAATCCTTTACTCACTTCTACATAGGGTTGTAAATTAATTAAACCAAGTTTTTGAATATTGAACTCGTTTATTAAGAATTAGTCGAGTTTGAACTCGAACCAAACTCTAGTCGAGTTTCAAAAATCGTGTTCAACCTCGAGCTTGGCTCGACAAATATTTTTGGAACTCGAGCTCGGTTCGACCTTGCTCGAGCTCAAGCGTGAAAAAAAAAAATTTACTTATCAAGATAAAAAAAATACGAAATTATAAGTAAAGTATATAATAATATTTATATCAATAATAAATTTCATCAATCAAATATGTAAATTTACACAAACACTAAACATAAATAAAAAATAAAATAGATTATTGAAAATTTATTTAATATAATATTAAAAATAAATATTAGTTTATTTATTTTTATATTCACGAGCCTTAGCGATCCAAGCTTAGGGCTACTAGAGCCCGACTCAATAATAAACGAGTCTAAAAATCGAGCTCGAGCTCGTTCATTTAGTACACGAGTCGAGCTCAAATGAGTTTGAAACGAGCTGAGCTCGAGCTGTTCATGAACAACTCAGTTCGTTTGCAGCCCTACTTCTACACAATTATCATATATATTTTTTTCATATTTTATTTTGTAAGTCTCACTCTGAACCCATAATGATAATCTGACTTGTTCATCTTATAGACTTGAAAGATAAAGATGAGTTGTACAAAAAATTAATTTAATTGAATATCACTGGACTATATATAGCGATTTCGGTTTTGACCCGTCACTTATTGTATTCCGGACTCGGGTTTACATGGTTTTGAATGGTGATTCATATCTCATTACCCTTGTCTCCCCTCTATTTTGGTTATTGGATTGTAGTTGTGCGTTTGGAACAAGTTGGTTGCTTGTTTTTTCTAAACCTTTGTTGTCTAGATTTTTGCTCCTCCACTCGAGCGGCCATTATTGCGCTCAAGCGGGCTTTGCAATGTTTGCTCATCCGCTCGAGGGGCACTTCCCCCCGCTCGAGCGGACTTTGCGAACTCTCAGTACTTTGCAAGTCTGCAAAACTACTGGGAGAGTGTTTTTTACGCTCGAACGGCCTTTCTTGCGCTCGAGTTTTGGTTTGTTGTCTGCAAAACTTCTGGATGTGTGTTTTCTACGCTCAAGCGAAAAATTCTTGCTCTCGAGCAGTGAGCGTTCGTTGTGTATTGAAGCTCAAGCGGCCTTTCTTCCACTCGAATGGAACAACTTATTGTGCCTGATGCTCAAGCGTCAAATCTCCTGCTCGAGTGGACTATGCGTATATCAGATCGCGAAAACGACATCTTATATCACTTTTTTATTCTTTTCTCTCTCTAAAACTTTCTAAAAACCTAGATCTTGACCCTTTCTCTCTAAAACACACTCTCTCTCTACATTTTGACCTAGATCCTTTGGGTTCTCTACCCTAGTGCCTTTGAGAAAAAGGTAGAGTGTCTCTAGATCTTTGTTTGGATCTGAACAAAGTTGGATTTGAGCATCCTTGGAGTTTCACCTTTGCTTTGCTTGGTCATCTAACTTGAGTTAGGGTTTTTTTACACTTTAATATGGTTTTTAACTTAGTTATTTGTCATTGTGTAACAATGGTGGGATTTTGGGATAATGTGAACAAACCTAGGGTTTGGGTGTAAAATGGAAAGAGGTTTTTGGTGAATGAGAGGTAAATGATTGTGGGATTTGAAAATGATGTTGTATGGTGTCAAAATTGTTGATTTTGGTACTAGGTTGAGACTTGGGAAGAGAGGGAGTCTGTCCTAAAATGATAATGATATTATTTGGTATAAATAAATGAAATTGGTGTTGTAAACATGAAATTGGACGAGTATTGAAATACTTGGTGGAATTGAGTAGATGACACGTCTCATGTTCGAAAAATCTTAAATAAATTATATGTATATATATTGAGATTGTATATCTGTTTAGAAATAACTGTATTGGGCTATCGGTGGAGGATAGCTATGATTGTTGTAAAAATTGCATGAAGAGTAAGTGAATTAAAACTAATCCATGGTTGATTATCATTGAATATGATCATGTTGTAAATACATTGTGTATGTATGGTTATTTGGGAGGAGAAAGGGGATGTACTCCATGTGTGACTATGTGTTTAAATACATTGCATATGTATGATTGTTTGGGAGGAGAAAGAGGATGTACTCTATTGTTTGGGAGAAGAAAGGGGATAGACTCCATTATAATTAAGTTGGCTGGAGTATCCTGGATGAAAGTCCTGAAATTTATACATGGGTGTCGATCCCACGGACGAAATTTTCATAAAATGGCAGATTGAAGTGTTTGTATGTTAATGGTGTGATTGTAGAACCATTGAGTTGTAGTCTCATTTGGGTTATTGAAAAATAATGAAATTGGCTCATGTATTGAAACGAATTGAAAGAAAATGAAATGAAATATGGACTTGGTGTTCTATGACTATATAAAAATGTAAATGTTTTATTCCTGGCATTGTATATGCACATTGCACTTATATCTTCGTTAGATCTCATATATTGTGTTGTAGACACCCCATTTTTGACCGACCTTAAGACTCAGACGTCACCGATTGAGCGCTCGGTGATGTTGCATATTGTGCTCGTTCAGAAGTCTCAGAGTCGCGGCCGTGAGCCCTGCCTCCGGACTTCCGAACCCTCTTCTGCCTTGCCTCGGTTTGCGAACCAGACTCGGTTTTTCTCTGTTTCTTTTCCTGAGGGGAGGGAGAGGTCCTGTAGACCATCTCTCAGTGGCCGTGGGCTACATTTCGTGGCCGTAGGCCATTTTGCCCATTTCGGAGCCCGGTTCCCGTTTTCGGAGCCGTCAGGCCGTGTGCCTCGGTTCGGGACCGCCTAACCATCTCCGACTGCTCCGGTTTTTGGCATGCATCTCATTTACTCCCTTTTGAGGGACACTGAGGTCCGAGACCCACTTCGTGGTCGAATGCCACTTTGGTGCTTAACAGCCAGTTTTCGGGACCCGAACTGCGTGTTTTGGCCCCGAGCATTCGTTTTGCATCGGTTTTCGTTCATTTTTTGGCAGGTACCTCTGTTTTATCACCAGGAAGGTCACTGAAGGGTGGGAGGCCAGCAATTGTCTCAGCAACCAGTTATATTCCTCCGGCGCCCTCCGACGCCCGTTTTTCTCACTTCCGAGCCAATGTTGACCACCCTAGGGCCACTTTCTTCACCCCAAACCACATATTTGTGTTGTACACACATGGGAGGACCCTAAAAGTCTATGGCCGGCCAGTAATTCTTTTGCCTTTTGAACCCCTTTAAAAGTGGCTTGTTGTCTCTCCTGTTTTACAGTTGCCAATTTTGACCACAGGGTTTGTTGAGGAGACCTGGGAGGACACCAATATTGGGTGGCGGCCAGAAATTCTTTGGACCATTTTGCCCCTTGGCCGGCCGGCCACCTGCAGCTCTGATACCTAGCCGGCCAGCTTCCTTACACTGAGTACATTACAGCTGTGTATTGTTTTCCCTCCAAAAACTGCATCCGGAGGGAATTCTTTTTGGAGGGAAAATTGATGCCATTTCCCTCCACTTTTTTCCCTCCATTTTTGCCCCATTCTTGTCCATATAGCTGGCCTCCCAGCTCTAAGAAAAGGGTTGGAAAATTGCTCTCAAGCTCATACACACATATCTATCTCCATTCTCTCAAACTCCAAGTTCTACACCACTCTCTTCACTACCACCAAGCACCACCACCACTACTCCATTCCAGCAGCAGAGGGGTTTTTCAGAGCTTAGAGGCATCATTTGGTCCAAAAGGCAGCAAAGAAGTGGGCTTCAAGGGTAAGACCATTTTCCCTCTTTTGTAGCTCATTTTTGCAACAATTTCTTAGCCTATTTGCTTGCTGTTTTGGGCTCCGACCCTAACTGAAAGGGGCATTTTTTTGAGCCATTCTTCATGTTTGTTTAAGGGTTCAACACTGTTTGAGACCCCCATTTGGTACTTGCTTCAATGCCCTCTTGTATGCCATTATTTTGCATAGTATTTCTAGCCTATGTGTAGTCTGTTTTGAGGCATGATATAAACTGTAAGTTGGCTTATTTTGAGCCCCTCTACAACATTGTAGAAGGGCTCAACACTGTTGGGGGCCTCTATGTAGCACTTACCCTTATACCCCTCTTTGGCCCCCATTTTTGCATGCTTTGTTAGCCTACCTTTCTTCTGTTTTTAAGCCATGATCAGAACTGAAAATGGCCATATTTTGACCCCCTGGACATATCTCATTAAGGGTCTTTGGTTTTTTGGTGAATTCTTTGTATACCTCATGTTATGGCCTCTTGTTGGCCTACTTCTTGCATGGCATTTTTAGCATGTTTGTATATTGTTTTGGGGGTTTCCATCTACTGAAAAACAGCATTTTTTTAGGCCCTCTTCAGTGTTGTAGAAGGGTATTTTTCTGTTTGGGCATTGCATGTACCACTTGCTTCATTGCCTCCCTTGCGGAGCCATTTTTGTATGCCATTTTAGCCCTACTTGTGATTGCTGTTTGGCCATGTTTTGTACTGTAAAAATGCTTATTTTGGGGCTGCCTTGCTTCTTCTTTTTCACTCCATGTCAATTATGCATGTTTGTATAGCTGTAGGCCATTTCATGTACCTAGTTTTGCATTTCGGGAGAGATTCCATGCATCGGGTTCATTTCGCCTCGTTTCGGGGCTGTTTTGCCCCTCATTTTGCCACTGATTTTTGCATGTTAGCATACCATATCCCATGTCTTCGCCATGTCTCATTAGAGTGGCATTTCGGTGCCTGAGGGCCCGTCCTCGGTTTGCGTGCACGCGTTCACGCATTTCGAGGTGTCTTGTTTTCATCTGATAGCCTCTTATGTGAGTGTGGCTGAGGCTCTATCATGTTGGTGTAAGCCCATATTGCATTGCGTATGCCATTTCATCCATAGCATTGTGTATGCTCGGTTGTGTATCACCTCGTGTAGCGTGTATGCCATTCCATAACATTATGTATGTTAGGATTGTATCTTAGTTGCATTTCACGCATATCATGCATATTGCATCGTGTTCGGGATAGGAGTTAGCTCGGGCACGGGAAACGAGGTACGTTCCGTACTCCGAGTGACGGAACGTGTCTCAATTCCTAAGTCGCCGACACTCCGGATTATCCATGATGGAGTTAGGTTTTGTGGTAGGTTTCATGTGCATTCATTCTATATTGAGTTGTGCAATCCGGCTCCTCGGCCATCATGCATCGAGATGCGTGATTGGTGGCACGAGGAACGAGGCACGCATACATTTGTGAAAATACATTGCTATGCCCCTTTCCTGCTCTCTGTCGCAGCAAAATCAAGAATCAGCAGTCTTCCGAGGCTTGGCGCGCTTTTCAAGAACAGGTGCAAACAGAGGCTAATTGGGGCATCCCAGTGGATTTCCGCGCAAGGCAGCCTAAACATGCATCATTCATCACCCGGAGCGGAATCAAGGCAGTCCCTGGCGTGCATGCCAGTTTTACAGCTTTCTTAGTTAATTTGTTAATTAATCAGGAATTTGTACATTATTTGGACTATAATATTTGGACTGTACTATTCTTTCATTCGGGACTGTATTATTTATTTGGACCCTCTGCGCGAGGGCATAATTGTAATAAGTGTGCGTGAGTGTGATGTATGTCTTCCAACCCCACGTCTTTCTTCCCTTTTATTTACCTGCTTATGATGGTTAGATTAGGGCATATTTCAATTAGCATACAGTATGATAGCATGTTTGCATTCATTCATCTGTTTTGCATGCACCGGGCTCGGCGCACCATACTAACTGCATTGTACTTCAATTACAAGATGAATACATGTTAGCTGTAGCATTCCATATGCCATGTTTAGAATAGCCGAGCCTGCTATAGTTTGCATTTTTGCATGTGTTGCATTAGGCATTTCTGTATAGTTAGGATCATGCATGATTTCTAATGAGCTTTTGTTTTGGCTTGGAGTACTCGGTAAGTTTTATGCTTTAGCATCCTCGCATGCGTGTGAGTGACTGCCATGAATAGCATGCTTACCATGAGGCTAACTGCTTATGTGATATAACTGCCTTGAATGCCTGTGGGTGGAGGTTGGGTTAGTTGGATTGGAACAAATCATTGACTGTGTGTTTTAAGCCCACTAGATAGTGGCAAAATCATGTTTTCTAAGCCCACCTGAGGGTGGCAAATCCACGTCTTAGCCTACTTGCGGGTAGCACCATCAAACCATTTTTAAACAAACAAACATGAAATGTTTTGTTTCAATTCAGGCGACTCAGTCTATACTTGTATGCTGTGCGCATCACATAGTAACCTAGGCTAATAACCGGAATAAGAACATACAATATTTTCAAAATAAGATATCATGGTTAGTAGAGGCCGGTCTTTGACCGGGCGAGCGAGGGTGCTCACGAAGTGACCTTCCCCAATCGTACCCAAGTTCCCGAGCCGAGGCAACTTTGGTGATGACGGACACGTGGCCTTTGGCACCGAGTCAGGGTTTCCTAAATTTCCCATTTAAAAAAATATTTAGGTGGCGACTCTGTATCTGGCAAAGCAGTCCATGTTTGGCACTTCTTTCAAAAAAAAAAAAATATGTTTTCATAATCGATTTGCCGGATTTGGACTCTTTGGTTCAAGATTAAGAACCGTGACATTTGAGCCCTTGAACTGTAGTGACCCCAATATGAACGGAACGGGACTTAACCCTCCCGGGGCGTTCGGGGACGTCTACATTGTGCTAGATTATTCCTACTAGGCTATGGCTCACCCTATTTGGGAAAAACCATTTTCAGATGCTGATGGCATGCCTCCACCAAGGCAATAGCATTGGAGGGACTTTGGGGAAGCAAGAACTTCATTGTTTTGTTTCACTTTTTGTATAACTTAGGGCTTAAATTGTATAAGCTAGTCTCACTTTTGTTGTAACCAAGCCAAGACCTGGAAAGGTGTAAGCCTATAGGGCATTTGTTTATGCTAAATTCTTTTATACTATTAACATTATGAAATGAAAGAGCGTTACACTCTGATTCATGCAGTTATTTATATAAATTTGGGTTGAACTTATGGTTATATTTTGGGGGCGTTACAACTTGGTATCAGAGCGTACCGGGTTTGAATACTTTGGGTACGTGGGAAGTAGTTAGTACCACAATGGGTTTGTCTCACTTGGTTGAGACCTTAGTATGCATTGTATGCTTTGCTTATATGATTATATGGGTATAAGATTTAGTTCCTAAGATGTTGAGTAGATCTACGGGTTTTTGGAAGTCCTATTAGAAGAGCACTTGATCACTGTTATTTCTAATTAGAACTCTAGCAACATCGCGGGATGATCATTATCTAGAAAGAAAATTTGTTTGTGTTTAAGGGATTATATGCTTATGTGGAGTGAATTATTGTTGTCCAACGAATTAGAACGCGAGTGGGTTAGCTTCGGTACATATGTGCTAATCTCTTGTTTAGCTTCATTAGGATGTCAGGATGTGGTCGTGGTGGTAGGCGTGGTAGGCCTAGAAGGCACGAGGTGCCTTTATCGGATGATATTCTGGCACAAGAAGAAGGGGTTGGTCAGGCCAATAGGGCAAACCAGTTGGTAACAGGCCATGGGCACTTTAGCCCGCGAAATGGCCGAAGCTTTGCGAGAATCTTGACATCCTCAAAGCTGAGAATCAAGTCCAGGCCAAGTTGCTGAGGCAGGGCCATCTTTTCTAAGAGGGAGTTTTTTTCGGTCAATCCTGATGAGTTTTTGGGCGATCCTAAGGAACCCTGAAAGGGATGAGTGGTTAGGCAGATGGTGAAGACTTTTGAAATGCTCGGCATCAAGACGGGTGTTGAGAGTGACCTTGGCTCCTTCCAGTAAAGGGAGAGCAGGTAATGGTGGAAGTATGAGGGGACCATTGGAGGACTTGGGAGGCTTTTGTTGCGCCTTCCAAGACAAGTTTTTCCTCCCATTGTTAGGGAGAAGTTAGGGACCAATTTTCCAAGTGGTGAGTTGAATACACCAGTGGCTGAGTTTGAAGCCCCATTCACTAGCCTCTTAGGTTTGCACTGAGTGGTGTGACAGAGGAGCGCCTTGTTTGAGTTTGAGAAGAGGCTGAGGACCAGGCTCATGTGAGTGGCGGATCCATGATTAAAGACTATGGGCGCTTATGGGGGCGAGCCATCTTGAGACTGTAGACACCCCATTTTTGACCGTCCTCAAGACTTGGACGTCACCGTTTGAACACCCGGTGATCATCCATGTTTGTGTTCATTTGGAGTTCCCGGAGGTCTCGGCTACGCGCCTTGCCCAGGATCTCCGAAACTCGACTGTTTAGTGTCTGGTTTTGCACCGAATACTTGTGTTTTGCCTTGGAGGGGCAGGGAATGCCTTGTGAGGCATCCCCACACATCACCGGCCATGGCTAGAGGCCACCGGCTGGTGTTTTGTTGCCATCGGCAATGTATATTGCCGGTCGGCATTCTTTTCTGCCGGTCGAGCAGTCCATTTTGTCAAAATGGCAATTTTGGCTGGCCGACTACTGTTCATCTGCTTTTGCAGATATTTTAATACAGCTGGCTTGCATTTTGTTCCCCTCCATACACGTGTATGGAGGGATGGCTTCCTTGTTAGCTTCTTGGTAAGCTTTACAAGATTGGCTTCTCTATAAGAGGAGCCCTCCTCTCTTGGCTTTAGGGTTGGACAAAAAGGTTAGAAAATATACAGAGGAGAGCTCTGGATTAGGGTTAGGGTTTGTGTCTCACCTATCTCTATTTCTCTCTCTCTCTTTTACCTTTGTGTGTGTATAAGTGTATTTGTGTCTTACTATTGCACACAAACACATAGTGTTACACCTTCCTTGGCTACTGAGGTTCTAAGAGGTTGTTCTTGAGGTTCTTGGGTGGTTTTGAGCTTGGAGGAGCAGCTGGTCCCCATTGTTGAAGAGGTTCTTCAAGGGTAACAATCTTACCCCTTTTTACCCCATTCTTGCATTGTATTTTTGCCTATCTTAGAACTGTTTTTGAGCTTAGTGTATAATATAAAAAAGTTCTGTTTTTGGGCCCTCTAAATAGTTTGTTTAGAGTGTTTTGTGGTTTGGAGGTGTTTGACCCCTCTTAAGCCTTGAGGGGCTCCATTTTGTGCTATTTTGAGTGAGCTCCGGGACTTTGGTGTTTGGGCCTCCTCACCACTGAAATCTTGAGGGATTTCAGTGGTAAGGATGGTGCCTTGAAGTCCCAAGAAGGAGAGGGCCACCCCCTCTCCTTATTGTCCTTGAAAAGGGCCATTTTTGCCTCTTTAATGAGCACCTAGCTAAGCCTCATGTTGACCATGCCTTGGCTGTTATTTATGCTTATTTTGCCATGAAATAGCATTGTTGTATGTTGGTTTTGGTACACCATGCTTGCTTAGCATACATGCCTTGTAATGCCATTTTGTTGCCTTAACATGCCTTAGGTTGTAAACCATTGTTCTAGCATGTTTTAGGCTTGGCTTTGTGAAGCTTTTGTGCTTATTTTGCTATGTTTGAGGTCTGTCCTTAGTTGTTTGGGTCGACTTTGGCATGCTTAGTATAGCCCCTTTGCATTTTTGGTTTGTTGGCCTTAAGTGTGTGAATGTATAGCATGCATCCTTGCCTTAATTTAGTGGGTTGGGACCATTTGCCATGTTATTTCAGTCCCTTTAACATGCTTGTATGCTTGCCTTGGATGCCTCTTTGAAGCTTTGAAAGCTTGTCTTGCATGCTCCATGTTTTGGCCATTGTGCATACCCTTTGAATTTGAGCCACTTAGATGCCATCTAGGTGTCCCTTGGGTGTTGTCTAGGCCTGCCTTAGACTTGTTTTAAGTCCTCTTAGCCTTGTGAGGCTTGGTTGACTTAGTCTTGGTTTAAGCCTCTTGGCTTGTCTTGGGTTTTTGGCTTTGTTTGCATGCCTTGTTTTCTTGTTTAATTGGCTTAGCACCTTTTGTAACATGATTTTCAATGCTTACCTTGCATGCCATTAGTCCATGTTATGCCTCTTTCAAGTGTGCTTGAGAGTTGCCCTTTTGTGCTTGAGTTTAGCCCTTTAACATGTGCATGTGTGTATGTGTGTTTAGTCCTCATTTCATAGCATTTTGGCCACTGTTTTAGGCCTATTAAGCTGCCTAAATCATGTTTAAGTCCATCCTATGCTTGCTTGCATGCTTACCTTGCATGTTTGTTTGCATGCTTGCATGTATACCTTGTATGCTCATGTTGTGCATGCTAGTTCATATGCTAGGTTGCACTCCATCTAGCATGCAATGCCTGTTCCTTGATCTAGTGATAAGAATTGGGCCTTTGTTTGTTGGTTGCATTACATTTGAAATCAACATGCACAACTTGGTATCTTGGGCCATCATGCATGGAAATGCGCGATTGATGGTCCGAGAACCAAGGAGCATGTCCCTTTGAGTCACTAACATGATAAGGGATATGATTGGTGGATATATGGTTTGAATTTGCATTGCCATGCAAAGCTCTGTCCTCTGCTGCTGTCAAACAGGTTCTGCAGGAACTTTTTGCCGATCGACTGCACAGAGTGCGGACCGGCAAACAATTGGTGGCCGATGGATTTCATTCTCAGCCGACGAACATCTCCTACGGCCGGTGGCCATTACTATCCAGCCGGTGGCCATTCTATCCAGCCGGTGGTACTATACAGTGCTCAGAGAGGCAACCCTGAGGCTTTAGAAGCCTTCGAAGGAGTACAAGAGGGAAAACAGAGGCAAGCTTGCGCATAGCAGTGCATTTTCGAGCAAGACTGAGCATGCATTGCATCAGGCTCTCCTCCCAAGGCGGTTTACTGTTTTCCCTAGATTAGTTAATTTGCTTAGCTAATTAGATGGCCTGTAATATTAATTAGCTTGTAGGTTAATTATCTGTAATATTTATTTGGTCCCTCCGGGCGAGGGCGAATCTGTAATAAGTGTGGTTGCGTGTGTGTGCATGTCTTCCAATCCCCACTTCTTTCTTCCCTTTTATTTACCCACTTATGATGGTAGATTAGGGCATGTTTAAATTAGCATACCTTATGCTATGCATGCGTGCATCCATACATTTGTCTTGCATGCACCTGGCTCGGTACATCATGCTAACTGCATTTGTACTTCAATTCCAAATTGAATACGTGCATCAATTGATTGCATTTCACATGTCATGTTTAGGTTAGCCGAGCCTACCCTAATTGCATCCTGTATGTGTTGCATTAGTCAATTTGACATGAACTAGGACCATGCATGTTTGCTAACTAGTTTATTGTTTTGGCACGGAGTATGATGTAAGTATTTTCATGCTTTAGCATATCGCATGTGTGTGAATGCTATCATGACAGCATGCTTACCATGTGGCTAGATGCTTATGTGATAAACTGTTTGAATGCCTGTGGGTGAAGGTTGGATTGTCTGAGTTGGAAAAACTCGTTGAAATCCGTATTTTAGCCTACTTGCGAGTAGCAAATTCCAAAGTGTTTTTCAAGACAAACGGATATGCAATGCTTATTTCCAAATTAGGCAATCTAGTCTATACTTGTTTGCTGTGCGCATAACATAGTAATTCTAGGCTAATAACTGGAATAAGAGCACATAACGTTTTCAAAAACGGATATCACGGTTAGTAGAGGCCGGTCTTCGGACCGGGCGAGAGGGGGTGCTCATAGCTGACCTTCCCCAATCGTACCCAAGTTCCCGAGCCGAGGTAACTTTGGTGATGACGGACACGTGGCCTTTGGCACCGAGTCAGGGTTTCCTAAATTCCCCATTAAAAAATATTTAGGTGGCGACTCTGTATCTGGCAAAGCAGTCCATGTTTGGCACTTCTTTCAAAATCTGTTTTTTTTTTCAAAACGATTTGCCGGATTTGGACTCTTTGGTTCAGATTAAGAACCGTGACACAAATCGAGTCCAAACTATAGCGTGTAGCGGGGTCCCTCGCGGGCGTGTTACAGAGATCATTATGTATGCAGATGAGGAGAGGATGAGGGGCTCCAAGAGGAGTCAGGACAGTCAAGGGGATAGTAAGAGGTAGAGTTCTAACCCTCAGTCATCCCAGGGAGATCAGTCGAGGTCCACCTTTCTAGTACCAAGTTCGGGTTCTAGGAGAGGTGGTCAGGGAGATGTGACTTGTTACAAATATGGTCAGTTGGGCCACAAGTCTCCAGCTTGCCCGCAGAGAGGAGGAGGGCAATGGTCTGCACCGTCTTCGGCTACTTCTTAGGGCCAAAATCAGGATAGAGGGCAACCACCCACTTGTTATCAGTGTGGGCAGGCAGGGCACCTGAAAAGATTTTGCCCATAGTTGGGTGGCACATCTGGTGCGTCTAGTTTAAGGTAGACGCAGAGTCACCAGCCTGCATAGTTAGCATAGGCCTCTAGGGCCAATCAGGGAGTCTCTTCGGCTCAGTCAGTACATCAGGCATATGCTCCGAGAGGTGAGTAGGTTGAGCAGAGACCTACTGGACGTGTGTATGCTGTTACTGCACCAGATCTTGTACTAGCGCCTTCAGTAGTGAGAGGTGCCTTCTTGTTTTGTAATTCAGTTGCTAATGTATTGATTGACATGGATGCATTCCATTCTTTTATCTCGTCTGCATTTGCATCGGTTTTGGGGTTGGAGTTGGCATAGTTAGCATCTCTTATTTGTGTAGAGTCATCTATTGGTGGTGAAGTTATTTTGAAACGGGGATGTCGGGGTTGTGACATAGAGGTTGCCAGTCATCGACTTCTATTTGCATTTGTGTTGATTGATATGACTACTTTTGATGTTATTTTGGGTATGGATTGGTTATCGTCATACCGAGCTGTTATAGATTGTTACCGTAAGAGGGTCACTTTATGTACCTTGAGCGGTGATTGCTTCTATTTCTTGAGGGACTAGGTGGATAGAGTCTTATCACCAGTGTGCGATCCGCGTGGGTGGAGTGAACTTAGTTGTCTCCTTGCTAGCTTTTTGAGTAGTAAGTGTGATGAAGGTCGGGTTGAGTTGCAAAGGGTGGCTTGTGAATACCCGGATGTGTTTCCTGAGGATCTTACTAGTTTACCCCCTCACTGAGAGGTCAAGTTCTCTATTGATTTAGTGCCTGGCACGACGTCGATCTCTATGGCTCCATATAGGTTTGCACCTACTAAATTGAGTGAGTTAAAGATTCAATTCCAGGAATTATTAGATAAGGGTTTTGTCCGCCCTAGTACTTCACCTTGGGGAGCACCAGCTCTCTTTGCTAAAAAGAAAGATGGAGCATTGCGACTTTGTATAGATTATCGAAAGTTGAATCGGGTAACTATTAAGAACAAGTACCCAATGCCTCGTATAGATGATCTGTTTGATCAGTTGAAGGGGACTTGTTGTTTCTCTAAGATAGACTTGAGTTGGGTTATCATCAGTTGAAGGTATGGGAGGAGGATATCTCGAAGATGGCATTCCGAATGCGGTATGACCATTATGAGTTCCTAGTGATGCCTTTTGGGCTGACTAATGCTTCAGCGATGTTTATGGATTTGATGAACTGGATCTTCTGTGAGTTTCTAGACCGCTTTGTGGATGACATCTTGATTTATTCGCCTTCCGAGGAGGAACACATGGAACACTTACGAGTAGTGCTTGAGTTTCTTGGGACCCATTAGTTGTATGCTAAGTTTGGAAAGTGTGAGTTACGGCTGAAGGAAGTTAAATTCTTAGGACATGTAGTATTCGGGGAAGGGGTGACTATGGATTCATCCAAGATGGAGGCAGTACAGGATTGTGCACACCCTAAGAATGCTTTTGAGATCCGTAGTTTCCTGGGGTTGGCCGGGTATTAGCGAAGATTCGTAAAGGATTTCTCTAGATTAGCTTCACCGTTAACTAGACTAACAAGGAAGGGAGTTAAGTTTGTGTGAAATGAGACTTGTGAGAAGTCATTTCAAGAGCTCAAGGTCAGACTTACCACTGCTCCAGTCTTGATTATTCCGGAGAAGGATTTGGGCTATTCGGTATATTGTGATGGCTCACGAGAAGGTTTGGGGTGTGTATTGATGCAAGAAGGGAATGTAGTAGCCTATGACTCATGGTAATTGAAAACAGATGAGAGAAATTACCCTACCCATGATCTAGAGTTAGCAGCGGTGATCTTTGCTTTGAAGATTTGGAGGCACTATCTGTATAGTAAGAAATTCGAGGTATTTTCTAATCACAAGAGTCTGAAGTATCTTTTTACTCAGAAAGACTTGAATTTAAGGTAGAGAAGGTGGATGGAGTTCATAGAAGACTATGACTTTGAGTTGCATTATCATCTTGGGAAGGCCAATGTAGTGGCCGATGTCTTGAGTAGGAAGTCTATTAGCAGCGTGGCCTGTGTCGCCATCCAAGAATGGCAGATGTTGGGTATCCTTGGCGAGTTTGACTTGCGTCTGGGTGAGTCTGTTGATTCTGCAACATTGTTTTCAGTGGTTGCGCAACCTACACTTGTAAACCGAGTGTTGGAAGCGTAGAAAGGTTACTTGGAGGTGGAATCCTTCCGAGAGAAGATTTCTAATGGGAAAGTAGAAAAAGGCTTGACCGTATATCCCGACCAGAGTGTGAGATATCATGACCGCTTGTTCGTGTCGGAGTCTTGCCGAGAGGATGTACTCCGAGAGTTTCACCATTCACGCCTTGCGGTGCTTCCGGAGGCACAAAGATATATCACGACCTTAGTCGTCAGTTTTGGTAAAGAGGTATGAAGAAGGATGTAGCTGTGTTTGTATCAAAATGCCTTACTTGTGTAGATTACCCCGAACTCCGCTCCACGCGCGAGGGTGCGAATTATGGTTCTTAGCTACTATAGTTCGGACTCATGTCACGGTTCTAAATCTAATCTCACAAGGTGCAATGTAAGACTGATAAATCACCAAAGAGTCCAAATCCAGCAAATCGTTTTGGAAAATCGATTTTAATCAAAAAGCGCCAAACATGGACTGCTTTGCCAGATTTCAGAGTCGCCACCTAAATATTTTGTTTTGGGAAATTTAGGAAACCCTGACTCGTGCCCAAGGCCACATGTCCATCATCACCAAAGTTGCCTCGGTTTGGGAACTTGGGTACGATAGGGGAAGGTCCTGAAATAAGCACCCCCGCTCGCCCGATCAAAGATCGACCTTTACTAACATGATATGTTATTTTTTAAAACACATGCATTCTTATTCCGATTATTAATCTATCATTACTACGTGATGTGCACAGCATACAAGTATAGACTAGATTGTTTAAATTGGAACAAAACATCTCATGTTTGTTTGTTTGTTTGAAAATGGTTTGGAGTTGCTACTCGCAAGTAGGCTAAGACGCGGATTTTGCCACCTTCAAGTGGGCGTAGAAAACATGGTGATTTGTCACTTCAAGTGGGCTTAAAACTCACATTCAAGTAATGAAGCCTTCATCCACAGGCATTTATGCAGTTAAACACATAAGTACATAGCCTCATGGCAAGCATGCTATCATGGCAGTCATTTACACACATTCAAGGATGCTAAAGCATAAACACTTACAGTGTACTCCAAGCCAAAACAAAAGCTAGTTAGTAATCAATGCATGATCCTAGCTATGTCAACAATGCCTAATGCAACACATGCAAAGATGCAACTAAGATAGGCTCGGCTATTCTAAGATGTCATGTGAATGCAACTTAATAACATGTATTCAAATTGGTATTGAAATATGATGCAGTTTGTATGATGCGCCGAGCTCGGTGCATGCAAGACAAATGAATGATGCATGCATGCATAGCATAAAGATGCTAATTGAAACATGCCCTAAAACTAACCATCGAAAGCTGATAAGTAAAAGGGAGAAAGAAATGGGGGTTGGAAGACATGCATCACACACACGCACACTTATTACAATAGTTGTGCCCTCTCGACGGAGGGTCCGAATAATAAGCTAATTAGCTAATCTAAGCTAATTAAACTAATTATTAAAAAATGAAGCTAATTAACTAACAAGTTAACTAATTATTACAAAACAAGCTAATTAGCTAACTACACTAGCTAATTAAACATTACAGTATAAATCAATTAGCTAAACACGTTAACTAATTAAGTACAAAAACAAAGTATAAGCTAGCTAAGAAAAGCAGTAAAAGGGGACCTCGGGGCGACAAGCGCATACATGCTCGGTCTCCTCGTTCGGAAATCCATCGCTATGCCCCAACTTGTCTCTGTTTGCATTTGTTTTCAAAGCACTTCACAAAGCTCCAGGTAGCTTCTACTCCAACATGGAGACCTCCAGGAGCATTGCCGACCACTTATTGGTGGTGTAGACCACCTGTAGACCACTTAAGTTTGCTGCAGACCAGAAAATTCTGCACAACTCCATTTTGCTGCAACAGATAACAAGAAGGGGCACGGCAACGTATTTGCAAGATATGTGTGCACAACCACCCTCCCCATCATTTCTTACGCTCAAGGGAGTGCGGTTCTCGACTCTCGGGCCACCAACCGGGCATCGTAATGCACGATGGCCGAGAAGCCAAGTTTGCACGAATCAATGTGAATGAATGCACACATAACACATAAGAGCCTTAACCCCTATCATGCATGATCAAGAGGGTTGGCGACCGAAAAATGAGGCACGTTTCATCACTCCAAGTATGAAACGTCCCTCGTTTCTTGTGTTTGGATTAACACCCTATCCAAACACAATGCAATGCAACTCAAGCATGCCAAACACAATGCAAACAACAAGCATGCAAAAACAAAGTCCTTAAGCATTGAGGCACACAACACTAAGGCTATACAATGCAATGCACAATGGACTAAACCAACCCCAAATAAACTTCATGCATGCCAATACAATGGCCAAAACACTCTTAAAAGATGGGATGAAAGGCTAGAAAATGCATGCTCATGCATTGACTCACCGATTAAGCATAAGAGCACAACTCTCAAAAGTGCTCAAGGAGTGAGAAATGTAAGAGTGTAGCCACACCATAAGCACTGAAATCATGTATGAAATGATGCCAAATCATCCAAACAATATAAGCATAGCATGCTAGGAGGCCTAAGGCACAAGACCACCAAAGGAGACTACACAAGGGGCATGCAACACATGCATAAATGAAGGAACCAATCATGGACAGAGCTCAAATAGGTCAAGACAAGGACCAAAACATGTTGAGATGGGAGCTCAAAGGTCTAGGCATGCATGCATACAAGCTAGGCCACAAACAAGGCAATAATGCATGACCCTTAGAGGCACTCAAAGGGTGAAAGGAGTGAGAATATGGCAATGCTATATGCTCTGAAATATCATGTTAAATGATGCCAAATCATGTACATGTCACAAATGAAGCATGCTATGGTGCTCAAAACTCAAGGCTAGCAAGGCCAATTGCAGTACAACTATACAATACATGAACCATATGGCCAAGACAACCCAAAACAGTCCTAGAGCATGTCAAAATGATGCTAAAATATGTATGGACTAGAGCTAACACATGCTAGCATGAAAGGCATGAAGCATGAAGTATGCATGGCCAATAAGGAGGAGTACACTACACCTACCAAAACCAAGCATAAGATGACTTCACCAACAAAAATTAGAGTTGTATTATGGCAAAATAAGACCAAAAACACACTGAAATGGTGGCCCAAAAGCCTAGGCAAGATGGCATACACAATGGCTCATTTTTAAGACATAAAGCACCAACCCTCCAAAGCATTGAAAGAGCGAAAGATGTGAAGACATGGCAGTGAAACATGCTCTGAAATCACATACTAAATGATGCCAAATCATGCAAATAGCTCAAGCAATGCATGCTAGTGACTTGGAAACTCAAGGCTAGTAAGCTAGAATGCACTATGGCTATACAAAGCAAGGCATGCATGACCAAAACAACATAAAATAGAGCTCAAGCATGGTAAAACATGAACAAAAGCTTCTTTGAGTAGAGCCAAAAGAATGATGGTCCAAAGCATGATGCATGTTAGGCTAGTGAATGGAAATGCACTACAAGTGCAAGGAGCATGCAAGATGCTATCAAACCAACCCAAAACAGAGCTAAGGCATGCTAAAACAACACCAAAACCCTGCTGAGATAGAGCCAAAATGGGCTAGCAAGACATGCTAAAACATGAGGCATACAAGGCAAGCAACCAAGATACAAGGAGAGGGGATGACCCCCTCCTATTTGGAACCTCAAAATACACTTTCCACCACTGAAATTCCTCTGAGTTTCAGTGATGAGAAGGTCAAAAAGAGGTGGTCCCAATAGCTTAAAAGGATGGTACAAAACAAAGCCAAACAAGGCACAAGAGGGGGTAGACCACCCCCAACACCAAAGAGGTCTCAAACCAACATCTTAAACACTTAAAATTAGAGCTTTTTATAGTATAAAGTTAGGCCTAAATCAGCATGCAAATAGGGCCAAAGACTTAAACTAAAACAAAGCTTTAAGGGGTTAGAAACTCACCCTTGTAGAACAACTTCAAAGCTGCAACCCCAGCAGCTTTTCTGAGCTCAAACCAATCCAAAAACTCCAAAACCAGCTTCAAGGTGCCTCAGCTCCAAGAGTATGGTGTTTCACTATGTGTTTGTGTGCAAAAGTGTGAAGAATAGGCACTTTCAAGCACAAATATGAAGAGAATGAGCAATATAGAGATAGATGATATATCTATAGCTTCAAGTAAGTTTTTTTGAACTTGGAGAAGGGAGAGAGGGCCTCCCTTATATAGAAAACCAAGCCTCAAGCTTGTTGAACAAGCTTGAAGCTAGATGCAATCCCTCCATACACGTGTATGGAGGATGGTTTCTGTGCTCACCAGCTGTCACAGCTGGCACCAAAATATCTGCAGGAAACTACAGGAAAGCTGCCGACCAATTGAAGTGGTCTGCTAGCTACTTGCACTGGTCAGCCGACCAGCACAAGTGGTCTGCAAGGAGACCAAGTGGTTGGCAGGGGGGGGAGAAGGTGGTCTGCACCAAAAAAGCAAGGTGGTGGCATGGCTGCCGACTACTTTTGGTGGTCCAAAGACCACCAAGACCAGTTGGCCGACCAGAAAACTAGTTGGCAGGAAGGAAAAGTGGTTTTCAGGGAGAGAAACTGGTCTACAACCCCTATTCCACCCTTCAAGCAAGGAAAACAAGGTTAGTGCCAAAAACAAACCAAAAAGGATGCAAGACAAGAGTCCGCGGGTCAAGGCATGCAGCCAGAAGCCTTGAAAACTAGTCTACGAGCGCAAAAAGTGGTCTACGGGAGGGAAAAGTGGTCTACGGCCACAAAAAGTGGTCTACAAGACCTCTGTGTCCCTTTAGACCAAGGTAACAAGGCAAGGTCCAAAAACCAGGCCAAGAGGACAACGTTAAGCGGTCCTGAGACAAAACGCGCGACCGAAGGCTCCGAAAATTGAAAACTAGCCTACAGGAGAGAAAAGTGGTCTATGACCACAAAAAGTGGTTTGTCTATAACTTGTCAGCAAGTGAAGGCTGAGCATCAGAGGTCAGCGAGTTTGTTGCAACCCTTGCCTATAGCCGCATGGAAGTGGGAGCATGTCACGATAGAGTTTGTTGTGGGCCTTCCAAGGACTCAATGGGTTAGTGATGCCATTTGGGTGGTAATTGACCGGTTGACCAAGTCGGTGCACTTTATAGCCATGTGCGCGAGCGATTTGGTAGACTATCTTGCCGACGTTTACATTAGGAACATAGTGAGGTTACACGAGGTCCCTGTAATGATTATTTCGGATAGAGATCCACATTTCATGGCTCGATTGTGGTAGAGTTTGTAGAATTCCTTGGGCACTAGACTGAATTTTAGCACAGCATATCACCCTCAGACTGACGGGCAGCCCGAGCATATTATTAAGATCCTTGAGGATATGCTTCAAGGTTGTGTCCTTGACTTTAAGGGGTCGTGGGAGAGACACTTGCCCTTAATAGAGTTTGCTTATAATAACAGTTTCCAATCGAGTATTGGCATGACACCATTTGAGGCCTTGTATGGCCGACCGTGTAGATCTTTGGTGTGTTAGGCCAAGGTGGGTGATGCACCTTTGTTGGGCCCAGAGTTAGTTCGGGAAATGACGGAGAAGGTAGCACTTATTTGTAAGAGATTGGTTACATCTCAGAGTCGCCAGAAAAGTTATGTCGACAGTAGGAGGAGACCCTTGTCTTTTGAGGTGGGAGGCCATGTCTTTTTGAAAATGTCACTTAGACGGGGTTTGATGAGGTTTGGGAAGAGTGGGAAGTTGTCCCCTCGGTTTATTGGGCCTTTTGAGATCCTTAAGCGGATCGGGGAGGTAGCTTACCGTTTGGCATTACCGCCACAACTTTCCGGGGTTCATGATGTGTTTCATGTTACTATGCTTCAGAAGTATGAGCCGGATCCATCGCACGTATTCGATTAGACCAACTTAGAGGTAGATGAGGATGCCTCGTATGAGGAGAGACCAGTGAGAGTCTTGGATAAACGGGGCCAAGTCTTGCGAGGCAAGACAATCCCCTTGGTAAAGGTATTGTGGAAACATCACGGGGTCGAGGAAGCGACTTGGGAATGTGAATTGGAAGTTTGAGAGAAATATTCGGACTTATTTGTTGATATTTGATTTTATATTGAGATTTTCATTATGTAAATGAAATGTAAAAGCATTGTACATGTTTTAAAATACGAGAACGTTGTATATGTTATGGGTGTCTTGGGAACATGGATTCAATATAAGTAATATATATGCTTTGAGAATATGGAATGTTGTGAGTGTTGTATCACTTTTGGAAGCATTATATATATTGTGAAAATTTTGGAAAACTTGGATTTTGATTGAACATTGTAAATGTTTTGGGAAACTGTAAATTTCATTTTAACTGTAAATTTCATTTTAAAATGGGGCTTGTGTATGAAGTCAATGAGAATGGATGACCGAAGAATGGGTCATGGTATTGAATATCTGAGAATAACATTGTTATGAATGGTCTAATGTTGATTTTGAACTTGATTTGTAATTTTGGGGACAAAATTCTTTAAGGGGGGAGGTTATAGCGATTCCGGTTTTGACCCGTCACTTGTTGTATTCCGGACTCGGGTTTGCATGGTTTTGAATGGTGATTCATATCTCGTTACCCTTGTCTCCCCTCTATTTTGGTTATTGTATTGTAGTTGTGCGTTTGGAACAAGTTTATTGCTTGTTTTTCCAAACCTTTGTTGCACAGATTTTTGCTCCTTCGCTCGAGCGACCATTATTGTGCTCGAGCGGGCTTTGCAATCTTTGCTCCTCCGCTCGAGCGGCACTTCTCGCGCTTGAATGGGCTTTGTGAACTCTCAGTACTTTGCATGTTTGCAAAACTACTGGGAGAGTGTTTTCTACGCTCGAGCAGCGTTTCCTCAGCTCGAGCGAGTGGGTGCTCGAGCGGCCTTTCTTGCGCTCGAGCATTGGTTTGTTGTATGTAAAACTTATGGATATATGTTTCCTATGCTCAATTGGAAAATTCTTGCGCTTGAGAGGTGAGCATTCATTATGTCTTGACGCTCGAGTGGCCTTTCTTGCGCTTGAGCAGAACAACTTATTGTACCTGATGCTCGAGCGTCAAATCTCCCGCTCGAGTAAACTGTGCATATATCAGATCGTGAAAATGATATTTTGTATCACTTTTTCATTCTTTTCTCTCTCTAAAACTTTCTGAAAACCTAAATCTTGACCCTCTCTCTCTAAAACACACTTTCTCTAAAACACACACACACACACACACACACACACACACTCTCTCTCTCTCTCTCTCTCTCACAATATTTTGACCTAGATCCTTTGGGTTCTTTACTCTAGTGCCTTTGAGAAAAAGGTAGAGCGTCTTTAGATCTTCGTTTGGATCCAAACAAAGTTGGATTTGAGAATCCTTGGAGTTTCACCTTTGCTTTGCTTGGTCATCTAGCTTGAAGTAGGGATTTTCTACACTTTAATATGGTTTTTCACTTAGTTATTTGTTATTGTGTAACAATTGTGGGATTTGGGGGTAATGTGAACAAACCTAGGGTTTGGGTATAAAATGGAAAGAGGGGTTTGGTGAATGAGAGGTAAATGATTGTGGGGCATGAAAATGATGTTGTATAGTGTAAAAATTGTTGATTTTGGTACTAAGTTGAGACTTGGGAAGAGAGAGAGTTTGTCCTAAAATGATTATGATATTTATTTTGTATAAATAAATGAAATTGGTGTTGTAAACATGAAATTGGATGAGTATTGAAATACATGATGGAATTGAGTAGATGATACGTCTCATCTTTGGCAAATCTTAAATAAATTATATATATATATATCTTGAGATTGTTTATCTGTTTAGAAATAACTGTATTGGGCTATCGATGAGAATAGCTATATTTGTTGTAGAAATTGCATAAGGATTAAGTGAATTAAAACTAATCCATGGTTGATTATCATTGAATATGATCATGTTGTAAATACATTGTGTATGTATGGTCGTTTGGGAGGAGAAAGGGGATGTACTCCATGTGTGATTATGTGTTTAAATACATTGCATATGTATGATTGTTTGGGAGGAGAAATGAGATGTACTCTATTGTTTGGGAGGAGAAACGGGATGGATTCCATTATAATTAAGTTGGTCAGAGTATCCTGGGTGAAAGTCCCGAAATTTATACATGGGTGCCGATCCTGCGGTTGAAATTTCCGTAAAATGGCAGATTGAAGTGCTTGAGTGTTCATGGTGTGATTGTAGAACCATTGAGTTGTAGTCTCATTTGGGTTATTGAAAAATAATGAAATTGGCTCATGTATTGAAATGAATTGAAGGAAAATGAAATGAAATATGGACTTGGTGTTCTATGACTATATAAAAATGTAAATGTTTTATCCCTGGCATTGTATATGTACATTGCACTTATATCTTCGTTAGATCTCATATATTGTGCTAGATTATTTCTACTGAGCTGTGGCTCACCCTATTTGGGGAAACCCATTTTCAGGTGCTGATGGCATGCCTCCACTAAGGCAATAGCATTAGGTGGACTTTTGGAAAGCAAGAGCTTTATTGTTTTGTTTCACTTTTTGTATAACCTAGGCCTTCAATTGTATGAGGTGGTCTCACTTTTATTGTGACCAAGCCAAGACTTGGAAAGGTGTAAGCTTATAGGGCATTTGTTTATGCTAAGCTCTTTTGTACTATTAACATTATGAAATGAAAGAACCTTACACTCTGATTCATGCAGTTATTTATATAAATTTGGGTTGAACTTATGGTTATATTTTGGGGGCATTACACTGTAAGTGAAAAAACAACATTTTGTTTTTTTCTTAAATTGTTTAATATTATTTTAGTTGGTAAGTGGTAGTTTCTTAAATTGTTTCCTAAATCAGATATCAATTTAATTGATTTTTTTCTTAACTAGTGAAAAAATAATATTATTTTGATTAAGCTACACTAATCTAGCCTATATAAGTCAACTTTGAGTTCTTAAATTAATCAATCCATCTTCTTCTTGAGCTCAAGTGTAGAGAGTGAGAGAGAGAGAGAGAGAGAGAGAGAGAGAGAGAGAGAGAGAGAGAGAGAGAGAGAGAGTGAGAGAACTTGAATTAGAGAGAGAAAGGCAAGACAACTAAGAATCTAAGCTATAGACATGAAGTTTGAGAAGAGTAAATCAATATTCTTGCTAATTCAAGTTAATTGAAGATCTTAGGTGAGCTTTTGAATCCTACTTTATGAATTCTAGTTATCATCTATGTGAATTCAAGAAGGTAGGAAAAGATTAAGCAAAGAATTGAGCTAAGAATGTAAAATTAAAGATCAATCCGTATATGCATGCATAATTCACCCCTATAAGCTTGAATTGCATCTCATGCCTCACATGCATGGAGTTATTTTTGCTAAGTTTTGAGAATTCTACATGATTTTACACTTATCACTTCATTTGTTCATGTTTTGGAAGCAAAAAGTTTAAATCATTATATGCAAGTGTTATATATAAAGTTTAAAGCTTGGTTTTGAGGAATTGAAAAGAGTTTGAACTTTGATTTTGAGAAATTGACTTTGAACTAGAGTTCAATAAATTGTCAACCTGCCATCCTCTTCTCTAAAAGTAAACAACTCTTAGTATTAGTTTGCATGGATCTTAGTCTATGGTTTTATTTGAATCATGCACTTCACAACAAAATATTTGAACATGAATTAAGAATATATTAGTCCGTCTAAGATTTTTGAAAAATTGTATGCAAATATGAATTTTTACAATTCAATAAAAATTTATTTTTATTCATAATTCATATGTTTAATTTTCTCTTGAATATAAGGTATTTCGGCAAAATTTTTTTTTTCTTTTGGTCAAAATGATACATGTATGGCTTATTTGTTGCCTGCAACCTCTTTGTTTAATAGTTACTATTAATTATATATTATTGTAAGTACATTAATATATCTATAGCAATTCTGGTTTAGACCCTACCCATTTGATATTTTGGATCCGAGTTTCATTGTCTTATAATGATGTTCATGTTTTTTTTCTCCTTATTCCTCATTGAACTTGGTTATTGGAGTGTCTCGATTGCATTTGGAACAAGTTGGTAGCTTATTTTTCAAAACTATTGTTGCCCAGAATTCTACCTCTTCGCTCGAGCGGTGATTCCTACACTCGAACGGTCTTTGTGAACTTCCAGTACTTTTGCAGGTCTGCAGAGATACTGGGAAATGTCATTCTTTGCTTGAGCGGTCTTTCTTGCGCTCGAGCAGTATTTTTTGCGCTCAAGCGATGGTCCTTTGTCTGTAAAACTTCTGAGAGTTGATATTCTTCGCTCGAGCGATAACTTTGTGGACTCGAGCGGTCCCACTTATTGTGTCTGGTCACTCAAGCGACACTTCTTGTGCTCGAGGGGTTTACGCATATATCAGACTGTAAAGTCACCCTCTTGACTCACCTTTTCATCTCTCTCTCTCTCTCTAGAACTCACATTCTCTCTACAAATACACCTAGATCCATTGATTTCTTCACCCTAGTCTCTTTGACAAAAAGGTAGATCACTCTGAGAACTTTCTTTTGATCGGAACAAAGTTGGGTTTTAGCATTGTTGAGGTTCCATCACTCTCTCTCTTGCCTTCTAGCTTCAAGGTAGGGATATCTTTGCACTTTTTTATGATTTTTAACTTAGTTATTTGTGTTTTTGAAACAATATTGTGATTTGGGGATTTTTGGACAAACCTAGGGTTTTGGGTTGAAATCAAAAAGAGGGGTTTCCAAATGAATTGTTGGAAATGATTGAGGAAATGTATTTATTGTGGAGTTATGATGAAAATATGAATTTTTATCCTTGGGATTGATTTAGAAAGTGGACCGTTGGGTGGTCGTGAAGAGGAACTCAAGGATTGAGGAGTGGCAAGAATAGTGTCTACGTGATGCGTGTGGAGAGGACCAAAGTGAGTCTCCTCTAACAATAGCTAGGAAATATCCTACTCAAGAGTGGGTAATGGAGTGCGATGAAGTAAAGAGGTATGCACATGGCCCAAAATGGGGAGTGAGGGCCATAAGAAACTGAACCAACCATTGCTGATTGCGATACTTAGTGAATAAAGAAGCATCTTCAGGATGAGGCCATTCAGGTTCAGACAGAGCAAGATGATCCCAAATAGAATAGATCTGAGAAATAAAATCATTAATGGACTGACCAGGCTCTTGATGCATGCGTTGAAGCTGACTCTGAAGTTAATACTGATAAGCAAGATCAGTAGTCTGATATCGTTTTTTCAAAAAATCCCAGATGTCTTTGGCATGAGTAAGCATAAAATCAAGTTGAAAATGACCAAACTACAAACTAATAGAGATAATAGATGTATTGCAAAGCCACGTAATGATCTGGTAGTTATTATTATCCCAATCCTCTTATTTGACGGTTGTTTCATCAACCTCTTTTACTGGTTTAGTTACATCCTCAGTGATAATTGGCCAAAGTTTCTTCCTTTTCAAATAGCCATCATGGCTTGGGCCCACAACACATAATTGGAGCCATCAAGAATAACAGAGATTGATTGGGAAGCATCATGACGATCCATAATAACGGTGATTGGGGAATTAAACAAATACGATGTCACGACCTAACCCCCGCCCCAAGGGATTAGCGAAGTGACCGGCCAACAATCCTAAGATTACCAAAGCCCTCATAAACAGAATCATAATAATAGGGGCTAGGATAAACAAATATATAAACATACATCGTCCAATGAGCTATGCTAAGTTATATGAGACAAAATTTTTTGCTTGTTTGGTTTGTATCTCATGATACAATTTTTAGAAAAATTTCCAAAATTTTGTTTGGTTCAAATTTTTTGAAAAAATATTTCCAAAATCACTCTCTCTCTCTCTCCCTCTCTCTCTCTCTCCCTCTCCTACACATCAATCAATCACATTTTCTCTCCTCTCACTCCTTCCCAATCACTTTTTCTCTCACACACATCTACTCAACTACAACAAACTATTAAATCATCCCAAACTCCCAAACTCCAAAACTATTTTCAAAATATACAACTAAACAAACCAAAAAAAATTCTAAACACTCTCTTCAATTTTTTTTTTTTTTGAAAATACATCTCAAGCCATAAACCAAACACACCCTTTGTCTTTACATACATATATTAACATCATCATTATAGATAAGACAAAAGAGATTTAACCCGATAAACATAAACTTGTTTAACAAGCAAATGTCTTCAGAAAAGAAAACGAAAACTTAAACCAAGATCACAAATCCTTGATCACTAGACAATCCCAGAACCTCCACGTAAGGCACAAAGGTAGGTTGACAAAATAGAAGTCAAGACTAGAACATCTAAACCTGGTCACGTGCCTAATCACCTACATACATAAATATAACAGTGAGCTGGAGCCCAGTGAACAACAACAAAGTAAAAGGTTAATGAATGATGTCCCATTACAGATTCAGAAATCAGAGTTCAAATCATATTAGAATCAGATTCATATTCAGACTTAGCATTAATCATACGTGGTACATCCATTAGCTAATAGAGCAGATGGTCTTATAGACTTGTTAAGATCAGACAGATGATTACACATAATCGTATCAAATAACCTTTAAGGTTTCAGCCAGATAGTTCCAAAAATTAGAACACACAGAGATCTTTGGTACCAGATAACAGATAGCATATATCAGATAACAAATGCTAAGGATACCACGATTACAGTTAAAAAATTGGACAATTATTCATTCAGTTCAGAAAATAACATTTCAGAAAACTGAGTATAACTTATAATAAAAAAATACTTGTAAACAAATATATCTTTATAGAGTTGTTACTCACAGATGGCTCTTCGGACAGATTAGACGGACTGCAACGCGTGACCTACTTAAATGCATAACAGATACAGATGGAAACACACATTCTGATTAATGCTTAACCTAATTAAACCTTCTTTTGTGTGTTTCTAACTCATTTCCTCATTGTTGTGGCCTAACAATGGCTTAAGAATGCCTAACATGGAATGATGATAGATGTATGCACTTAGGTATGCATTGCAAAATTTTGAAAAACAAGGCAGTTTGCTCGAGCGCACCTTTGGTTGCTCGAGCAATCTGCAAATGTCTGCAAAACTTCTGGATGCTATGAATCTAGGCTCGAGCCAACTTTTTGGTCACTTCAGCAATGTGCTTTGCAAAGAGGAGCTCATCGGTCATCTCATTAGAACTTCTTCCATTTCTTTAGCAAGCCAAATAGTGGTTCAGAAGTAGAGGCTAATTTAGAAATAAACCTTCTTATGAATTGCACTTTCCCTAGAAAGCCTTGCACCTCCTTTTCAATCATTGGTGGGAGCATTTCTAAGATGGCCTTGATGTTGGACGGGTCTACCTCGATTCCACGTTGTGTGATTAAGAACCCCAGCATCTTTCCTGTAGTCACCCCAATTTTTGCAGGTTTAGCCTTATCTTGTACTCTCGAATTATTTCAAAGAACCTCCTCAATGTATCATAGTGACCTTCTCGTTCCTTGGACATGACAATCATATCATCCACATCCACTTTAACCTCCCTATGAATCATGTCATGCAATATGGAAATTGCTGCTCTCTGGTAGGTGGCTTCGGTATTTTTCAACCAAAATGGCATAACCTGATAGTAGTAAGTCCCCCACTGGGTAGTGAATGTTGTATTCTCTTGGTCCTTAGGCGCCATGGAGATCTGATTATACCATGAAAACCCATCTATGAATGAAAGCAAAGCATAACCCACAGTGAAGTCTACCAATTCCTTAATAAGTGGCAGCAGGAAATCATCTTTAGGGCTAGCCTTGTTTAGATCTCTGCAATCAATGGAAACTCGAATTCTACCATCCTTTTTTGGAACCGGAACGATATTTGCTAAGCACGTCAAATATTCTAACACAATAAAAAAATCCCACATTGATCTACTTAGTGACCTCCTCTTTGATCTTCATTGCCCAGTCTAGCCAAATTCGAAGGATCATGTGTTAGATAATCTCAGCATCGATTCCAAGCATGTCTTTGTAGGACCATGCAAAAACATCTTTACAGTATTTTAACAAAGCTACAAATCATTCGCGTTCCTCCAAAGATAGCGTGGAAACAATCTAGACCAAGCGAGGATCCTCTTCAATACCCAACATTAATTCGAACAATCTCATCCATCAAAGGTTTTGCAAGCCTCTCCTTCTCCCAATTAATCAAAATTTTCAATGCCTGAGGAATTTCTTCCTCTTCATTTTCATCAAAATTTTGAAAATCTTTGTCAATGCAATAAATCAAGGGCGCAGAAAAGTAACCACAATCCACATGATTCTCATTCATTAGGTTTGGCTCAGTAGATACTGTGACGATCCCGTCCTCAGTATTATTTTTAAATATTATTTCATTGATCATATTTGCATGATTATGTACTTAATTGATGCTTATTTGTTTATTTGTGAATTATCTCTTTAAATGTCAACTTAGAATTCAAAATTGAAAGCCCATACGGATTCAGAAACTGAAATTGACTAGTTCGATAAGTTAGTTGGAATATTTAGAACCATATAGTAAATTTAATTAAAATTTGATTCGGATTAAAGTAATTAGAATAAATTAATTACAATTGATTAGACTTAAGCCAAATTGATTAGTCTTAATCCCTTTTGATTAGTTAAGCCTTAATCCACCTATACATATTTCTTAATCAAGCTTAGAAGCTCATTTACATCAAATCTTGAGCTGAAAATTAGAGAGAGAGAGAGAGAGAGAGAGAGAGAGAGAGAGAGAGAGAAAGAAGAGGAATTCAGGAGAATTCAAGAGAGTTTGAAGAGGTTAAGCTAATCTCAACCCAAATTCAAGCTCTAGGTATGATCCTTACCCTTAATTCATGAGAATAATCATTGTAGGAAGATGAATTCATCAAGTTGTTGGACCATTTGCATGAATTTGAAAGAAACGAGTTAGAATCAACATGACTATAGTGAGTTTGACTGAATTGTGTACATGCATGCATAATTCTCCATATTTAAACTTAGTTTTCTACAAATTCATACATACATGGGATTTACACAAGTTATTTCTTGAGATTCTCCATGATTTTGCACTCAACATCTTATATAACATGCTTTGTAAAGAAAACAATTGAGTTTCTTACATGGATGACAAGAACAAAGTGTTTTGAACTTTGTTTTGAAGAATTGAAAAAGAATTTGGGATCATGGCTTCATAATTTCCAAGTACTCATGCTTTATAAAGAATTTCTAAACTTTCAAGACTAACCATGCAAGCTTTGAACAAAAATAGGGAGTTTTTGAACTTCAAACTCAATTTTGTAACACCCAGAATTCGCCTAGTTCGCTTGAGCAAAGGATCCTTGGCTGGAGTGAACATTGCAGGCATCCAATATTTTTACAGATTTTTGATAGTTCGCTCAGGCGACCAAGTGTGTGCTCTAGAAAACTCACCTTTGTTCAGCACTTGGCTCAAGCGACCATTGAATGCACATTTTGAGCATCCAGTACTTTTATAGTCAAACCACATCACTCGAACGACTAAGTGTGCGCTCGAGCGAAGACCCTATTTTTAGCAAATTTTAACTAACACTTTTAAGTTTATATTTGCATCCTCATGCCCTTTTGGGCATACTTTTGCATCATTTAAGCATCCTTTATCATGGAAAAAGCTAGAAACACACGTAGAAGAATCAAATTAAGATACGTTATCTGTTTCGAATGTGTGCTTCAATGTGTATCTATGTTATGTGTTTTGTGTAGGTGGTCAACCGAGGTTTAACATCCGTACCAGCGCATAGTGAGTAGTATCTTTGTAAAGATATGTTATTAAAGTGTATTTTGGTTTACTGCACGATCATTATTTTGATATGCTATTTTGATACAAATGAATGATTGTCTCTTTTGAAATGTAATTGTGGAATTCTCAGTGTAGCCCTTGCCTGGGGGTACCAATACCATGGCCCTTTGGTACAAGACCCTTGCCCAGGGGAAACAATACAGTGACCCTTTGTTATAAGTGCGTAGAGATCTCTAATGTTGACCCAAGTGGTCTCTTTGCTTGACCTAGATGGTCCATTCGTTAGACCTATGTGGTGTCTTTATTATGCCTTCAGGCACTTTGTTGCACTATTGGATGTACCACATATGATTATGATTTGTGAACACCAATATAGCAAGTATTCAGCAATGATTTTCTTCGAAACCCATGTGATATGATTTTGTATTATAATAGACATCATTCATTTAACATCTTTATACTGGTATTACTCATTGGGCTTTAGCTCACCCCTTCCACTATATATATATGTAGGTGAGCAATTAGCGCGTCAAGCTTAGAGCAACCTCGGGGGTCCACCCTTCTGTCAAGCCGCTTCGGATTGCCTCCGTGATAGGGCGATCTTGTTCTTATGTGGAGCCAAGTTGTTTTGTTAAGTTTTCCTTTGTCTTTGAAACTTGTTATGTAAGGATATTTTGCATAAGTGTTAAGATGTTGATGTAACTATGTGATCACAGTCTATTAAGAAGGTTGCAGTTTTAATCACTTATGAAAATCTCATGTATGCATCACTTGATGGGCATGGTTGTGTTTTGTTATTGCTTCCACTGTGCTCCGTTATTATTTTTAATTATCAGCTTTGTGTTCGAGGCCAAAGGTAATCTGGGATTATTGGTCGGTCATGGCCTAAACGTTTAGGGGCAGGTTCTGGGCATGACAGTTTGGTATCAGAGCATGACTTGTACCTCACTCACTTCTTTATTGAGCAATAAGGTGTCTAATAAGGACTGAAGGATTGCATTCATTTGCATTTGAAAATTTGAATAAGGTTACTTTTGAAAATGTGTATATTTATATGTGTGCATACAATATATTTGTTATGATACAAGTTTCATATAAATAATGGTGAGAACAAGAGAGGATGAATTAGAGGAGTATACCTCCAACTGACTTCATTAAATGTAAAAATGATGCACGATATGGCTGAAAGCCTAACACAACAACAATAGCAAAAACAACAACCACCACCCCCACCTCTGATGCCCGTACCACTGGTATTGGATCACCAAATAGATGACCGAACCATTTCCCTCACCAGACAGTTCAAAAAGATAAAGCCGCCCTTGTTTCATGGGGGAATTGATCCATTAAAGGTTGAGGCCTGGCTGTTAGGGATTGAAAAACTGTTTGAGGTGTTTCTGTGCACAGAGACACAAAAGGTTTTGTTAGCCGCCATTACTTTAGAAAATGAAGCGAGGAGATGGTGGATGTTAGTAGGAGATACTAACAGGGGACTTAGTTGGGCTCAATTTTTAGAGATTTTCTATGAGAAGTACTTCACACAGTGCGTTCGAGATAGGAAAGTCACAGAGTTTGAACATCTAAAGCAAGGGAATAAGTCAGTGTCAATGGTAGTGTATGAAGCCCAGCTTACTGAACTAGCATTCAATGTGTATCTATGCTATATGTCTTGTGTAGGTGATTAACTGAGGTTTAACATCAATACCAACCCACTGTGAGTAGTATCTTTGTAAAGATATGTTATTAAAGTGTGTTTTGGTTTACTGCAAGATCGTTATTTTGAAATTCTATTTTAATACAAATGAATGATTGTCACTTTTGAAATGTAATTGTGGCATCCTTAGTGTTGCCCTCGTTGGGGGGTACCAATACCATTCCCTTTGCTATAAGACCCTTGCCCGGGGGAAACAATACCGTGGCCTTTTGCTGTAAGACCCTCGCCTGGGGGAAACAATACCGCGGCCCTTTGTTATAAATGCGTAGATATCTCTGATGTTGACTCAAGTGGTCCCTTTGCTTGACCTATATGGTTCCTTCCTTAGACCCATGTGGTCCATTTGTTATGCGTTTGGGCCCTTTGTTGCACTATTGGATATACCATATATGATTATGATTTGTGAAGATTGATACGACAAGTATTCAGTTATGATTTGCTTCGAAACCCATGTGATATGATTTTGTATTACGATAGACATCATTCATTTAACCTATTCATATTGGTATTAATCACTGGACTTTAGCTCACCCCCTTCCCCTATATGTATATAGGTGAGCAATTAAAGCGTCAAGCTTAGAGCAACCTCGGGAGTCAACCTTTCTGTCAAGCGGCTTTAGAGTGCCTCCGTGATGGGGCGATCTTGGTCTCATGTGGAGGCAAGTTGTGTAAACCTTGTGAACCAAGTTGTTTTGTTTAATTTTCCTTTGTTTTTGCAATTGTTATGTATGGAAATTTTATATAAGTGTTAAGATGTTGATGTAACTATGTGATCACATCTATGAAGAATGCTGAAGTTTTAATTACTTATGAAAATCTCATGTATGCACTGCTCAATGGACATGGTTGTATTTTTACTATTGCTTCCGCAATGTCCCGTCATTATTTTTAATTATTAGTTTTGTGTTTGAGGCCAGAGGTAATCTAGGATTAGTGGCTAGTCACGGCCTAAACCTCTCGGGGCAAATTCGGGACTTGACAGTTTGGTCTCAAAGCATGAGTTATACATCACACATTTGTCCATTGAGCAATAAGGTGTCTAGAAAGTACTTAATGATTGCATTCATTTGCATTTGAATATCAAAATGAGGTAACTTTTGAAAATGTGTATACGTATATGTGTGCATACAATGTATTTCTTATGATACAAGTTTCATATATATAATGGTGAGAACAAGAGGGAATGAATTGGAGGAGTCTACCTCTAACCGACTTGATCGGATGGAAAGAATGATGCACAATATGGTTGAAAGCCAAATGGAACAACAACAATGGCAGCAACAACAACCATCACCCCACCTCCAATCCCCATACCATCAGTACCGGATCACCAAATAAATGACCGAACCATTGCCCTCACTAGAGAGTTCAAAAAAATGAAACTGCCCTTGTTTCATGGAGAAATTGATCCATTAAAGGCTGGGGCCTGGGTATTGGGGATTGAAAAACTGTTTGAGGTATTTCCGTACATAGAGACATAAAAGGTTTTGTTAGCTGCCTTTACTTTAGAAGATGAAGTGAGGAGATGGTGGATGTTATATGAGATACTAACAAGGGACTTAATTGGGCTTAGTTCTTAGAGATTTTCTACAAAAGGTACTTTCTGCAGTGTGTTCGAGATAGGAAAGTAATAGAGTTTGAACAGCTAAAGCAAGGGAATAAGTTAGTGGCAGAGTATGAAGCCCAGTTTACTGAACTAGCACGGTTTGTGGTGCATAAAGTCGATACAGACTACTAACAGGCCATCGGAATTTTGAATGGAAGGGTAAAAGGCATAATTTGAATGCAAACACATGGGCAACTTTAGTAATGACTAAGAAAGCAAAGTCGAAAAATTCAAGTAGCTCCAATCAGAGTGGTAATTCAACACCCATTTGTCCAAATTGTGGGAGAAAGCACCAGGGTTTGTTATCTGATTATTGGGCTTGTTTTATGTGTAGAAAGACAGGACACATAGCAATGGAATGTCCACAACCACAACAACATGATAATCGGGGTGCTACAAGATCAATCGCATCGGCACCAAATGTAAGGGACAATGCAACTCCGACTATAACAAGGGACAATCAGAGACAAGGAAGGGTTTTTGCTCTTATACCAGGGGACACCAAAAATGCAGAAACTATAGTCTCAGGTACACTCTTTATTTGCGGGCAGTATGCGTACGTTTTGATTGATTCAGGGTCTACCCACTCTTTGGTTTCTATTCAATTTGCTCCTAAATTGAATAGACCTTTGGAAACCTTGAGATATATATTATGTGTGTCATCACCATCAGTGGGATCCATACTAAGTTCAACTATTTACCCTACAGGTGAAATCTTACTTGAGAATGCTACATTGTATGTTGATTTATTGCTCTTAGACATGACTCATTTTGACATTATCTTGGGTATGGACTGGCTGTTTAAATATTATGCGACCATTGATTGTGTGTCTAAACGTTTAATATTCCAACCTTCGAGACAAAATGAGTTTTATTTTGAGGGGATAGGTGTAGTTCCCCCACCATACTTAATTTTTGCCACCAAAAGCACGTAAACTGATTAATAAGCGGTGTCAGGGGTATTTGTGTAGTATTCTGAGTGTTCAAACAACAAATGTTGTTTTAGATGATATTTCGATTGTGAAAGATTTTTCTTATGTGTTTCCAGAAGAGTTGCCTAGGCAATTAGTTGATAAAAAAAAATTGAATTTGTGATTGATGTGATGCCTGGTACTCAACCCCTATCCAAAACTCCATATCGAACATCAACTACTGAAATGAAGAATTGAAAGTACAGTTACAGGAATTACTTGATAAGGGGTTCATTCTACCAAGCACAGCACCCTATGTTGTTTGTAAAAAAGAAGGATAGAACACTCTACTTGTGTATCGACTACAGGGAACTCAATAAAGTAACCATTAAAAATAAATATCATTTGCACCGGATTGATGATTTGTTTGATCAATTATAGGGGGCTCAGGTATTTCAAAGATTGATTTGAGATCAAGATACCAACAGTTGAAAGTTAAGGCTGAATTTTTAGAGAAAACGGTTTTCTGAACCAGGTATGGACAATTTGAATTTTTAGTCATGCCATTCGGAGTTACTAATGCATCTACAACATTTGTGGGTTGCCGAATCTTTAAATCATTTTTGGATGAATTTTTTGTGGTTTTATTGATGACATTTTGATTTATTCAAAGAATAGAGAAGAACATGAACAACACTTTAGAATAATTGTACAAATACTCAGGAAGAAACTACTATTTGGGAAACTCAAGAAATGTGAATTTTGGTTAAATGAAGTTACATTTTTGGGGTATGTCATTAATAGAGAAGGGATATCTGTTGATCCACAAAAAATTAAGACAATTGTTAATTGGCTTTCGACTAATGTAACATAAGTTTGTAGTTTTATGGGTTTGGCAGGTTATTACAGGATATTTATCAAAGACTTGTCTAAGATTGTCATACCATTAACACAATTGACCCAAAAGGGACTGCCATTCATGTGGATGGATTAGAGGGAATCTGCATTCCAAAAATTGAAGGTGAGATTGACTATAGCTCCAATCCTTACCTTACCGTCTGGTACTAAAGGGTTTGTAATTTTCAGTGATGCTTCTCATAGAGGTTTGGATTGTGTTTTAATGTACAACGACAAAGTGATTGCTTATGCATCCCAACATTTTACACCACATGAAAAAAATTACCCAACACATGATTTGGAGCTCGCCTTTGTTATATTTGCATTGAAAATCTGGAGCCACTATTTGTATGGGGCTAAGTGTGAAATGTATACAAACCACATAAGTTTAAAGTATTTCTTCACCCAAAAAGAAATAAATATGTGATAGAGACGTTGGCTTGAATTGATCAAAGATTATGACCTACAGATTCACAATCATCTGGGTAAAGCTAACACAGTAGTTGATGCATTGAGCAGAAAGAATATGGGGACCTTTTCATGTTTGTTGATTGACCGAAAAAAGCTTTTGCAAGATCTAGACAGACTTGAGATAGCAGTGGTGTACCATCGGCAAGATAGTATTTTAGTTGCAATGTTCGCACAACTGGCTATTATTGTAGAGATCAAACAAAAATAGAGAGAATATCAGTTTCTCAAGAAAATGTGCAATGAGATTGAAACTATGCCCGTTCGGGATTCACTATTGAAGAACAAGTATTGAAATTCCAAGGAAGACTTTGTGTTTCTAATGATTCAAAGTTAAAAAAGTAGAATTTTAGAAGAAGCTCACAAGTTAATGTTTGCTATGCATCTGAGGAATACCAAAATGTACCAAGACTTAAAACCGGTATACTGGTGGCCAAACATGAAAAAGGAAATTGCTGACTACAATTCCAAATGCTTTCAATGTCAACAAGTGAAAGCTGAACACCAGAAACCCACAGGTTTACTTCAGTCTCTTACCATTCCAGAATGGACAGGGGAACATATAACCATGGACTTCATTGTCAATTTACCTCAAAAATCTAGAGGTATGAATGCTATTTTGGTTATTGT
This sequence comes from Camellia japonica, assembly GCA_030407325.1. Lineage (NCBI taxonomy): Eukaryota > Viridiplantae > Streptophyta > Magnoliopsida > Ericales > Theaceae > Camellia > Camellia japonica. The sequence continues at coordinate 53,886,296 of JAPPVO010000010.1, read as the reverse complement.
TGATAGATTAATGAAATCTACTCACTTTCTTGCTATGAAAACTTCATTTAATGCTTATAGACTTGCAACTATTTATATTGATGAGATCATTCGATTACATGGGGTTCTAATATCTATTGTGTTAGATAGGGATCCTAAATTTGTTTCTAGATTTTGGAAAAGTTTGCAATAGGCAATGGGCACAGAGTTGAGATTCGCCACAGTCTTTCATCCACAAACCGATGGAAAAACTGGGAGAACTATCCAAACGTTGGAAGATTTGCTTCGTATGTGTGTCTTAGAATTTCAAGGCAGTTGGAAAACTTACTTACTATTAGCTGAGTTTACTTATAACAACAATTTCCACTCAAGTATCGGCATGGCACCTTATAAGGCATTTTACGAAAGGAAATGTAGGTCTCATTTGTTGGATCGAGGTTGTTGATAGAACCTTGTATGGGTTTGAACTCGTGCAAGAAACAACCGAGAAAATAAAGATCATCCAACAGAGGCTCAAGACCGCCCAGAGCCAACAGAAAAGTTGTGCTGATCAGCGAAGGAGAGATTTGAAATATGAAGTGGGAGATCATGTATTTATCATAGTAACACCAATGAAGGGTCAAACAAGGTTTGGAAGAAAAAGAGAAGTTAACTCGATACATTGGGCCGTTTCAGATTCTAGAAAGACTTGGCCCTATTGCTTCTTGTGTTGCTTTACTACTGGGAATGGAACAGATGCACAATGTCTTTCATGTATCAACACTCTGCGGACACCTTAGAGATCCATTCCATGTCATAGATTATCACCGAATAGCGCTTGATGATGACATGATCTATGAAGAAAAGCCAATTCAGATTGTTGATTGACAAGTTAAGTAGTTGAGGAACAAATCGATTTCTATGGTAAAAGTTAAATGGAAGGAACACTATGGAAAGGAAGCTACATGGCTTCATAATTTGAAAGAAATAGTTAGAATCACCACAAGTGTAGTAAATTTGAGTGAATTGTGTACATGCATGCATACTTCTCCATATTTGGACATAGTTTTCTACAATACGTACATGCATGGGATTTACACAAGTTATTTCTAGAGTTTCCTACATGCATGGCAAGAACATAGTGTTTTGAACTTTTTTTTGAAGAATTGAAAAAGAATTCGGGATCATGGCTTCATAATTTCCAAGTACTCATTCTTTATAAAGCATTTCTAAGCTTTTGAGACTAACCATGCAAGCTTTGAACAAAAAAAAAAAAGAAAAAAAAGAGGGAGTTTTTAAACTTCAAACTCAATTCTGGAAAGCCCAGAATTCGCGCTCGAGCGAAGACCCTATTTTCAGCAAATTTTGACTAACACTTATAAGTGCATGCTCATGCCCTTTTAGGCATTCTTTTGCATCCTTTAAACATCCTTAATCATGGAATAAGCTAGAAACACACGTAAAGGAATCAAATTAAGATACGTTATCTGTTTCGAACATGTGTTTCAATGTGTATCTGTGTTATATGTTTTGTGTAGGTGGTCAATCGAGGTTTAACATCAATACTAGCTCACTATGAGTAGTATCTTTGTAATGATATGTTATTAAAGTGTGTATTGGTTTACCACAAGATCATTATTTTGAAATGCTATTTTGATACAAATGAATGATTATCTTATTTGAAATGTAATTATGGCATCCTTAGTGTAGCCCTTGCCTAGGGGTAACAATACCATGGCCCTTTACTATAAACCCACGCCTGGGGGAAATAATGTCGTGGCCCTTTGCTATAAGACCTTCGCCCGGGGGAAACAATATCGTGACCCTTTGTTATAAGTGCACAGAGATCTCTAATATTGACCCAAGTGGTCCCTTTGCTTGACCTATATGGTGCCTTCGTTAGACCCATGTGGTCCCTTTGTTATGCCTTCTGGCCCTTTGTTGCACTATTGGATATAGCACATATGATTATGATTTGTGAACATTGATACAACAAGTATTCAGTTATGATTTGCTTTGAAGCCCATGTGATATGATTTTGTATTACAATAGACATAATTCATTTAACCTCTTTATATTGGTATTACTCATTGGGATTTAGCTCACCCCCTTCCATTATATATATGTAAGCGAGCAATTGGAGCGTCAAGCTTGGAGAAACCTCGGGAGTCCACCCTTTTGTCAAGCCACTTCAGAGTGCCTCCATGATGGGGGCGATCTTGGTGTCATGTGGAGCCAAGTTGTGTCAACCTTGTGGACTAAGTTATTTTGTTTAGTTTTCCTTTGTTTTTGCAACTTGTTATGTATGGATATTTTGTATAAGTGTTAAGATGTTGATGTAACTATGTGATCACATCTATGAAGAAGGTTGAAGTTACTTATAAAAATCTCATGTATGCACCGCTCGATGGACATGGTTGTATTTTTGTTATTGTTTCCGCAATGCCTCGTCATTATTTTTAATTATCAGTTTTGCGTTTGAGGCCAGAGGTAATCTGGGATTACTGGTCAATCACAGCCTAAACCTCTAGGGGCGAGTTCGGGTCATCACAAGAGGTACCCGTTTCGTTTTCTTCAACCCTTGGGCCTCTTTATACACATTTTGAACCTAATTGGAAGTCAAATAAACTTAGAAACCAATCTAAATCAAGTTAGAATAAGAAAGAAAACTAATTTAAGAACCGATTAAGTTAGGAACTGATATTCTATGTTAATATGTAGGAAGTCCAATATGTTTTGTTCTTGTTTTTGTAGGCCAAGTCTTGAAGAAGTTAAGCCATTGAGCAAGGAGCCAATTGTGAGTAGTACTGTAGTAAAGTTATGTTCTTTTAAATTATAATTCAAAATGTAAACATATATTACGTTTATGAAAATTGAGATATTGTTTTACTATGAATGAACATCATGTACTCTTGTATCATGTATTAAGATGACTTCTTGGAACAAGTTGATTATTGGGAATCATGCCAATGATCATTAGCTAACTGAGCTCTTTGTTCATCGCTATGTATATGTATGCAAGTTAAGCTTTGTTATCATGTGCAAATTATGTTATGTTTGAAATAAGTTTGCGCTTGGTTTTAATAAAATCTATCGGTGTTCATTCATATTTCACTTTACTAAATTGATACATGCAAATTATGTGATGTTTGAAATGAGCTTGTGCTTGGTTTTAATAAAATTCATCAGTATTTAGGTGATGGCGAGGATCCAGTTATGGATGGGAGATCATGTCAGGAGTCTTTTTCTTTACTTTTTCTACTTTTGGAAGCTGGACTTTGTGAATGAAGATTTTGTATATGAGTTTTTGCTTTTTGGTTGTATGTTTTTAAATATTATTCTTTCCTTTTGGATGTTGAGCATGTAAATGTCAAGGATAAATAAATAAAGTTGCTTGTTTTGTATCATATGATTTATGCACTAGCTCTAGATGGTCTTCTAGTTATTAATGGACAAATGTTCTTCCACATAAGCCCCAATGTTTTAGTCTATCCTTGTCGTGTCTTGTTAGGCATTTGGTAGTCAAACACTACTGGCCGGTCATAACTACTATCTTGTTTGGAGTGGGATAGGGTCATGACAAACTCTAAACCTCTAAAAATACTCTTAAGGTTTGAAGAACTCGAACGCATTCAGAACATTTGCTTAAGGGCAGCTTGAAAGTAAGAAATCTTGCTTTTCTTGCTATTTCTTTTGCGTGGTCACTAGTTTAATCAAATCAACAGGTAAACTTCTTCACCTTTTATATTTTAGTATCTATTCTTTGTTTATTTTCAGTATTCAAGCATGGTAGGACATTAATCCATCATAACACCACGTAAGCTCTTAGTTTTACTCATTTTCTTGCATTTTCTTTGCATGTTCCATTTGTTTTCTTTGGAATAGCATGCTTAGGTTGTCTTAGTCTTTATCTCTATATGCATATGGCTCAGTTTAATCATCGTGTATATTAGTTTTCTATTATTTGATGAGTTATTTGTCTTTTTGTGCATTAAATCATGTTAGAACCTTAAACCAGGCCTAGGTTCACATTTTGTATGATTAGTTGCATGTTTAGGTCATGTTTATTTTAAAAGTATTACGTGTAAGACGTTGAAAGTGGGCAACCTGTCTTGTTGCATTGCCAGTTTAATAATCCAAGTCTATATGTTTCTTCTTGCAAAATTGTATGTTTTGAATGCTTTTTATGAAAATTATTTTATAATAGGTTGAGTTTATGGCCATAGGTTGGCAAAATCAATATTTTTCATTGAAAATCATCATTTTTTGAAATTATGGCTTTATTCTCTTAATCTAAAGTAAATAATTTTTATTTTATTTAAATCAGATAGTTTTAGGTTAGTTAAGGGTTTTAGAGTTAAAAATGAATGTGTGAATAATTAACTATTAAAATCATAATATAGAAAGTTAGTTAAGGCTAATCTTCGGATTGGGCGAAAGGGGGTGCTATCATTCAATGACCTTCCCTTCCCTTATTGTACCTAAGCTCCTGAACCCATAATTTTTCTTGGTTGTGATGGACTGGTCCTTAACTTAGTTTTCATTGTCAAAGGTTTCTTCATTCCCCTTTAAAAATTAAGTGGTGACTCTTTGTTGGTCAAAGCGAGTTGGTGTGGAAAATGAACCTTAGACTCAAAAAAGGCACAACGTCCACTATTGACAACTCTGTTGGTGAATTAAGTTAGGTTGACTTGAAAATTTCTATTTTTTTAGATTCTTGGTTCATTATTAAATTGAATTGCGTCATTGTGGGTTCGGAAAACCTAGCTTCGTTGCATGATATCCCGGACATTATTTGCGACTATGTTATGTCAACAATCAAGCGTCGTATTATGCTATTAGGACTATTTGATCATCCCCTTATAGTCCAAGGTGGTATGAGAGGTATATGGATAATCATAATTGATGTACCCTTTTGACTAAACCTACCATTTGCATATAGAAAGTTTTGGCACCTTCCAAACTAGGACAAGATACCCTCATTTTCTAGGATTGTATTGTTACCTTATTATGTGATTTAGTGAATCTTAGATCCTATTTCCAAATTAGGACAGTGCAACTTTACCCCCAAATAGGCATGAATGTAAATTATGTGCTTATATGGTATTTTTTTCTTGTATGGAAATGATTTGATTTGATTTCGGGGATCACTAATAAGAAAGGCAATGATTTGATTTTGGAGCAATCTGAGTGTATTTTGGGCAGTGATTCAATTCCAAAATGTGAGGAGTTCAATTTGGACAGTGATTCGATCTTGATTATGATTCGAACAATTAGTTGTAACTTAGGGGATAGTTTCCCAAGTTAAAGGATTTGGTTTTAAATTTGAATTCCTACCTTAGTGATCAATTAAAAATGATTGCCTTTACAAAATTTAAGTAAAAATCCTCAAGAAAATATATGATCAAAGAAATTTTTTTTAACTTAAGTAGAGCCTTGGAGATTATGGAACGTCTTTGATTGAACGAGTGTGCCTTTAACTTATTGACTTTGAGGGAATTTAAAATTTTATAGAAAAAATGGTAGATAAGGAAGTGATGGCCAAATCTTCAATTTTGAATGAAATTTCAATTTCCTTATAAGGTATTTGACTAGAAGATAATTATTTTATTGAATATTTGGAATAAAATCCAAAGCTCCTTTAGGGGGGAAAGAATTTTGAAAAGTAATGTCTAAGTAGAATTTTAGAAATGGAATGTTTTTGATCGACTGAAAATCATTAAGTTAGACTTCGGACGAAATTGATTTTATGAAAAAGGGTTAGACAAGGAAGTGATGCCCAAGTTTTTCAATTGACTAAAATTTTAAATTTCCTTAGAAGGCATTTGACTAGAAGATGATTGTTTGATTAGACGCTTGGAATAATATCTAAAATTCCTTCGAAAATTTTTTGAAAAAAAAAATTCCTAGTATAATTTTGAAAATTACGAAAAGTTTTTGATTGAATGAAAATCTTTAAGTTATTGGCTTTAGAGGGAATTTGATTTTATGGAAAAGTGTTGGATAAGGAGGTAATGACCGAATCTTTCACTTTGAGATAAAATTTTGAATTTTTTTAGAAGGCATTTGACTAGAAGATAATTGTTTGATTGACACTTGGAATAAAATATGAGATTCCTTGGAAATTTTCGAAATAAAAATTGAGTAAATTCGGAAATTACGGAAAGTGTTATAGTTAAATAAAAATATTTGGGCAGCTAACTTTAGAGAAAGCTTAATTTTATTGGAAAAATGGTAGATATGAAAATGGTGACCATGTCTGCTATTTTGAATAAAATTCTAGTTCCCCTCTGAGATATTTAGCTAAGAGATAATTGTTTGATTGATCACTTGAAATAAAATCTAAACTCCTTAAAACTTTTAGAAGAAAAGAATAACTATTTTTTGAATAATAATTTTGACAAAAAAATGGGAGTTGTAATTTGATCATATGCTTTTAAAATGAAAATGCGGCATTCTCTGTTGACAAGCAATAAACAATGGAAATGCAATTGGTTGATGGGTCACTCTAGTAAGAATTCTAAAATTTCCCAAAATTCCTTGGTTGGGAAACTATCACCTAATTTATGGTGATGATGATTTTGAAGAGCCATGGTTGTTTTAATTAGAATTTGACTGGGTCCATTCACTTAACCAACAAGTTTGTTGTAACCATCGCTTCTAGAAAGGAAGTTCTGTAACGCCCCAAAATTTATTAAACTAAAACATCGCTCCTAATTTGTTTAATCTGATATCTTTCCAAACCAATAATAACAATAATCTCAAAAGTCCACTTTTCCATTGATGTACATATCAAATATCACAATTTTCATGTTCTTGTCCTTGTAATAATAACATTTACATAATCCAAGAAACTAGAAAATAAAAATAATAATGCCTTAATGGCATACAAACAGCAAGGCATTGCATTGGTACAACAAAATGGACACATGGTCCCAATACACATCTGCCCCAAAGCTTCAACAATTAACACTCAATGAGCCCACGTGCTCTATTCAAAAATCTTCACCACCTTGTCACTTGGGTGGAATCACACCAACCATTCCTGAAATGTTAGATAGGAATGAGCTACATGCCCAGTAGAAATACTTTTAACAAAGTATCCAATTATTTGAAAATCCATGTGGCATTATCATAACCAAAACATTTTCCTTTTTAAACACATGATAAATGTTTAAGCATCAAAAATCAAATATTATCATTTCCATGAGAAATCACATTTCAAAGATGGTGGTAAATGAGCCGTGAAGTCCCTAAAGAGAGCCCTAGTACATACATACATATACATTGTTTTGTATCCAAAAATACCCCCACATTTACCGACTATTATACGGTAAGACGTGGGCACCCAAAATTATCCGTTTTTCTACATTTGCCGACTACAATACGATAGGACCAGTAGATGCCCAAAAACATTATCCTAGATTTGTCCAGCGATAAGCCTAGACAGGGAAATTGGCACTTTTAACTCCCTGCGCAGATACTGACAATACACAACTCTTTTCAAAACCGACTTTCTACCCGGACTTGCATTCTATTTACCACCCCCTTAAAACAACCTTTCCGATGTTTCCACAAATTCCAAACTTTGATAAATCCATGAGAACAAAGGTAAATATCACCAAGAAAATAATTGCACTATTATAGATACATAATCATCATATTTCCAAGGAAAAATCCAAAGGCTTTCAAATCCATAAATCTCAAGTAATACATATTCAAAATACCATAATCCATTCATCAATTTAAAGATTTGAAATCAATTTCATCTTTTCTCCAAATTTGACAACTAGGATTTTCATGAATTTGGGGCTTTTACCTATAAACCATGTAAAATGCTATCTTCAAACTAAAATCTCCATAATCCATAGCCATTAATAAAAATCTCAGAGAAAGTAGAGGAAATCTAATTTTTGAAACAAAACTCAATCTTGTAAACTCAAAATTCTAATTATAGCATCAATGTCACAATAATACCAAATAATCATCCTCAAAATAAAGAGATACAAAGCTAAAAGTAATCCTACCTCAAGAAAAGAGCAAGAGAGCAAGACTTCTAGGAGAATCCTTCACAAAACCAAGATCCAATCGATTAAAAATGCTCATCTTCACTTGTTCTTCACCTTTAATGCAAGATCAATGGTGGATTCTAGGTGAAAAATGGATGAAATCAAGGTTTTTTTTAGGGCTAAGGTTTCGGGTATGGAGGAGAGGGGGAGAAGAGAGGAAGAAAAAATAAAGTTTTTGGGCCAAAAAATCACTTTAAAGTTACGGATATCGACCAGTTCGCTCAAGCGAAGAAAGCTAGGCTCGAGCATAGAAAAAGTGCTCCCATAATCTCTAAATTTCGCACAGACCACTCAAGTGCAACTTCCTGTGCTCGAGCGCACTTGCTTCCAGCACAGATACTCGAAATTCAAATGGGCATAACGTCGTTGTCCGGACTCTATTTTAGGTCATTCTTGTGTCCCAATCGAAGCCTTGAAAATAAGCTTTCTAATGGTTCTAGTCTCTCATCCAAATTCAAAGTGTGGAAAAAGAAAAAGGAAAAAGAGTGATGATTGCTCATAGGACAGTTATCCGAATCAAAGTTTTGCTTCAATCCTATTTCCCAAACATGATACCACCTCAATCAATATTCTAAAATGAATCTAAGAGACTCCAAGTATAATAATAAAGGTGTTCAGAGCAATCCCATTAATCCAAGAAGTATGAAGTGTCACAATCTCCCCACCTTAGGAAATTTCGCCCCCGAAATTAGAAAGTTCAAGAATCAAAGTTTTGGACAACCAAAATGGAATGAATATTGGAATTAACACTTTAACTAATCATGAACAATCTCTACTCAATCACAAGTTTCTAGAAGGGTCTCCCAATGCAACTAATTTCACGAGTTGGACAAAAAACAATTCTCAATTGATTTACAATCACCACACCAAAGTCTAATTTGAAATCTAAAGGAAACTTTTATCATTCAGTCCCACACTGATATTCTGTTAGCACCCAAATGTTATGACAATAATTCCAAAGTGGTGAACCTCTTTTTCAACCCATTCACAAGAATTACCTCTATAAGCCATATAAACTTATCGATCCAACAAAACAAAAATCAAACAAAAGATCTCACTAACATATCTAACCATGCTCGCGTCTCAACCAGACTCCACCTCAAGGAAATAACCTTCGGTTGTCTAACAACCTAGAACCTTACAAAAATAAGCTTCCACTTCACATTCAAACCCCAAGAAACAACTACCGGTCTCTTAGCAACCAAATTTCTAAACAATTACCTCATATTACTACACAAGTCCGTCCTCAATCCCTTTTCATGAGAAGAAAAGATTCTGATAAAAGTTTCATCCTCCAATGATGGCCTTCAACAAAATGCAACTCAACGAAACCAAGCACCACAAACTTCATGCTTGCAACATAACTAGTATTCCATGCCTTCACATTACTCACTTGCGATTTTAAAATACATAAGAACCCAAAAAAAAAAAAAAAGAACATCCAAAAATATATTTTCTGACTTTTGAATTTTAAAAGAGATCATTCTTGGTAGAAGAATTTATATGAAAATGTTTTAGATATATACACATGATTTGTAAAAGTAGTGGGTTTTAAGAAAAGACATATTTATTTATTTATTTTGAAATTATCATACACATCATAGGACCCAATATGCCTCGTTCATAATTATTTCTCATTTACTAACTGGTCTATACATAACGTTACATTCCCAATTTCAGTAAAAAACAAGGTCACGCTTAATGGGAGAACTCCATTCTCATCTCTTTTCTCAAACATTTTTCAACCGGTGACTCTTAAATGTCACCCCACCAATGATCCTATCACTATAGTGATGCCACAATCCCTTTATAGTTATTAAAGCAATAACCACACATAACAACACGAACAAACTAAACATCACAAATTTGGTACGTCACATCCCATTCACAACTACTACGGTAATCCACCAACTACACATTATTTATCTTATGTTTGCATCACAATTTTCATGATTAACCCCATTTTGGGGGATCATACACAATCAACTAAAAACAATTACCAATTAATTTACACGACTTGTCACTCCCCTAAGTGACACACTTGCTCATCAAACAATTAATTCTCATTCACCCACCTCATTTCAAGACTTATGAAAAGTTCTGAGGTGACTCCTAGTCGACCTCTCCTAATGCCACAACAATCACTAACACCGCGTAAGGAAAAGAATCATCAGCCTATACTTGCACAACACACCACACTCCCTAAAGTTAATGCCACAATATTAACTCCAAAGTTGAAACACGGCCCCACACCACACCCATATTATGATGGCCCACGAGATCAAATCTGAATTCAATACCTTCTATAACGCAAACTTACTCAATGACAAATGGTCATACCATTAGTAAATTGATCTCCGATTACATTAAAATCTCTCCTAACGAACTTCAAGATACCTCTCTCACCAAAATAGTACTATGCTTCTATTACAAAATTCTAACAAAATCACATTTTCAGTACTTTAATCTAATCACTACTTTAGCTGCTCAAATCACAAGACAGACACCAACTACTATCTTAAACCCACCACAAAAGCCTACACAACTCAAGACATCCGATTACACCAACAAATGTCCATAGTTATACTGACTTTGAAATCTCATCTGAAGTCTCTAATCAGTTCACCAGTACTCAAATTCTAAAGATACTACCATATGTTATAATGTCACTTATTCACTCGAGGAGATTTTCTCTATCAACAACGATCATTCCAAAACAATCTTCGACCACAAAACAAAGGTACTTCACACCAAATTGATTTTCTTGACGAAGTGTCCGTCGAATATCTTCATATAAGATGATACCATCACAAAACATCATGGAATAAAATTGAAATCAAGAGTCACCCACTATTAGGCAAAACTAAATATCCTTTAATTAAGAAAACCACTTACCACTCAAGATCAAATACACCCAAGTTAAACCCAATAATAATATTAGATCAACATACCAACAACATAAATTCTCACCATCCTTATAACAAAACGAATTATCAATATAAGGGGCTTACAACACTTATTTCAAGACACAAAACAATTTTCTAACTAAAGGACAATGGATACAAAATAACCTCCACTTCAATTGCATGAAAGAACAACATCACCACACATGCCAAACTTAACCCAAAATGCTCATGTATACTTCTCACATTCACAATTTCTAACCCTTAAGTAAGAGTAATTCTAAGAATTAACACCAATCACTAACAGTGGACCAAGCACAAATTTCCATGAAAATACTCAAATCACAGTCATATCAGCCATCTCTAAGCACCTAATCATGGTCTCCATAAAATCACAACATTCCCATAAGATCAGTTTCAAAAATTTCTCTGAAGTCATTTGTTCGCTAATACAATTCCCCGAGATACCAATCACATCATATCCCTAAACATTCGTATATTACACTTAGTGCATCAACAACCAACTCTGATAGAATTGACTCCGCCAAACTCGAAAACATTCAAAACATGACTACACAATCCAAAATGTCTACTCACAAACCACTATATTCACTACTAGTAATTTCACCAAATGGTGCAATCCCAATTAAATTTAATCTCATCCCAATCTATTCCAATATTCTTTACCTGATTCATTCACCTATGATTAACAACAAAATTCTGAATAAAACAAACTCTCTAAGAAACACATCCCTTACTACACAGAATTTCTTCATCTTTAACGATAAGACAAATTTAGGGTGAGAGCACTAGATAATTGACATTACTATTGACAACAACTCAATGTAATTTAAAAAATATCGTAGTCTATTTAACACAATGAAGAAGTCAACCTTAGCTCTAACCATATTACCTATATCGCCACAATTTACACCATTTTCCTTCATAGCTCTTTCATATATATAACTCTTATATAACTTGGATTCATAATCTGAAACAGTCAAAATTTAACAATTATTAATCAATCTAAATTGAAGTTCTAAGCTAAACTCAAGGGTACTATAATCTGGTATGTCAAGAACATAGTTATACTCGCTCTGTCTTTGTATGCATTGAAACTAACCCCTTAAGACACCCATCACATAGCCTCTTCCTTATGCTACTCGATCAACCTAGTTAGATATAACTAATTTCACCTAGTTGAGAAAGTTTTAAAACTAGTTCATATATTCCGATATTAACAATCCAAAACGCTTATCCTTAGGTCACTCTAATCGTCCTTAAGGTCTCAATCAATGTACATTACCACAAGGTTTAATCCTGACCTCGCTCCATTTCCAAGACCTTCCTTCGAGCCTATTTTCCAAAATTTCAATGTGAGTCTATGAGATAATTTCAACTTTTCATAACCACAAACCATTCACCATACAATAAAAATAAAAAAAAAAAGAACTTTACCATCATAAGATCACAATTGCTTCTCATGAACGTACAAAATTGATAAACTAAGGTTCCACACCAATCTCATAATTGCGTTCTTACGTGATCCCAAAACGATGTATCCTACTAATAAAACTGATGCCAAAGACTTAAGTCCCAAAAGTTTTCCCCCATTTGGGGACATTCAAATGCTTCTATCTTATAAAAATAAAAGTAGAGATAAGGTTTAACCCACGCTTAGATACTCCACACGAGATCTCACAAGCCATACGTGAGTTACACATGTGCTTATACATGTATCTACTTCCATAGAAGGAAAACCACATATAGCATATACGAGTTACTCTCCTAAGATACCAACTAGTCCAACAGCGCCGAAGGACCTCCAAGTGGGAAAATCATTAATTAGGTGCCTTTCCAAAAGGATTTTGATGATTGCAATGGACACTAGTCATATCCTAGAAGCTTAACCCCATATCCACATAACCACATAAACACGCAAAGCATACAAAGCACATAAGCGCCTCATCCTAGCCTACTAAACCTATTGTGACAAACATCACTTCCCCCGAGCCCAAGGTATTCAAACCCCGGTTAGCTTGATTCCAACTTTTAACGCCCCAAATTTATTAAACTAAAACATCACTCCTAATCTGCTTAATTTGATATCTTTCCAAACCAATAATAATAATCTCAAAAGTCCTCTTTTCCATTGATCTACATACCAAATATTACAATTTTCATGTTCTTGTCCTTGTAATAATAACATTTACATAATCCAAGAAACTAGAAAATAAAAATAATAATCCCTTAATGGCGTACAAATAGCAAGGCATAGCCCTGGTACAACAAAACAGACACATGGTCCTAATACACGTCAGCCCCGAAGCTTCAACAATTAACACTCAATGAGCCCACATGCTCCATTCAAAAATCTTCACCGCCTTGTCACTTGGGTGGAATCACACCAATAATTCCTAAAATGTTAGACATGAATGAGTTAGATGCCCAGTAGAAATACTTTTAACAAAGTATCTAATTACCTAAAAATCCATGTGGCATTATCACAACCAAAACATTTTCCTTTTTAAACACATGATAAATGTTTAAGCATCCAAAATCAAATATTATCATTTCCATGAGAAGTCACATTTCAAAGCCGGGGGTAAATGAGCCGTGAAGTCTCTAAAGAGAGCCCTAGTACATACATACATATCTATAGTTTTTTATCCAAAATACTCCCACATTTACCGACTACTATACAGCAGGACGTGGGCATCCAAAATCATCCATTTTTCCACTTTCGCCGAATACAATATGGCAGGAGTAGTGGACACCCAAAAATATTTTCCCACGTTCGTCCAGCGATAAGCCTAGACAGGACAATTGGGTAACTTTAACTACCCATGTGGATACCGGCAATACACAACTCTTTTCAAAACCGACTCTCTACCCAGACTCACATGCTCCCCCTTAAAACAACCTTTCCAATGTTTCCACAAATTCCAAACATTTATACATCCATGAGAACAAAGGTAAATCTCTCCATGCAAATAATTGCACTATTATAGATACATAATCATCATATTTCCAAGGAAAAATCCAAAGGCTTTCAAATTGATAAATCTCAAGTAATACATATTCAAAATACCATAATCCATTCATCAATTTAAAGATTTGAAATCAATTTCATCTTTTCTCCAAATTTGACAACTAGGGTTTTCATGAATTTGGGGCTTTTACCTATAAACCATATAAAATGCTATCTTCAAACTAAAATCTCCATAATCCATAGCCATTAATAAAAATCTCAAGAGAAAGTAGAGGAAATCTAATTTTTGAAACAGAACTCAATCTTCTAAACTCAAAATTCTAATTATAGCATCAATGTCACAATAATACCAAATAATCATCCTCAAAATAAAGAGATACAAAGCTAAAAGTAATCCTACCTCAAGAAAAGAGCAAGAGAGCAAGACTTCTAGGAGAATCCTTCACAAAACCAAGATCTAATCGGTTAAAAATGCTTATCTTCACTTGTTCTTCATCTTTAATGCAGGATCAATGGTGGATTCTAGGTGAAAAATGGATGAAATCAAGGTTTTTTTAGGGCTAGGGTTTTAGGTATGGAGGAGAGGGGGAGAAGAGAGGAAGAAAAAATAAAGTTTTTGGGCCAAAAAGTCACTTTAAAGTGACTGATATCGACCACTTCATTCAAGCCAAGAATGCTAGGCTCGAGCATAGAAAAAGTGCTCCCAGAATCTTTGAATTTCTCGCAGACCACTGGAGGGCAACTTCCTGTGCTCAATCAGACTTGCTTCCAGCACAAATACTCGAAATTAAAACAGGCATAACTCCCTCGTCCAGATTCCGTTTTAGGTCGTTCTTGTATCCAAATCAAATCCCTAGAAATAAACTTTCCAATGGTTCTATCCTCACATCCAAACTCAAGGTGTGGAAAAAGAAAAGGGCAAAAGAGTTGAGGGCTGCTCATAAGACAATTATCTGAATCAAAGTTTTTGGTTCAATTCTATTTCCCAAACATGATACCACCTCAATCAATATTCCAAAATGAATCTAAGGTGTTTAGAGCAATCCTATTAATCCAAGAAGTATGAAGTGTACACAAGTTCCCCAAGCTAAGTGGGCAAGACTCTGTTGGTTGTCTCGTACTCAATATCTAGTTGACGAAAAACCCATGTTAATCTCCTTGAAGCCACTAGAAAAGAAGATCCGCAAGCCCAAGCCTGAGCTTATTCCAGTAGTTCGACCTAATTTAGAGTTAGTGGATACAAAAGAGCCTAGCCCGCATTTCTTAGCCCTGCCTAGCCCGGAGCACTTTAGCTTTCTAAGTCCAGAACCAAAAATGTCGATGGCCTAAGCCCAAGTGATGACAGACTTGATCTGGGAACTTTGGAAGTCAATAGATGCCCTAACCATGACTGTGAACGCCCTGGTCTAAATTCTAAATGAGATGCAAACCTAGATGGCCGCATCGCAAGAAGGAAAGCCAAGATTATGCAAGCACTCTCCGCACAATTCTATCAAGGACCATGCGAAAACTCCACCCAAAGAGCCTTCCATCCACTCCATATGTCACGGCCCCAAACCCGCCCTTAGAGATTTAGGCCATGACCAGCCTATACTTAGGCCTCAAAGGCAAAATTTCAAAAATATTTAATTAGTATCGGGGCCTAAAGCGGAAGCAAAACAAAAATAAGAATGTCCAGTGAGCTGTGTGTACATGACAGACTGAAATAATTAAAAGATTCATATTACAAATACAAGGACATATAATATCTCAAACACACGTAAGACATTTAACAAAATACAAAGTTAGCGAGCTAGACAAAAGCAAAAGCTAGAGCCTCGACAGGGAGGCACACTTGGGTGGCTTAACAAATGGGCAGACTCCTTGGCAAACTCTAATGCTGATCCTCAAATTGCTCACCTACACACACACACATATATATATATATACAAGGGAAATTGGTGAGCTAGAGCCCAGCGATTAATATCAGTGTAAAGAGGCTAAATAAATGATGTCTATTGGAATACAAAATCGTATTACACGAGTTCCGAAATAAAGCATAGATGAGTACTTGTCATATCAAAGTTCACAAATCATATTCATATGTGGTACATCCAATAGAGCAAACAAAGGGCCCGAAGGCATAACAAAGGGACTACATGGGTCTAACTACAGGACCATATAGGTCAAGCAAAGGGACCACTTAGGTCAACATTAGCGATCTCTATGCACATATAACAAAGGGCCACTGTATTATTTCCCCCGAGTGAGGGCCTTATATCAAAGGGCCACAATATTGTTTTCCTCGAGTGAGGGCCTTACAGCGAAGGGCCATGGTATTGTTACCCTAGGCGTGGGCTACACTAAGGATGCCACAATTACTTTTCAAAAGAGGCAATCAGTTATTCTTATTAAAGTAGCATTTCAAAATAATATTCTTGCAGTAAATCAAAGACATTTTAATAATATATCAATACAAAGATAGTACAAACAGTGGGTATGACTCGAATGTAACTCCTCGGATGTCCAACCTACACAAAGCTCATAAACGAACACATTGAAACACAATATCACTGTCTTAATCCAATTCTACTTCTCTTATCTTTTTTCCTAAATAAACCGAATCCTTACTTTATTTCCTCTTTCTTAATCAATTACTTAATCAATGAATTATTATTTAACTAGTTAATTTATGTTGGTTCCTAGCTTATTACTCCTTAATGAATCATAAATCACACCTAGGAATGTTTAGGAAGAGAAGAGGATGACGATATGATCAAGATGTAATTTTCCAAAAACATGACAAAGAGGCTTGATCGCTTGAGTCACCACTTGGTTGCTCAAGCGTACTTCACAGTCTGCAAAATACAGAGAGCTTGAAAAGTGCGCTTGAGCGGTGACAATATTGCTTGAGTGGTCTGAAAAATTCCGAGTTTCAAAAATCAACAAAAATATTTTCCAAACACATTTTCAAAACTTGGGGTCTTGCATGGCTTGATTAAAAGTATGAAAACACTTCAGAAAGTCTAAATATTTGATCAATTTCATATCATTTACATTAAAACTCCTTTGATTTCATAATTAAACTTAAAATGTTCGTAAACTTATAATTTTCAAAACTTTGTTCTTCTTCTTTTAAAATATGAATTAAATCTTCAAAACTTTTGAAAAACTATGATGTATGTAAAAATGGAATCCAATTTCATGAAAATAATAAAAATCAAACTCAAATGATAAATTACAAAATCAATCTCTTAGAATTTTGAATGTAACTCAATTTTTAACTCAAAACTTAATTCATAATCATAGTTGTTCCAAAATATGTTTCATTTGAGTAAAACTCTTAAATTACATTACATGCATAGATTAAAGATCAAAATCAAATCAATTTCTAATTTTCATTATAAAATCAAAACCTTATCTAACTTTTGGTTAATTCCAAATTTCCATAAGCTTGATTTTTGTCAAAACTTTCCCTATTTCTCTTCAAAATATGAACCTGAATGGCTCAAATTGTTCAAAATCCATGATGCATGTAAATATAAACTCAAATACTTATAGAATACACTCATGCATGTAACAATGGAACTTAATTTCATGCAAGACTACAAAAATCAAACCCAAAAGTACTTAATTTCCAAATTAATTTCTGTAATCATGAATCTAACTTAATTTCTCAATCTTTTTGCTAATTTCTATGTAATTACATGAGATTGAACTCAATTACTTCTTAATTTCAGCTTTTAGGTGATTTATCAACAAAATTTAAGCTTTAATTTCTTATCTAAAATCTTCAATTTGATGAATCTTTGATAAATTCTTGAACTCCCCTTCAATTTTTCATTTTCCTAGCTTTTCCTTCCTTAGTTCTTCTTCTTCTTGGACTCTTGAATTGGGTTTCCAGCACAAATCTCTCAAATTCTTGAACTCCTCTTCAATTCTTCACTTTCCTAGCTTTTCCTTCCTTAGTTCTTCTTCTTCTTGGACTCTTGAATTGTGTTTCCAGCACAAATCTCTCTCTCTCTCTCTCTCTCTCTCTCTCTCTCTCGGAATGTTATAGGCAACAAAGCTGAGAATTGGCCCCAGCACATATAAATCTCACACACGCAACTTCTCTAGATTTGTCTACACCTTTCTCTCTACACACATAGAATTTCTCTGCACACCCATACCACACACATAGACCCTCAAATTCCAGATCATTCTACAATTCAGTCTATATTTAAGATTAGCTTAATTAAGCAACAATTATCCTTAATTAATCTTGATTAGCACATAACTTAATTGATCATAACTAATCAAAAATCTCACATAATTTAATTAGTGTAATTAGATTTCCATTAAGGCCTAATTAATTGTATTTATTTTTACCAATTTGAATAAGATCTTTAGTCAAACTCCAAAAAGGTTCCAAATATCAAATTAAACTTATTTCCATCATCAATTTTGGTTTCTCAAATCACTAAGGCCTTCAATTTTAGATTAAACTTAAAATCTCTATCAAAAAATTACATATTCAAATTGCACACCTCATAAGTAAATTTAATTCATAGTAATCACAATTCTCAATCCTCATAACGTAATTATCTCCAATTAGGACTCAATTAATCAAATCTTAATATCACTAAACTTACACTACAAGAAAAAACACCTTTGGCGACTAAATTTTTAGTCGCCAAAAGTCCTTTTTTAGTCGCCAAAAGTCAACTTTTCACTTTCCCCGACTAAATATTTTAGTCGCCGGTTTTGTCACGAATAGATGGTCGGCAGAGGTATTGGCGACTAAAAAAGTTTTAGTCGGCAAAGTTTTAGTCTTCAGCGACCAAAGCATTTGTCGCCAATAGTCAATTACATTTTTGAAAATTATACATTTAGCGACTAATCTTTTAGTCGCCAATAGTGAATTATTTTTTTTTATTTATACATTTGCCGACTAAGCTTTTCGTCGTCAATAGTCAATCTTTTGGTGACCACTGTTTTTAGTCACCATAAGCATATTTCAGAAAAAAAAAAAAATTTACTCTCTGCTGTTCCCAAAATTCGAACCACCGACCCATCCCACATTCCAAACCTTCACCAACACACTCTCCCCACTATGCCACTACAACATCACATGAATATAAATGCAACATATATTATTTATATATTACTTTGACCGGTATTAATACAAAACTATATATATATAAATAATTATTTTTATTCAATATAATTTATGTAAAAAATAAATTATTTACTAAAAAAAAATTAGATCACTTTTGGCGACTATTTAGTCGCCAATTGTATAGTTTTGGCTACTAATTAGTTTTTAGTCGCTAAAAAAAATATTCCCGCCTAAAAATAACCAGTTTTGGCGACTAAACCTGTTTTTAGTCGCCAAAAACGTCCCCTTTTGGCTACTAAACTGAATTTTAGTCGCCAATTGACTGTTTTTAGCTACTAATTTTTTTTTAGTAGCCAAAAAGCTTCACTTTCAGCGACCAAACTGTTTTTAGTCGCCAAAACACGTAGAATCGGCGACCAAATTGTTTTTTAGTCGCCAAAACTTATACTTTTGGCTACTAAATTATTTTAGTCGCCAAAAACTGTCACTTTTGGCTACTAAAAAACCTTTAGTCGCTGAAACCCCTATATTCGGCGACTAAACTGACTTTTAGTCGCTAAAACCCTTATATTCGGCGACTAAACTCTTTTAGTCGGCAAAAGTGATCAATTTTGGCGACTAATTCCATTTTAGTCGCCAATTCTACTACTTTCAGCGACGAAAACTCCAGTTTTAGTCGCGAAATCTGCTTTTTGTTGTAGTGTTAATCGAATATTTAATTGAACTCCCATGTGGTCCTATACTCAAAATTAAACTAATTCAACTCATTAATTTTATCCTCTTAAGCCATTTGGACGTTCAATTTCTAATTCCAAAATAAATCCTTAATAGAATCATGTACAAATCAAATTCCATAATTTTCATAAATCCCAAATTAAATCAAAATAATGACTAATTAAATTCCAAATCTCTTTGATTAATTAAATGTAAAACATTATACGTGGTGGAGTTATCACAATCTCCCCCTCCCCCCAGAAAGTTTGGTCCTCCAAACTTAAGGCACTTGTACTGAAAACAAATTACACAATTTTGTCTCATTTCAATTTTCTTTTCTTTTTCCCAAAATAACTTGACTCTCTTCACTGAAGTTGAATTCGTTCCCTATTCATCTAATGGTTAATAACCCAAATTATGATTCATTATAGTCTATGTTGTCACAAAAAACTATTCACTAATACTCAATAATAGGAAGTGGATCTCAGAATTGGCCTCATAACGTCAAACATTACCTACATGAATTATTAACACACTGTTCCATCAATCACATAACTAATATACTTTTGTTCATTTATTTGCATATCGCCAATAATTCACATATCTTCATATAATTCATATATTTCCAAATAATCCACATGTCTCCAAATAGCTGAGAATTAATCTCAAATGATGTTCATGATTCTACTTAACTTCAAATAAATCAGATTCCAAATAACTAAGTGTTGACACATCATTAATAACAAATTCAATTTCTCGGTCCACCAATTCATTTGCAACAAGAATCTGGATATTCATTCTTATACAAGTCATAGGCTGTCACTAGCAAATTAAATAGGGTGGGGATTTACTTTATTGGTTCCATAAGAAAACTGTTTAATCTCAGAGGTCGAACACAACTTGTTTATACATATCATCAATCTTTGCTTAGTAAGTAGAAAAGCTATTGTAGACATCCCATTTTTGACCGTCCTCAAGACTTGGACACCATCGCTTGTGCACTCGATGATTATGACTGCATGTGCTCGTTTTAGTGCCCGAAGTCCTCAGTGGAATGCCCTGCCTTTGAGCTTTAAAACCCTGTCCATTCCATGCCTTGTTTTGGACCAAAACCTTCAAGCCTGTAACCCCTAGTGGCTAGCCAACCACTATTTGAAGCTGGCGGCCACCAATTGTGCTTTGCTGGCCACATTAGTGGCCTGCTGGCCATCAGTGTCTTTTTCTAGATATTTTGTTGACAGTTGTGCCACTTGGACGCCATCGCTTGTGCACTCGATGATTATGACTGCATGTGCTCGTTTTAGTGCCCGAAGTCCTCGGTGGAATGCCCTATCTTTGAGCTTTCAAACCCTGTCCATTCCATGCCTTGTTTTGGACCAAAACCTTCAAGCCTGTAACCCCTAGTGGCCAGCCAACCACTATTTGAAGCTGGCGGCCACCAATTGTGCTTTGCTGGCCACATTAGTGGCCTACCAGCCATTAGTGTCTTTTTCCAGATATTTTGTTGACAGCTGTGCCAGTTGTTGGCACAATTGGCTACATCTCCCTACACGTGTATGAGGGGATATATCTCAGCCAAATGCATGTTTTTCTATATATAGGGGGTCTCCTCCCCCATTTTTAAAGGTTGGAATTTTTTGAGCAAAAATCTCTCTCTCTCTCTCTACATTTCTCTCTCTCTCTCTCTCTTGCAAATTTGTGCACTTTAGCCTACATACACTACACTTTTGCCTACATCTCCTTAATCAAAGTTGATCACCTTTGGACTAAGGTTCCTTGAGGCCTTCTTGGAGCTCTTGAAGTTGGTTTTGGCTTGAATTATTGCCTAGAATTGATCTTTACTTTAAGAGGTGTAACACTTGTCGTTTTAGCTTGTTTTGCATACTTGTTTTTCTATCTTTTTTCCACTGATTTGGGGCTGTAAAACCCCTGTTTTTGTGGGCTAAAATTTTTTGGTTTAGGCCATTTAAGGTTAGGGGGTGGATCACCCTTCTTTATTCCTTGTTTGCAAGGCCTTTCCACCTTTGGTTCCCACTTTCAAACTATCTTTTTTTCGGCTTTTGAACACTGAATTTCAGAGTATTTTCAGTGGTGAAAATCATGTTTTGAAATCCAAATTTGGAGGGGTTAGCCTCCCCTCCTTGTGTCTTGTTTCCTAGCCTAGATAGCTCTATGTGTTAGCTTATTTTTTCTAGGCATTTGTAGCTTAATTCCAGCATATTTTAGGCTCTGATTTGGACTGTTTTAACTCTATTTTGGGTTGGTTAAGTCATTTGAGTCTTGTATTGCATGCTTGTAGTGTAAGTGTCCTCAGAAGCTTGGTGTTCTAAGTTTTTAGACACCACCTGTTTGAGTTGATTACATTGTTTTAGAGCTTTTCTCGCTTAATTTCAGCAAGCATAATCTTTGCAATCTCCCTCATTTCTTGACTCTTTATTTGCTTTGAGGGTTGTTTCAACCTTAGGATTGTTTAAGCTTGAGATTGAGATCCATGCTTAATGGTTTAATCCTCTTTTGAGGGTTCATTATCAATGGCATGCCACCTCTCTCTTGCCTTAAACTACCCCATGTTTGACACTTCCTTCTCTTTTAGAAGACTTAACTCACCAATGGACTTAATTGGTTAAAGAATGGAAGAGTAATTAAAATGAGTAACTAAAGGGTGAAACTAAAATTGTGCAAAGATAAGAATTTGGTTGTGTTTTGGTGTGTTCAATCGGATGTTAATTGAACATAAGGAAAATTGGGGCATTTCATACTCAAAGTGATGAAATGTGCTAAGTTTCCTATGTCTTCATTGCCCTTGATCATGCATGATAGGGTGATGGTTTTTGGTCTCGTTTGTGCATTTATTAAACTTGTACATCTTGGTTCCTTAGCCATCATACAATGAAATTGCTTGAATTGATGGTTTGAGGACCAAGTGTATCGCTCCTTTGAGCTTGTTTTGATGATAAGGAGGGATACACAGTACAAACAACCTCTGAGAATACCCTCTCTTTGCTCTGTTTGCTCTCTGTTATAGCAAGAAATGGTGCATCATCAGTGGCCGGCCAGCCAGCCACTGTTTCTGGCCGGCAGGCCATCAGTGTTGGATGGCAACCCCCTATTGGTGGCCGGCCGGCCACCACTTCTGGCCTACTGGCCACCAGTGAATTTTGAGCAAAATGTTTGCGGAGCAGAGCAGAGTTGATCTGGAGAAGGAAAACCAGTGTAAGGTTGTGCAACAGAGGCTTTCAAGGGCAGACAGTGGACGTTCTTTGGTTGGAAACCGAGCACGCATGGGCCTCCCTCGCTTCCCGGGACTAGTTAATTATTTTAATTAGCAATTACTCATTTATTTGTTGTAATTAATTAGTTGTAGTTAATTAGTTTGTTTTGTATTTATTTAATTAGTTTAGATTGATTAATTAAATTAGTTTGTGTTGTTGTAATATTTAATTAGCTTAGATAGCTAGCTTATTTTTTCAAGTTTTGTAATAATTAGTTAAGTAGTTTAGCTTAACTAGTTTATTCATTCGGACCCTCTTGCGCGAGGGCATCAATGTCGTAATAATGTGTATGTCTTCCAACCCCACGTCTTTCTCCCTTTTATTTACCAGCTTATGATGGTTAGATTAGGGACATCACATTTCAATTAGCATATTGCATGTTTGCATCCATTCGTATTGCATGCACCGAGGCTCGGTTCATCATTCAAAGTTGCATTGTCGTTTATTACCTCGTTGAATACGTGTTTAACAGCATACTATGAAATTGTTGCAAATAACATGTTAAGTAGCTGAGCCTATTTTAGTTGCATTGTTGCATGCGTTGTATTAGCCATCTTGTATAGTTAGGTATCATGTATAGTTTTCTAACTCTTTTATTTTATCTTAGCTTGGAGTACTAGGTAAGTTGTTAGTGCTTTAGCATACTTACATGAGTGTGAGTGACTGCTATGTTTAGCATGCTTGCCATGAGGCTAAGTGCTTACTTGTTAAAAAGTTTGAGTGCCTGTGGATGAAGGCTTGTTGCTAGAATTGGAAGGATTCAATGAATGTAAGTTGAAGCCCACTTTGTCAAGTGGCAAATTCACAGACTTGAAGCCCACTTTGTTAAGTAGCAAAATCAAACCCTTTTTGAAAAACAAACATGAAATTGAATTGTTCCAATTCATGCAAACTAGTCTATACCTTGTGTGCGCACATCACACAGTAAATGCTAGCCTAATAAACCGGAACAAGAGCATAAAATGTTGATAAAAATCATATCATGAATAGTAGAGGCCGATCTTTGATTGGGCGAGCGGTGGTGCTCAATTCATGACCTTCTCCTCTCGTACCTAAGTTCCCGAGCCGAAACAATCTTGGTGATGATGGACACATGGCCTTTGGCACGAGTCATGGGTTTCCTAAATTTTCCCAAAATAAAATATTTAGTTGGCGACTCTATATCTGGCAAAGTAGTCCATTTTTGGCAATTTGATTCAAAATTGATTTTTCAAAAGATTTGTCAGATTTGGACTCTTTGGTGTTTATCAATTTCACATTGCACTTGTGAGATTAGATTCAGAACCGTGGGAGTCTGAACTGTAGGGCTTATTTCGAACCTCTCGAGGGGGAGGGGGGCACGAAAAAGTCGAGCTACAACTATTCATACACAACATTACTTTTTAGTGATCCATGTCTAAGGCGCTAAGTCATAATCATAGTATCGCATTCCCCAAATTATATAGATCTCCTGGCTGACAAAGATACATTTATTATACAATAGCGAACAAATTGGGCTTTAAATAAGCTAATATATAGACATTTTTCTCAAAAATATTTTGGATACTCGAAATAGTGGTCTTGATACAATGAAGTGTTCTCATTCTAAGTATCTTAGCAACCTCAGATTAAGTTTCAACCATCCATACAAATGAATTCTTAACTCACCAATAGTTAATCAACAAATATAAGAATACCAATTCCAACTCAATACCTCATGCATTTATTAAACATATTCTTATTGATCTCTCCTACTAGAAAATTTTCAAACTCATTCTTTGATTCTTTTGTTGATTTCAAACTTAACTTTTTCTTTTTATCTTGTCATTTCTCATGACATGATTGCCTAGGTTCCATCATATTTTCTAGCACTTCTTCCACTTTATCAAATTGCTCTAACAATGACTCAACTTTCGTTTTGTTCTTATTTCTCATTATCGTTTCCTAAAGTCATAAGACAAGGGTGAGTAACAATTGGGGTTATATTTGCTAGCTTCGAATGTAACATCATATATTCAACCATAAGTCAAACATTCATACAAAGACATCGGTAGGGCAACCTATTCATTCCCATGGAGTTGACCAAGAATTTTCATTTCGAAGCTACGCCAGCCAAACGTGATTCTAATCGGACTTTCAAGGTCATTTAACAAACGTATGAGACTCTACGGTTTAACATTTCACATAATAGGCCAAAACATACCATCTTACATATCAAATAATTTTCTTATTGTCAATTACCATAGTTGCACACACTTCACTGATCATCAAATACCTCAATTTCCCAAATAGTCTGATAGTCTAATTTCTCATATAAACCATATGACTTTCACGGCTTCCATCAAAGATTCTAAATCCTCGTAATACCATGTTTTCACAAATCAATATACTTGTACTCACCAATGTTCTAGTCAAAAATTCTAAATTAAAAATCCACAATAGCTCATAACTTCATTATTGAACTTATTAAATAAACACATTTCCATTTTCTTATTATTGTCGAAATTCCATAATAACTCTTAATTCTTAATCTCAGTACTTAGCCTTATTAAACAAACACATATACATTTTTCTGAATGCACAACTTATCACTTACTTACTAGATGCATGCAACTTAAATCCATTCTAGACATTCTAATGCCCAATGGATATGCGAGTGAGATATTACCTCACACTTTGATACCACTCTATCACGGCCCCAAACCCGCTCCTATAGGTTTAGGTCATGACTAGCTTGTACTTAGGCCTCAAAGAAAATTTTTGAAAAATATTTAATTAATATCGGGGCTTGAAGCGGAAGCAAAACAAAAATAAGAATGTCCATTGAGCTGTGTGTACATGATAGACTCAAAGAATTAAAACATTCATATTACAAATACAAGGACATATCATATACATATGTCACACACATGTAAGACTTTTAACAAAATAGAAAACTTAGCGAGCTAGACAAAAGCAAAAGCTAGAGCCTTGACACGGAGGCAGACTTGGTGGTTTGACAAAAGGGCAGACTCTGAGGCAAACTCTAATGCTGATCCTCCAATTGCTCACCTACATATATATATATATATATAAGGGAAAGGGGTGAACTAGAGCCTAGTGAGTAATATCAGTGTGAAGAGGTTAAATGAATGATGTGTATCGAAATACAAAATCATATTATATGAGTTTTGAAATAAAGCATAGATGAGTACTTGTTGTATTAAAGTTCACAAATTATATTCATATGTGGTACATCCAATAATGCAAACAAAGGGCACGAAGACATAACAAAGGGACCACATGGGTCTAACAAAGGGACCGTATAGGTCAAGCAAAGGGACAACTTGGGTCAACATCAGAGATCTCTCTACATATATAACAAAAGGCCACGGTATTGTTTCCCTCAGGCAAGGGCCTTATAGCAAAGGGCTATGATATTGTTTCCCCTAGGCGAGGACCTTATAGCAAAGGGCGTGGGCTACACCAAGGATGCCACAATTACTTTTGAAAAGAGACAATCATTCATTCTTATCAAAGTAGCATTTCAAAATAACATTCTTGTAGATCAAAGACATTTTAATAACATATCTTTATAAAGATACTACTCACAGTGGGCGTGACTCGAATGTAATCCAACCTACACAAAAGCACATAAACGAACACATTGAAACACAATATCTTTCTCTTGATCCAATTGTACTTCTCTTATCTTTCTTCCTAAATAAATCGAATCCTTACTTTACTTCCTCTTCTAAATCAATTACTTAATCAATGACTTATTATTTAACCAATTAATTTATGTTGGTTCCTAGCTTATTAGTCCTTAATGAATCATAAATCATGCCTAAGAATGTTTAGGAAGAGAAGAGGATGAAATCATGATGAAGATGTAATTTTCTAAAAACATGCTAAAGAGGCTTGACTGCTCAAGCCATCACTTGGTCGCTCGAGTGGACTGCACAGGCTGCAAAATACTAAGAGTTCGTAAAGTGCACTCGAGCGGTGACTCTATCACTCGAGTGGTTTGAAAGATTCCAGATTTCAAAAATCAACAAAAATAGATTCAAAACACATTTTCAAAACTTGAGGTCTTGCATGGCTTGATTAAAAATATGAAAACACTTCAGAAAATCTAAATATTTGATCAATTTCATTTAATTTACATTGAAACTCCTTGGGTTTCATAATTAAACTTAAAATGTTCATAAACTTATAATTTTCAAAACTTTGTTCTTCTTCTTTTAAAATATGAATTAAATCTTCAAAACGTTTGGAAAACTATGATGTATGTAAAACTGGAATCCAATTTCATGAAAATAATAAAAATCAAAATCAAATGATAAATTACAAAATCAATCTCTTACAATTTTGAATTTAATTCAATTTTTAACTCAAAACTTAATTCATAATCGTAGTTGTTCCAAAATATGTTTAATTTAAGTAAAACTCTTAAATTACATTACATGCATAGATTAAAGATCAAAATCAAATCAGTTTCTAATTGTCATTATAAAATCAAAACCTTATCTACCTTTAGAAATAATTCAATATTTCCATAAACTTGATTTTTATAAACCTTTTTCATTTTTCTCTTCAAAATATGAACTTGAATCGCTCAAATTCTTCAAAATCCATGATGCATGTAAACATAAACTCAAATACTTATAGAATTCGCCCATGCATGTAACCATAGAACTTAATTTCATGTAAGGCTACAAATGCAAACCCAAAATAATTAATTTCCAAATTAATTTCCATAATCATGAATCTAACTTAATTTCTTCATCTTCTTGCTAATTTCTTTGTAATTACATGAGATTGAACTCAATTACTTCTTAATTTCAGCTTTTAGGTGACTTATCAACAAAATTTAAGCTTTAATTTCTTACCTAAAATCTTCAATTTGATGAATCCTTGATAAATTCTTGAACTCCTCTTCAATTCTTCACTTTCCTAGCTTTTCCTTCCTTAGTTCTTCTTCTTCTTGGACTATTGAATTGGGTTTCCAGCCCAAATCTCTCTCTCTCTCTCTCTCTCTCTCTCTCTCTCTCTCTCTCTCTCTCTCTCGCGGAATGTTATAGGCAACAAAGTTGAGAATTGACCCCAACACACATATAACTCACACATACACAACTTCTTTAGATTTGTGTACACTTTTCTCTGCACATGCACAAAATTTCTTTGCACACCCACACCCACATACACCTGTAATTAAGATTAACTTAATTAAGCAACACTTAGCCTTAATTAATCTTGATTAGAACATAACTTAATTAATCATAACTAATCACAAATCTCATATAATTTAATTAATATAATTTGACTTCCATTAAGGGCCAATTAATTTTATTCATTTTTACCATCTGAATCAAATTTTTAGTCAAACCCCCAAAAGGTTCCGAATATCAAATTAAACTTATTTCCATCATCAATTTTGGCTTCTCAAATCACTAAGGCCTTAAATTTCAAATTAAACTCAAAATTTCCATCAATAAATTACATATTCAAATTGCACACCTCATAAGTAAATTTCATTCATACTAATCAAAATTCTCAATCCTCATAACTTAATTAGCTCCAATTAGGACTCAATTGATCAAATCTTAATTTTACTAAACTGAATCAAATATTTAATTAAACTTCCATGTGGTCCAATTCTCGAACTTAAACTAATTCAACTCATCAATTTTATATTCTTAAGCCATTTGTCCGTTCAATTTCCAATTCCAAAATAAATCCTTAATAGAATCATATACGAATAAGATTACATAATTCTCATAAATCCCAAATTAAATCAAAATAATTACTAATTAAAATCCAAATCTCTTTAATTAATTAAATGTAAGACATTATACGTGGTGGGGTCGTCACACCATATGTCCTTATCTAGGGCCATGCAAGTCCTCGAGGCCAAAGGATATTTGGAATGTCTTGGCCCAGAACCCTTGCAAGACCTTTCATTAGCCAGTCATGACCCCACAAAGTATTGTGCTTTCCATCAACAGACTGACCATGAGACCAACCAGTGTGCCCATCTTCGTCATAAGATTCAAGATCTCGTTGACAACCAAATTATTACACCCCCACAAGAGTTAAAAGTCACCATCAATCCTCTACCCGAACACAACAATGCCATACCTTCACCAAATACTAACTTTATACAGACCACCCTACCTTTGACCCTAGTTTATACATCATATCCACCAACCTACCCAAACCACTAGCACCTATACCTAAAGAAATGGAAGTGGATGCCATTCGAAAAAAGTCACAAGAGGATGACTTTGATCCCATAGCAAACTTCCTTGCTCAGATAGAAAGGTTGATTACTGAGATAAAAGACTTGAAACAAATGGTGCAACTAAAGGGTTGTATAGATGATGAATGATCGGACCTCATATTTGGCAAAACAAAACTAATAGAAGAGATGCATGCAGTCTTCGTAATAAAGCAATAACCCCAACTCACAGAGGGATACAATCCTAGCAATTACATTGTGTCCGCTAATGAGCCAATGCCAGAAGTAGTGTTAACCAAATCCCCGAACGTTAATTTCTTGGAAGTGGGTGCTATTAAAGAGAATCTTCCAAATTCTAGTGTTCCAGGTCGCCGTGATGACTTTGATGGGAATTAATATATAGAAAACCAAGGATGGGGAAGCAAGTTCGATGAAGAGGAAGATGACAATAAGGAGGGAGAGGAGAAAAGTGAACAACATGAGGAGGGAACTACAGTCCACCTAAAGTTAGAGGATTGAAGCTAGCCGATATCTGCGAGTCCATTTGGAGTACTTGGAAAAGGAAATTGTCAACCCTTGATTCCTGTGATAAATGGGAAACACTAGAATGGTGGGATGCTGGGGTTGAAGTCCATTATACTATGAAATTCATTACTATGAGGCGTTATAAAAAGAACAAGGAGAAAGAAACCAAGCAAAGGTGGATGAGGATTGGTTCATAAGATCCTTGTTTGACGAAGAAGGGTAAAGAAGAAAAGAGTGGGTAGAACAAGTTGATGCAGACTGATTTGGAAGCTAGCTTGAGTACTGAGACTAATCATTGTGGCTTAGAAAACTCACATTTTGAGACGATGTAGAAAATAGGAGCAGTGGAAGAGGATGTCGCCAAGCGTGTAATGGATGCTTTGAGATGCCAACTGACAAACCGGGCTGCTAAAAAATGTTTTGCTCGTTGATTTGGTGGTGAATATAATAAAACAAGTGATTCAAAAATTTGGCCTGTTGGATTCTAACGCGTCAATTTTTTCAAGTAATAAGTTGAGTCTATTCTTTTGTTTCGATTTATTTTGATTTGTTTTCTTTTTAGTCAGAGTTAGATGTCGAAACCCCCATTTTTATTAATAGTATAGCTAGTAATTTTGGACACTTCACGATGCTAAAAGTAGATCGCGTTAATCCCAAGATTCCTAAAACAAATGATTCTTCAAAGCCAACAATATATCTAATTGAATGGAAAAAAGGAAGATAAGCCGAACTTGAAATGAATGAGATACTATCAATAAACTTGGATAGTGAGGGAAAATCCTTGTCTAGTCTGGATTAGATCCATGCTATCTTTTTTTTTAAAATTATTATTACTTTTTTAATACGAGCACTTAGTCGCTCTTTTAAAAAGAATTCAAAAGCATATTTTTGTGAGATTCTATAAAGACATGCATGGAATTAATCCTGGGACTGTGTAACGCAAAACCCCTCTAGACTCTGGAACCAAGTCTATAGCAAGTGTCTCAGGAACCAATCAAACTGGGGCAATTTTGTATTCCCTGGTAAATAGGAAGGGACATCCTTCCATCACAAATGGCAAATGGACCAAAAACATGGATTCAACCATGCAAATGAGAGCTAATTAATAATCCGAGAAGGTCATTCAAGTCCAACGAAACCTTGATAGGAGGAAACATTTGTAGTAAATTTGAATGAGATGAAAATTTACAATTATCCTACCCATGACCTGGAGTTAGCAACGGTGATATTTGCTTTGAAGATTTGGAGGCACAATCGGTATGGTGAGAGATTTGAAGTGTTTTTTGATCACAAAAGTCTGAAATATATGTCTACATAGAATGACTTGAATTTGAGGCAGAGAATGTGGATGAAGTTCATAGAGGATTATGATTTCAAGTTGCATTATCATTTGGGGAAGGCCAACGTTATGGCCGATGCCTTGAGTAGGAAATCAATTAGCAGTGTGGCTTGTATCGCCATCCGAGAATGGGAGATGTTGAGTACTCTTGGTGAGTTTGACTTGCTTCTGGGTGAGTCTGTTGAGTCTACAACCTTATTTTCAGTAGTTGCCCAACCCACACTTGTGAACTGAGTGATAGAAGTACAGAGGGGTGACCTTGAGGTAGAATTCTTCCGGGAGAAGATTTTCAATGGAAAGGTAGAAAGAGGCTTGACTGTGTATCCTGACCAGAGTGTGAGATACCATGACTGTTTGTTAGTGTTGGAATCTTGCCGAGAGGAAGTACTCCGAGAGTTTCACCATTCACGCCTTGCACCGGGGGGCACAAAGATGTATCACGACCTTAGTCGTCAGTTTTGGTGGAGGGGTATGAATAAGGAAGTAGCTGTTCTGTGTCAAAATGCCTTACTTGCCAGCAAATGAAGGTCGAGCATCAAAGGCCAGCGGGTTTGTTGCAACCCCTGTCTATAGCCAAGTGGAAGTGGAAGCATGTCACGATGGATTTTATTGTGGGTCTTTCTAAAACTCAATAGGGTAGTGATGCCATTTGGGTGGTAGTTGACCGATGACTAAGTTAGCGCATTTTATTCCTATGCGCGTAAGTGACTCGGTAGATTACCTTGCCGACCTTTACATTAGGGACATAATGAGATTGCACGGGATCCCTGTGACGATTGTTTCAGATAGAGATCTACGTTTCATAGCTCGATTGTGGCAAAGCTTGCAGAGAGCCTTGGGCACCAGACTGACTTTTAGCACAGCGTATCACCCTTAGACTGACGGCTAGTCCGAGCGTACTATTCAGATCCTTGAGAATATGCTTCAAGGTTGTGTCCTTGACTTCAAGGGGTCACGGGAAAGGCACTTGCCCTTAGTGGAGTTTGCCTATGATAATAGTTTCCAATCAAGTATTAGTATGGCACCATTTGAGGCCTTGTACGGCCGACCGTGTAGATCTCCGGTGTGCTAGGCCGAGGTAGATGATGCACCTTTATTGGGTCTAGAGTTGGTTCGAGAAACGACGAAGAAAGTGGCACTTATTCGTAAGAGGTTGGTCACGGCTCAAAGTCGTCGGCAAAGTTACGCCGACCGTAGAAGGAGACCCTTGTCTTTCAAGGTGGGGGATCATGTCTTTTTGAAAGTATCACCTAGACAGGGTTTGATGAGATTTGGGAAGAGTGGAAAGTTGTCCCCTCAATTTATTGGACCTTTTGAGATCCTTGAGTGGATCGGAAAGGTTGTTTACCGTTTAGCGCTACTGCCATAACTTTCCGGGGTTCATGATGTGTTTCATATTAGCATGCTTCGGAAATATGAGCCGGATCCATTGCACATGTTGAATTGGACCGACTTAGAGATAGATGAGGATGTCTCGTATGAGAAGAGACCAGTGAGGGTCTTGGATACCCATGACCAAGTTTTGCTAGGCAAGACAATTCCCTTGGTTAAGGTATTGTGGAAACACCACAAAGTTGAGGAAGCAACTTGGGAGTGTGAATTAGAAGTCCGAGAGAAATATCCGGACTTATTTGTTGGTGTTTGAATATATATTGAAATTTTGATTATGCTAATGAAATGTAAAAGCACTGTATATGCTTTAAAACACGAGAACATTGTATATGTTAGGGGGTGTTTGGAAATATGAATCCAATATAAGCATTGCATATGTTTTGAGAATATGGAATATTTGGTGCATTGTATCACTTTTGGAAACATTGTATATATTGTTTAAGTTTTGGAAATACGAGTTTATTATAAGCATTGAATATGTTGGAAATATGAAATGTATATTCATAATGTAATGGGATTGAATGGCCGGTAGATGGGTCATGGTGTTGGAATTGAATTATAATCATTGTGGTAATGGCTTAAAACATAGTTTTGCAACTTGAATTGTAACTTCAGGAACTAAATTCCTTAAGGAGGGGGGGGAGGTTATAGCGACTCCGGTTTTGACCCGACATTTTATTCTGTTCCGAACTCGGGTTTCATGGTTTAATGTTGTTTTTCATCTCTTATTCCCTTTGTTGTTCCTTGGTTTGGTCATTTGGATTGTAGTTGTGTGTTTGGAACATGTTGGTTGCTTGTTT
This sequence comes from Camellia japonica, assembly GCA_030407325.1. Taxonomy (NCBI): domain Eukaryota; kingdom Viridiplantae; phylum Streptophyta; class Magnoliopsida; order Ericales; family Theaceae; genus Camellia; species Camellia japonica. The sequence goes on along the minus strand of JAPPVO010000010.1, from coordinate 53,853,053 downwards.
TTCCAAACCTTTGTTGCCTAGATTTTTGCTCCTCCGCTCGAGCGACCATTCTTGTGCTCGAGCGGGCTTTGAAATTTTTGCTCCTCCGCTCGAGCGGCCATTCTTGCGCTCGAGCGGGCTTTGCAAATTCTCAATATTTTTGCAGACTTGCAAATACTGGAAGAGTGTATTCTACGCTTGAGTGGCGTTTCCTACGCTGGAGCGGGTGGACGCTTGAGCATCCAGTCTTGCACTCGAGCGATGTCCTTCATCTGTAAAACTTCTGAAAGTGTGTATTTTACGCTCGAGCGGAACATTGTGTCCAACGCTTGAGCGTCACTTTTCACACTCGAGTGGACTGCGTATATAACAGTTCGTGGAGATGACTTTTTTCATCACTTTTTCATTCATCTCTCTCTCTAAAACTATCCAAAACCCTAGATCTTGAGTTTCTCTCTCTAGAACTCATCTTCTCTCTTCTATTTCACCTAGATCCATTGGGTTCTTCACCCTAGTTCCTTTGAGAAAAAGGTAGAGCACGTTGTGGGCTCTCTTTTCATTCGAACAAAAGTGGGTTTCGATGTCTTTGGAGTTTCAACCTTGGTTTGCTCGTCTTCTCTTCTTGAGATGGGAATTTTCTACACTTTCATATGGTCTTTAGCTTAGTTGTTTGCCGTTGTGTAACGATAGTGGGATTTCGGAGTAATTTGAACAAACCTAGGGTTTGAGTGTGAAATAAAATAGGGGTTTTTGATGAATGGAAAATAGTTAGTTATGGAGTTTGAAAATAAGGTAAGGTTGTGTTGTGTCAAAATTGCTGATTTTGGAACTTGGGTTGATATTTGAAAAAGGGGAGTTTGCCCTAAACTGATTATAATAGTTATTTTGTATAAATAAATGAAATTGGTGTTGTAAACATGAAATTGGATGAATATTGAAATAGATGGTGGAGTTGAGTATGTAATACCTCTCACCTTTGGATGTTTTGAATAAATTATCAATCTTGAGATTGAATATCTGTTTAGAAATAACTGTATTAGGCTATCGGTGAATGATAGCTATGATTTTTTATAGAAATTGCATGAGGATTAGGTGAATTTAAACTAATCTAGTGTTGATTCTGATTGAATATAACTATATTTAAATACATTATATATGTATGATGTTTGAGAGAAGAAAGGGGATGTGCTTCATTGTTTGGGAGGAGATAGGGGATGGACTCCATTGAAATTAAGTTAGCTGAAGTGTGCAGGTGAAAGTCCCGAAATCTTGTGTACACATGGGTGCCGATCCCACGGACGAAATTTCCGTAAAATGGCAGATGGAAGTGTTGGTGTAGTAATTGTGTTGATTAGATAACCACTAAGTTATAGTCTTAGTTGGGTTATTGAAAGATAATGAAATTGGCTCATGGATTGAAATGAATTGAAGGAAAATGGAATAAGATATGAACATGGTACTTTATGATTATTAAAAATGTGAATGTTTTGTCACAGGCATTATATATGTACATTGTACTTATATCTTTGTTAAACCTCATATATTGTGTTAGATTATTCCTACTAGGCTTTAGCTCACCCTATTTGGGAAAAACCATTTTCAGGTGCTGGTGACATGCCTTCGCCAAGGCAATAGCTTGGAGGGACTTTTGAGAAGCAAGAGCTTCTTTATTTTGCTTTTGTTCTTTTGTATAGCCATGGGCTTTAATTGTATTGAGCTAGACTCACTTTTGTGTAACCAAGCAATGATTTGGAAAGATGTAAGCCTATAAGGCATCTAAATAGATGTTTAGTTTCATTTCTCTCAACATTGTAACAAATGCTATAGATTCAGGATGAACATTGGTGAATGTTTATCACATGTATTAACCTTTGTAAACGAACTCTGAACTCTAATGGATGAATGTATCTTATTTCTGTTATTCTTCCGCTTATGAGTTGTATTTATTGTATAATTTTGGGGGTGTTATAAAGTAGTAACACATTCTTTCTAGAAATGAAAAACCTTATATATATATATAGATATTTATTGAACAAAAATTTACAAGGAAATAGGTTCCTATAGACTGTTAGATTATTAGAGTATTGTTTGCTCTAAGAATGTCACATCCCCAACCCCCCCCCCCCCATAAAGGTTAGAGAGGTAACCGGCTAGTAATCTAGATTACCGAAGGCCTATCTTGACAAAACACAAATATTTAATAGAATAACAAGACCGCAAGCAGAAGTAATTTTTTTTGAACAACAACTAATCAGAAAATGAACCTATCCATTAAGCAGTGCGTAACTAACATGAAAATATTACATTTATACTATGTTTACATTACCCACACAAGTAAATTAAATACAACCATTCACAATACACAATTTGATAATGTAGACTCTGCCCAAGCGACAACTCCATGAAGGCTATCGTAAGAATCTTCAAATGCAAACTCCACTGTTGCCCTTCGTGTTACTCACCTACATATATATATATATATATATATATAGGTAAAGGGGTGAGTTAAAGCCAAGTGAATAGTAATACAATAAAGTGGTAAATGAATGAACACCGATAAATTTTATTAAAACCAAGCACAAGCTCATTTTGAACATAATATAATTTGCACATGATAATAAAATCAAACTTGCAAGCATATACATAGCAATGACATTCTCAAAGGATTTCGAAACGGAACATGGTCCACAACAAGTGGCTAAAGAGTTCAGTTAGCAAACGATTATTAGCTTGATTCCCAATAACTAACAGATTCCAAGAAGTCATCTTAAAACTTGACACAAAAATATAGGATGTTCATTCATAACAAACATAACATCTTAGCCTTCATAAACATATCATATGTTTGCATTTCGAATCATAATTTTTTTAAGAAATACAACTTTACTATACTACTACTCATAGTGAGCATGGTCCCGATAATGCTTTCTGATGGTCCGAACTACATGATGCATATACACATAAACATCGGTAACAAATTACAATTAATTGAACCTACTTTTATTTTCTAATTAACTTAATTAAATTCCTACTTTAATTTTCCTAATCAATTAATTTATGTTGACGCTAGCTTACTTAATCCTTAATTGGACTTATTTTGTGCATTTGGATGTTTAGAGGAAGAAGAGAAAGAAAATATAAACAAGAAGGTACAATTCAAAATTTGGCTGAAATAGGCAGTCCTCTCGAGCGAGTTCTTTCACCGCTTGAGCGGTGAACATGAGTTCACAGAAATTTGGTGTGCAAAAATAGATAGTGGGTTCTTCATAACTTTGCTCGAGTGGTAAACAGTCCGCTCGAGCGGTTTATGAAAATTCTGCTTCGAAAATCTAAAAAATTCAGCTTCCAAAAATACAATTTCAAGGATAGGTTTCATGCAAGACTTGATTAAAAACATGTAATTTTACAATATAACATGAGAACAAGACTTATTCCCAAATCCTTTGTATCAAAACATTATTAATTTGGTAATTAATCTAAAAATCTCATGAACTTGAAATCCTCCAAAACCCTTCTTCATTTTTCTTTAAAAACATGATATTAAAGTTCCAAAACGTGTAGAAATCGTGAGGTATTTAAAGTTTGAGTTCAAATTCATGAAAATTAATAGAAATGAAACTCAAATAATAAATTTCCAAACCCACTTCTTTGTTCTTAAATTAATTGAATTTTCTTCCATCTTCTTAATTTAACCCTCAATTTGAGATTTATATGCTTAATCCATATATAGAAGATTATATTCATTTTTGAACAAAGAATTTAGAGATTAATTGACTTAAAACATACTTTCCATGAAATTTTCTTGAAACCCATCTCAACTCAAAGTTTCTTCAAATCTTTATTTTTAATTCTTTACAAATCCATCTTGAATCAATTTACGTCTAGATTATTTAAACAATACGAGAAAGAGGATGAAATTTCTTACCTATAATCTTCAATTTGGTGAATCCCATCACAAATTCTTGAGCCTCCTCCTCCTCCTCCTCCTCCTCCTCCTCCTCCTCTCCTCTCTCTCTCTCTCTCTCTCTCTTAAAATATTCTCCACACTCCCTCTCAAACAACTTCTCTCTCTCTCTACAAAATTTTGAGCCAAATAACACCCTCTCAAATCTCTTACAAACCTCTCAGCCAAATAACACATTCAAACTTTCCAGATTACTTTCCTTTGCATTTCTTATATTTAATTATTTAGGATTGGTTTATTCACTAATTATATATTAGGTTCGTCAATATAACAACCCTCATTCTTGTCTTAGTCATGCTCATATGAATTTACATGATTTTGCCTTATTAAGCTTGCATCTGCAGACTTTGATTTGTTTTGCCTAAGTAAAGGTTTCGTCTGGTTTTGTGCTATTATGTTTTACCTAAGTGTTATATGCATGCTTTGTTCCTTGTTTTTTGCGTTGAACCTAGGCTATCTATCCTTGCTATCTCATGCCTAGGTCACACCTTTGAACCTCTTACACCTAGGCCGTTCAGCGTCAACACCTACGATCATCTTGGAACCATCTTGATTGACCTCCACCTTTACCTTGGCATCTTGGCCGAGATGTGCATCACCTAGGCCGAGGTGTGCATCACCTAGGCCGAGGTGTGTATCATCTAGGCTGAGATGTTTATCATTTAGTCATCCAATATCTTTGATCGTTGAACCTTGCAACCTTGTTGTGCACTTAGCCAACACCTACCAATCCTGCTCCTTGACCTGTATAACCTAGGCCGAGGTGTGGCGCACCTAGGCCAGGTGTTATCCTTCCTAGTAGAGATTAGGGAGACCTTACTTCTTCGAAGCCTATGTTTTGATCTGGGATCATCGCCTTGTTAGAGTACCCATGCCACCTTACTTGTTATACACACTTTGATCTATTCTTCTCTTTTCATTCTGGCATCTTTTGAGGAGATTTGAATAGATGATGCCACGTGTCCTAGTAGTGGGTTTAAGTCAGTTAGTAGTGAGAAACCCATACAATTTGTCATATCTTTGCCTTGTAGAGAGAGAAGCTCTAGGAGAAAGAAGAAGAAGTTTTTAGAGTGAGAACTAGATTTCCAAGCTTGATTTTCATATCTTGAACCGTTGGATTTGTGTTTTGAGGATAGATTCTTGATCTGTTGTTGTTGTTCTTTATGTTAATCTGATCACATTGCATGATCTAGCATGATTCATGAGCCATGCATTGATTAAAAGTTTTGCTTTAGAGAGAGAAAGTGATGTTCTTGTGTTCTTGAAAAAAAAAAAACCATGTTTTGATCCAAAAGTTTGTATCAAATTCCATGTTTTTGTGTTTGTTTCCATGAAATCTTCAAGTATGGGTACCCAAGTCCATGTTTTTGAACTCATATCATGAAATCTCAGACTTTGAATAAAAAGTTATGATTTTAGCATTCATGTTCTTCCAAAGGAAACCCAGATTTCCAGACTTCACTAGTTCCCTAAGTGTGGTCATCGAGACCCACCCTTGTCTAGACTTCACACATAGGCTAAGCATTGCATCTCACATTGGCCTACTCGACATGATCACTTGCACCTTAGTCTACCTTACATGCACACGCAGGTCAACCACCGCACACATTTGCCAGCTCCTTGTAACATCTCAGCAAACAGCCCCACACCTAGGCCAAGGAGACCACACCTCGGCCAAGAGGCATGGAATCTCGACTAAGACGTCCTGAGTTCACCCAGCAAGCCATTTTGGCCCAGCTCATCTGTGTGCATCCATTCCGAGACTTGGTTTATACCGAGCATGCTTTTTCAAGAAGAAAAACAGTGATTTGACTCCCAGCACATGTTTTCCTTGTCATGACTTGGTTTTGGAAAATGTCGGGATCTATTTGCTCATTTGAAGCTTGTTTTGAGAGTGCATTCCATGCACATCCTTGAGCATCTCTTCTTGTCTTCTTGTAATGCATTCAACGGACTTTTCTATGTATTTGTAGGTCTTGGATTCTTGCCCTAATTCCGTACATCCGAAGAGCTATTATGAGTGGTATTTTTAATAAAGCTATGTTATAAAGTTTTGATTAAAGTTTTGCTTTATTTTGGAAAAGTATTTGATCAAGTATGGCTAATTGTCCCTTAGCTTTTGTATCAAGTATTATGTTTGTTTTGCTGACATTCTTGAAAGGTCCTTAATGCTAGGGGGCTTTAATGCAACTAGCACCTTTGTTTGAGATATCTCCCTTGCCACCGACAGCTTCAGCGGGTAGGCTTGTCTAACCGATTTCGGGTCAATTATTCTCTTGTTTTGTCAATGAATGTCATCCCTTGGTATTATGTAGATGTTAATAAACATCCCAAGAAGCTTTGAAAGACTTTAATTGATGGACTCGGTTCATCCCTTGTTTTGTTACAAGTTATGATACGTATGGTTTTGGCAAAATCTCGAATATCGTTCATTCAAACATTTATTACTTATATCATTTACTGAGTTTTTAACTTACCCATCTTCCTTATATATATGTAGGTGATGAACAAGAAGGTGATGTCGCCCAAGCTTTATGTGGAAGATGTTTTAGTTCTTGTTTTTGTAGCATCTTGAAGATTATGCTTCTTAGCTTTGCAGATCATTCATTTTGTATATTCAGGCTTAAGAAGCCTTTTGATCAAGATGTAATGTGAACTTTACTTCATATTGTATTCAGGTTGTAAGCCATGTTAATATGAATGCCATTTCACTTGATCTATACACAACTATTGTGGACTAAATAGAATTGAATTTATGCTTCTGCACATGTATGCCCCATATGTACACTCTAGTTGTGTGAATCTTTGTAAGTTAGCCTTTTGTAATCTTGGATTACTGGCCATCACGGCATGATTCTACTAGGGGTAGAATGGGGTTGTGACAGACTGGTATTAAAGCACAAGTTCCTTAAAGTACGTTATTCACACACTTTTGGTCCTAAAGCGCATAGGATTTTCCTTAGAATGATGTTAGGATCGCATCATGTTGCTTGCTATTTGACAAGGTGTGCATTATCTCGGCATGTTTATTTGCTACTTGGCTAGTTGCCTATTTGTTCATTTTGTTTCAAAGTCACATTTTGCGTACTCCTAGCATCATGAGAAGGGCAAGACCTCCAATTAGACGAGATCATTCTGAGGACAGGTTGGACAGATTGGAAAGGTTGGTATAGGGTTTGACCCATGAGTTGAGGCAAGCAAGGCAACAAAACACTAGTACTACCTCTACTCAGGCTGAGCAGACAAATAGCCGAAATGCAGTTCCATCTCCACCTCCTTTAGTACCGCAAGTGCGCCTATAGCCTGCTTTATATGGGGACGACACTTTAACTTTGATCAAAGAATTTAAGAAAATGAATCCGCCGAAATTCCATGGGGGTATAGAGCCATTGAAAGCAGAAGCATGGGTTCTTAAAATGGAGAAGTTATTTGAAGTCTTTCCCTATACCGATACCTAGAGGGTGTCATTGGCAGCATTCATGCTGCATGACGATGCTCATAGTTGGTGGATGATGATCTGAGAAGGTAATTCGGGTTTGACTTGGGCTAGATTTTTGGAGTTATTTTATGACAAGCATTTTCCCCTTAGTGTCCGAGATCGCAAGACTACAGAATTCCAGACTTTGACACAAGGTAACAGAATATTAGCTGAATATGATTGTGTTTTCACCGAGTTGGCTAGGTATGCATCTCACACTGTCAATACCGAATATAGAAAAGCTAGGAAGTTTGAGAGTGGGCTTGGTGAACCGATACAAGACCGGGTTAATATGCTCAACATGCCAACTTACGTCGGAGTATTGGACAAAGCCATCATGGCAGAAGCTAACTTGACTAGATATCAGAGTTCAGGAGAGAATTAGAGAAAGAGACAAAATTACGACAATCGCTGAGCACCATTTGATGCCAAGAATAAAGTGAATGTGGGTAGTTCAAGCAACTCAAATCAGGAAAGCAGCACTAGGCCGACATATACAAGTTGCGGGAAACAACATTTTGGAGTTTGTCGTTGGGCATCTGGAGCATGTTTTGAATACGCTGAGATGGGTCATCATGTTAAGGATTGTCCCAAGACAAAGGCTAAGGATGGTAAGAAAAATGAGAGCACACGGATCCTGTACAGAAAAGCAATGTCGGAAAAGAACAGATGAGGGAGGGTAGAGTCTTCGCATTAGTGCTAGGAGACACTCAAAACGCCAAGACCGTAGTATCAGGTATACTTCCTGTGATGACCCCGCCACATATAATATTTTACATTTAATTAATCAAAGTGATTTGGATTTTAATTAATTATTGTTTCGATTTAATTATGGAATTGATGAACAATATTGAGGTTGATTCGTATACAATTTTATAAAAGAGTTATTTTGGAATTAGAAATTAAAAGCTTAAGTGGCTCAAGAAGGTGAAATTGACAAATTGAAATATTTTAATTTCGAGTATCAGACCATATGAGAGTTTAATTAAATATTTGATTCAGTTTAGTAAAATTGATATTTTATTAATTGGGTTCAAATTGGAGTTGATCAAGTTATGAAGATTGGGAATTGAGATTATTATGAATTAAATCTATTTATGAGGTATCCAACTTGAATATGAAATTTATTGACAAGGATTTTGGGTTTGATTAGAAATCGAAGGCCTTAAAGATCTAAGAAACCAAAATTAATGATGGAAATGACTTTAATTTAATATTTGGAGCCCTTTTGAGAAACTGATTAAAAATCTAATTCAATTGATAAATTTAATTATACTTAATTGGGCCTTAATGGAAGTCAAATTAAACTAATTAAATTATATGAAATTTATGATTAGTTGCAATTAATTTAATTATGTGTTAATTAAGATTTATGAAGACTACGTGTTATTTAATTAAGCTAATCTTAATCATAAATCAAATTAAGGAAGAATCTAGAATTGTGAGTGTGTATGGGTGTGCAGAGAAATCAGATATGTGTGTATAGGTGTTGTGCTGGTAGCTTGGATCAAGTGCACATGTGTAGTTTGGATGCATCAAGAGAAGTTGTGTGTGTTTGTGATATATGTGCTAGAAATTAGATTCAAAAACATAGAGAGGAGAAAGAGAAAGGCTGAAAGAGGAAGAGAGAGAGAGGAATTCAAGAATGAATGAGATTCAAAGAGGGGAGATACAAGGCTGTTGGAAGCAGCCGAAAGAGAGAGAGAGAGTTCAATCCTAGGAAGAAGAAGAAAAGAAGAAAGTTTGTGGGATATCAAAATTCAAGCTAAAAATTATGGAAAATTCGTCATAAGGTAAGGAATTCCATCCTTTTTCTAGTCTTGTTTAATTAATCTAGACAAAAATTAATTCAAGGTGGATTTTGAGAGGATTAAATTTGATAAAATTTGGGTTTTGCATGTAAAATCAAGTTAGGCTGAAGAATATGAGTTATAATTCTTAAGATTGGTTAAGGTTGAGTTTAATTTTGAGAATTATTCTTGAATTGAGTCCCATAAATTGCATGCAACAAGATTTATTTGAAGATTTGATCCATGCAATGGAGTTAGGTTCAAATTCATGAAAATTAATTTAGGGATTAATCACTTTAGGTTTGAATTTAGTTGTCTTAACATGAAATTGAATTTCAATTGTACATGCATCATGAATTTTTCAAGAGTTTTGAAAGTTCAATTCATGTTTTAAAATTTATGGGTTTGAAATTGGGTCGATATGGAGAAAATGAATTAAATCTAAATTTGGATAAATTTGGAAATAAATTATAATTTATATTTGAGAATCAAAAGTTAGTTTGATTTTGATTTAAATTTCTTACATGTAAATATTTTTGAGAGGGCTTTATAGCTTTAATTTATGTTTTATAAGACAAAGAAAGAAGAATGTTGGAATTATTATATTCATGAAATTATGGGTTTTAATTTTCATGATCAAAGAGATTTTTGTATTAGAAATTGGAAAATTAGTCATGGGTTCATCTTTATTAATAAAATTACATGTTGAAATTGGTTCATGCAAGAGTCTAAGCTTTGAAAATGTGTTGGGAAATTATTTTTGTTGGTTTTCAAAAAACATAGAAAATTTGCAGACCGCTTGAGCAGAAGAGTCACCACTTGAGTGAACATTGCGGCCATCCAATATTTTTACAGAGTTTTGCAGATCGCTCGAGCGACCAAAGGTGAGCTCGAGTGAAGACCCTATTTTCAGCAATCTTTTTTTTTTTTTTGACTAACTCTTTTAAATGCCTATTTGCATCGTCGTGACATTCTCAGTATTCTTAGGCACCAATTGGATCACATAGTCATGGAATGAGCTAGAAACACATATAAAGAGAGTTGAATTAAAATGAAATGGATATTGAATGGCGCTTCTATTGTATTTTTGTTATGTGATTTGTATAGGTGGGCGTCCGAGGCCTTATATCTACTTAACCCACTATGAGTAATAACTCTATAAAGATATGTTCGAGTTATATTTATTTTTGAAAATGTTATTGTTATCAAAATTGATATATGAATGATTGAATGGCTTATTGAAACGAATGGTTTATTGAAACGTCATGATGATTTATCAAACCTATTATTGTTCATTGATTGGTTTCTTGAAACTTTAGTTTCGTATGAATGAATGAAGTTCCCTTTTGAAAACGTATTCGTGGCATCCTTTAGTGAGACCTTCGCCTGGGAGATATAATACCGTGGCCCATTGCTTAATAGGCCCTCACCTGGGGGATATAATACCATGGCCCATTGTTTAATAGGCCCTTGCCTAGGGGAAATAAATACCATGGCCCATTGGCCCTCGCCCGAGGGAAACAGTACCATGGCCCATTGGATAATTGAAATACAGAGATCTCTGTAGTTAGACCTTAATGGTCACATTGGATAAGATATATTGATTTACCCACTGCGGTCCCATTGATTGACCCTTGAGGTCCCGTTGTTATTGATACATTGTTACTCTATTGGATGTTCCACGTAAATTGTCATTGAATGAGTATTGATATTGAGATAACATGGATCATTGAAATTGAATTGAAATCATATTTGTATTGAAAATGCTATCGAACAATGGTTTTTGTCATTGCAAAGAATTAATATGATGGCTAATCGAATTGTTTTGCCTATTGACATGGATTGATTCGCAAATTGAAATATATGATTTGACATGGAAAATGTTTTGTTATAAAGTTTGATATAATATGACGAATGCCTTACTTTGAAAATGAGTTAAGATTCGTTTCGAAATCGTAAGACGGATTTTTGTATTATCGTCGAACTTCATTCATTTAACCTCTTTATTCTGCTATTACTCACTAGGCTTTAGCTCACTCTTTATATGTATATGTAGGTGAGCAAATTGAGCAACAAGGATAGAGAAAGCCTCAGAGTCTACCCGTGTCAGCCTTTTGAAGAGCTTCCGGAATGGGGCAAGTTAGGCTCATGTAGAGCCAAGAAAATCAGCCCCTTAGCTTTGTCAGAGTTTTGTATTTTGCTGAGTCTTAAATGTATATGTGTGTGAGATATATAAGATTTGTATATGTATATAAATTATTATTGTATCAAGTAGGTACAAGCTTAATGGAAATTTTTATTATTGCTTTGCTTCCGCTTTAGGCCCCAATATGATTATAAATATTTTGAAATTTTGGCTTTGAGGCCAAAGGTAATCTAAGATTACTGGCCAGTTACGACGCTAAACCTATAGGGGCGGGTTTGGGTCGTGACACTTCCTATTTGCACTCAAGATGCGTGTATATTGATTGATTTGGGTTCTACACATTCATTTGTATCTACTAAGTTTGCCGAGAAGTTAGACAGAGAACTAGAACCCTTTAGCTATTTATTATCTGTGTCTACTCCATCTGGGAGAACTATGATTGTTGCATCCATTTATAGAGCATGTGTTGTTGTGATTGAGAATGTTGAATTATTAGTTGATTTGACGCCATTGAACATAACTCATTTCGATGTTATATTGGGAATGGATTAGTTAGTAGCAAATGATGCTTCCATTAATTGTGTTTCCAAAAGTGTCCCTTTTAAACCCCCAAACCAAGCCGAGGTTACACTTCAGAGTGAAGGAGTAGTATCCCCACCTTATTTGATTTCATCCATGAAAGCTTATAAGTTCATCCAAAAAGGATGTCAAGGTTATTTGTGTAGTGTACTAAGTAATCTGAATGGAAATGTTGAATTGGCCGATATCCCAGTTGTTAATGAATTTCCCAATGTTTTTCGAAATGATTTGCATCGCCATTTGGTTGATAGGGAGATAGAATTTACTGTTGATGTTATACCGAGAACATAGCCTATTTCCAAAACACCCTACAGGATGGCCCCAGTCGAGCTTAAGAAGTTAAAAGTTCAATTACAGGAGTTGTTGGATAAGGGTTTTATTAGACCGAGCACTTCACCTTGGGGAGCACCAGTTCTATTTGTTAAGAAAAAGGATGGTGCACTTCGTCTTTGTATTGATTACCGAGAACTGAATAAGGTAACCATTAAGAATAAATATCCATTGCTGAGGATCGATGATTTGTTTGATCAGTTACAGGGAGCACGAGTCTTTTCTAAAATTGATCTCAGGTCAGGCTACCATCAACTTAAGGTTAAAGCCGAGGATATTGAGAAGAATGCTTTTTGGACATGGTATGGCTACTATTAATTTTTGGTAATGCCTTTTGGAGTAACCAATGCTCCCGCAGCATTTATGGATTTGATGAATAGAGTCTTTAAGCCATACTTAGATGAGTTTGTAATTGTTTTTATTGATGATATATTGATCTATTCCAAGAGTAGAGATGAACATGAGAAGCATTTGAGGCTTGCTTTACAAATTTTGAGAGACAGAAAATTGTTTGCTAAGCTTTGGAAGTGAGTTTTGGCTTTCCAGTATTTCATTATTGGCCATGTGATTAATGAAGAGGGTATTTCGGTTGATCCTAGCAAAATTGAGGCCATTGTGAATTGGTCGAGGCCGACTAATGTGACCGAGGTTCGTAGTTTTTTGGGTTTGGCAGGTTACTACAGAAAGTTTGTAAAGGACTTCTCAAAGATTGCAGTCCCATTGACACAATTGACTCAGAAAGGAGTGGTATATAAATGGACCGAGGATAGAGAATCCACTTTCTAAGAGCTAAAGACGAGGTTAGTCACAGCACCAATTCTTGTACTACCGTCAGGTAATGAGGAATTTCATATTTACAGTGATGCTTCACATAAGGGTTTGGGTTGTGTGTTAATGCAAGGGGATAGGGTCATAGCATATGTATCTCGTCAGATGAAACCTCATGAAAAGAATTATTCTACCCATGATTTAGAATTAGCAGCCATGGTATTTACTTTGAAGATTTGGCGTCATCACTTGTATGGAGATTCTTGTCAAGTTTTCACAGATCACAAGAGTTTAAAGTATTTGTTCACTCAGAAAGAATTGAATATGAGACAGAGAAGACGGCTTGAGTTGTTGAAAGACTATGACATGCAAATTCACTATCACCCAGGTAAAGCTAACTCAATAGTCGACACATTGAGCATAAAATCTGTAGGGAGTTTAGCAAGTTTACTAACTGAGGAGAAGAGCATACTTCAGGATTTGCAAGACTTAGATATTGATATTATACTTCACCAAGATGAGGGAATCTTAGCAATGATTTCAACAGAGCCCACTATTATTAAGGAAGTAAAGACAAGACAGATGGAGGATGAATTTTTCAAGAAGGCAGTTGATGAGATTATTACAAAGCCAAGACCAGGATACACCATTCAAAATCAAGTACTTAAGTTTGAGGGAAGATTGTGCGTGGCCAACATTCTAGAGTTAAAAAGGAGAATTTTGTAGGAAGCCCGTAGTTCCAGATTTGTCGTTCATCTAGGAAATACCAAGATGTGAAGCAAACTTTTTGGTGGTTGAATACAAAAAGAGAAATAGCCGAGTTTGTATCACAGTGTTTGTATTGTCACCAAGTGAAAGCAGAACATCAAAGGCCAGCCGAACTTCTTCAATCTTTGTCAATTAGAGAGTGGAAATGGGAACACATCTCCATGGATTTTTTGTGGGTTTGCTGAGGACACAAAAAGGTATGGATTCGATTTGGGTTATAGTTGATAGATTAACTAAGTTAGCACATTTTTTCCCTGTTAAAACTACATTTAATGCCGATCGACTTACTTTGTTGTATATGAATGAGATTGTTAGACTTCATCGGGTGCCGATGTCTATTGTGTCAGACCGAGATCCGAAATTTGTTTCTAGATTTTGGCAAATTTTACAAAGAGCTTTGGGAACCGAGTTGAGTTATAGCACAACATTTCATCCCCAAACCAATGGGCAAACAAAGAGAACGATTTAGACACTTGAAGATATGCTCACGTTATGTGTATTGGACTTCAAGGGAAGTTGGGAATTACATTTGTCATTAGTAGAATTTGCTTACAACAATAGTTTCCAAGCTACCATTGGCATGGCGCTGTATGAAGCTTTGTATGAGAGAAAGTGCAGATCGCCGATATGTTAGACTGAAGTAGGAGATAAAGCTTTGTTTGGTCCCGAGATAGTTCAAGTGACAACTGAGAAGATTAAGCTTATTTAGCAAAGAATCAAAACCGCTCAGAGTCAACAAAAGAGTTATGCCGATCAAAGAAGAAGAGAAATAGAGTTTGAAGCTGGAGATCACGTATTTTTGAAAGTTTCGCAAAAGAAAGGAGTTTCAAGGTTTGGGAAGAAAGGTAAGTTAGCGCCTCGTTACATCGGGCCATTTGAAATTCTTGAGAGAGTTAACCTCGTTGCCTATCGACTTGCTTTGCCACCAAAACTAAGTTGAGTCCACAATGTGTTTCATGTCTCGATGTTGAGGAAGTATATTTGGGATCCAGTGCATATGATTGATCATTTCGAGATTGTGGCTAATGAAGATTTAGGCTATGAGGAGAAGCCGATACGAATTATTGATAGGCAAGTGAAACAGTTGAGGAATAAGCCGATACCGACAGTGAAAATTGAATGGAAGGAGCATTATGGCAAGGATGCTACATGGGAAATGGAAGAGGAGATGAAGATCCGACATCCGGAGTTGTTTTTGGGGCAAGGTAACTTAAGTTTGGGGACCAAACTTCTTTAAGGGGGGTAGATTATAACAACCCTCATTCTTGTCTTAGTCATGCTCATATGAATTTACATGATTTTGCCTTGTTAAGCTTGCATCTGCAGACTTTGATTTGTTTTGTCTAAGTAAAGGTTTCATCTAGTTTTGTGCTATTACATTTTGCCTAAGTGTTATATGCATACTTTGTTCCTTGTTTTGTGCATTGAACCTAGGCTATCTATCCTTGGTATCTCACGGCTAAGTCACACCTTTGAACCTCTTACACCTAGGCCATTGAGTGTCAACATCTAGGATCATCTTGGAACCATCTTGATTGACCTCCACCTTTGCCTTGGCATCTTGGCCGAGATGTGCATCACCTAGGGCAAGATGTGTATCATCTAGGCATCCAACATCTTTGATCCTTGAACCTTGCAGCCTTGTTGTGCACCTTAACCAACACCTAGCAATCCTGGTCCTTGACTTGTACAACCTAGGCCTAGGTGTGGCACATCTAGGACGAGGTGTGGCACGCCTAGGCCAAGTGTTATCCTTCCTAGCTAAGATCAGGGAGACCTTATATGTCTGAAGCCAATGTTTTGATTCGGGATCATTGCCTTGTCAGAGTACCCATGCCACCTTACTTGTTATACACACTTTGACCAACTCTTGTCTTTTCATTCTGGCACCTTTTGAGGAGATTTGACAAGATGATGCCACGTGTCCTAGTAGTGGGTTTAAGTCAATTAGTAGTGAGAAACCCATATCATTTGTCGTATCTTTGCCTTGTAGAGAGATAAGCTCTAGGAGGAAGAAGAAGAAGTTCTTAGAGTGATATAACTAGATTTCCAAGCTTGATTTTCATATCTTGAACCGTTGGATTTGTGTTGTGAGGTTAGATTCTTGATCTATTCTTGTTGTTCTTTATGTTAATCTAATTACATTGCATGATCTAGTATGATTCATGAGTCATGCATTGATTTAAAGTTTTGTTTTAGAGAAAGAAAGTGATGTTCTTGTGTTCTTGAAGAAAAATCATGTTTTGATCCAAAAGTCTGTATCAAGTTTCATGTTTTTGTGTTTGGTTCCATGAAATCTTCAAGTATGGGTACCCAGGTCCATGTTTTTGAACTCATATCATGAAATCTCAAATTTTGAATAAAAAGTTATGATTTTAGCATTCATGTTCTTCATGTTCATGTTTTTCATGTTCATCTTCTTCATGTTCATCCAGAGGAAACCCAGATTTCCAGACTTCACTAGTTCCCTAAGTGTGGTCACTGGGGCCCACCCTTGTCTAGACTGCACACCTAGGCCAAGCATTGCATCTCACGTTGGCCTACCCTGCATGATCACTTGGACCTTAGTCTACCTTGCATGAGCACTTAGGTCGACCATTGCACACCTTCGCCGGCACCTTGTAACATCTCGGCAGGCAGCCTCACACCTAGGCCAAGGAGACCACACCTCGGCCAAGACCTCCTGAGTTCACCTAGCTAGGCCATTTCGACCTAGCTCATCTGTGTGCATCCATTCTGAGACCTGGTTTGTACCCAACATGCTTTTCCAAGAAGAAAGACGGTGATTTGACTCCCAGCACATCTTTTCCTTGTCTTGACTTGGTTTTGAAAAGAAATGTCGGGATCTATTTTGCTCATTTGAAGCTTGTTTTGCGAGTGCATTGCATACACATCCTTGAGCATCTCTTTTTGTCTTCTTGAAATGCATTCAGTAGACATTGCTATGTATTTGTAGGTCTTGGATTCTTGCCCTAATTCCCTACATCTGAAGAGCTATTGTGAGTGTGTAGACTGCCTGAACTCGCTCCGCGCGCGAGGGCGTGAATTGGGTTCATAGCTACTACAGTTCGGACTCCTGTCACAATTCTGAATCTAATCTCACAAAGTGCAATGTGAGATTGATAAATCACCAAAGAGTCCAAATCCGACAATTGGTTTTGGAAAATCGATTTTAATCAAGAAGTGCCAAACATGGACTGCTTTGCTAGATTTCAGAGTCACCACCTAAATAGTTTATTTTTGGAAAATTTAAGAAACCCTGATTCGTGCCTAAGGCCACGTGTTCGTCATCACCAAAGTTGCTTCGGCTCGGGAACTTGGGTACAAGAGGGGAAGGTCCTGAAATGAGCACCCCCACTCGCCCGATCAAAGATCGGCCTCTACTAACATGATATGTTGTTTTTATAAACACATGTGTTCTTATTTCGATTATTAATCTAGAATTACTATGTGATGCACACAACATACAAGTATAGCCTAAATTGCTTAAGTTGGAACAAAACATCTCATGTTTGTTTTTCGAAAATGGTTTGAAGTTGCTACTTGCAAGTAGGCTAAAATGTGGATTTGCCACCCTCAAGTGGGCTTAAAACATGATTTGCCACAAACAAGTGGGCTTAAAATGCACATTTTGATGAATTGTTCCAATTCAAGCAATGAAGCCTTCATCCACAGGCATTCATGCAGTTAAACACTTAAGTAGATAGCCTCATGGCAAGCATGCTGTCATGGCAGTCACTTACACACATGCAAGGATGCTAAAGCATAAACACTTACAGTGTACTCCAAGCCAAAACAGAAGCTAGTTAGTAATCAATGCATGATCCTAGCTATGTTAAGTGCCTAATGCAACACATGCAAAATGCAACTAAATGGGCTCGGCTATCTAAGATGGCATATGAATGCGACATTTGATACATGTATTCAAAGAAGTGTATTGAAATACAATGCGGTTTGAATGATGCGCCGAGCCTGGTGCATGCAAGACAAATGAATGATGCAAACATGCAAAGCATAAGGTATGCTAATTGAAATATGCCCTAAACTAACCATCAAAAGCGGATAAGTGAAAGGGAGAAAGACGTAGGGTTGGAAGACATTCACACACACACGCACACTTATTACAACATTTGCCCTCTCGACGGAGGGTCCGAATAAAAGAGAGCTAACTAGCTACGCTAATTAAGCTAACTATTACAAACCAACTAATTAACTAACTATTCTAGCTAATTAATTATTACAAACCAAATTGAATAACTAGCTAATCTAAGCTAATTAGAATATTACAAAGCACTAAGCTAAATTAATTACAGCACAGGTAATTAACTACAACTAGCTAATAGAAGTGATAAATGGCCTCGCGGGCGAGGGAGATATGCATGCTCGGCTGCGTCCTCCCGGAAATCTACCGCCTTGCCTCAAAACGCCTCTGTTTGCACTCTTTTGAATCTTTGAAAATTATACCAATTTCCAAATTGCTTCTTTCTGATCTCAAGAACACCTTGAAGGCTGAAATTCCTCCTGTTGCTGCAACAGAGCGCAGACAGAGGCAAAACAGTGTATTTGCAAGGAAATGTATGCATTTCCACACTCCTTATCATATCTCAAGCTCAAAGGAGTATGGCACTTGACTCTCGAGCCAACAACCAAGCATTTTCAATGCATGGTGGCCAAAGGATCAAGCTTGCGCAAAACTCAATGAATGCACACCTAAGACTCGAAAGGCCCTCACCGTATCATGCACAATCAAGGGTGTCGATGACCGAGAAATATGACACGTTTCATCACTATGAGTATGTGTAGACACCCCATTTTTGACCGACCTTAAGACTCAGACGTCACCGATTGAGCGCTTGGTGATGTTGCATATTGTGCTCGTTCTGAGGTTGCGGAGTCTCGGCTGCGAGCCTTGCCTCTGGACTTCCGGACTCTTTTGTACCTTGCCTCGGTTTGCGAACCAGGTCCCGTTTTCTCTGTTTTCTCTTCCCGAAGGGAGGGAGAGGTCTCGTAGATCATCTCTCAGTGGCCGTAGGCTACGTTTCGTGGTCATAGGCCATTTTTTCCATTTCGAGCCCGGTTTCCGATTTTTCGAAGCCGTCGGCCGTGTGCCCCGGTTCAGGACCGCTTAACCACCTCCGTTTGCTCCGATTTTTGGCATACACCTTATTTCCTCCCTTTTGAGGGACACTGTGGCTTGAGAGACCAACTTCGTGGTCAAACGCCACCTCCGGTGCTTAACAGTCAATTTTCGGGGCCCCAGGCCGCGCGTTTTGGCCCCCGAACCTTCGTTTTGCATCGGTTTGAGTTCATTTTTGGCGGAAACCTTATTTTCATTGTTAGGAAGGTCGTAGAAGGGTGGGAGGCCAGCAATTGTTTTCAAGACCAGCTTTATTCCTTCATCGCACTTTATCGCCCGTTTTCTTCGCTAGAAAGCTGACTTTTTCCATCCCCGGGCCACTTTTTCTGACTTTCCTCCACACCATTGTGTTGTACACACATGGGAGCCCACCAATATGGATAGGCCGGCCATTAACCCTTCCTGACCCTTCTGAACCCCTCTAAAAAGTTGGTTTTTCTCTCTCCTGGGTTACATTTCCTGGTTTTTCTCCACATAGCTGTGTTGTACACACATGGGAGGCCACCTTTCTAGGGAGGCCGGCCACTAATTGAGACTGACCCTTTTGACCCTGGCCGGCCGGCCACCTGAACCTCTTGAACCTGGCCGGCCATGATCCTCTCTCCTGGTTCCTTACAGTTGTACCCTCTATTTCCTCCCAGACCCCTACCCAGGGATTTGCCCTTTTGAGGGGGGAATTTGAATTTGATTTTCCCCCCCATTTCCTCCACTCCTTTCCCTATAAAACCAGCCTCTCCCCTTTATTTTTAAGGGTTACAAAAAATTGTTTGGAGCCTTACATACAACTCTCCATCTCTCTCTCCTTCAACCCTCAAAACCCTAAGCCTCTTTCACCATTTACCCTACACCCCATAGCACCACACCTCCATCCTCCATTCCAACACTTTGAGGCTGATTTTCAGAGGCTAGGGGCTCCTCTTCTTGGTCCAAAAGCTGCTGAAGACTTGTGCTACAAGGGTACGTCCTCTTCTCCCTCTTTCTTGCCTTATTTTGTTCTATATCTAAGCCATATTTGCTTACATTTTTGGGCTCCGACCTGAACTGGAAATAGTCATATTGTGAACTCCTCTCCATGTTTGATGAAGGTCCTCTTGTTGTTTGAGGTCTCCTACTACCTCTTGTCTCTCTATCCCTCTTTTAGGCCTATTTTTGCATGATATACTAGCCTTGTTTTTGAGCATTTATGGGCTCCAAGCCAAACTGTAAAATGTCTTTTTTTGAGCCCCTCTTCAACTTTATTGAAGGGCTCTCCTCTGTTTGAGGCCATCTACTACCACTTGTCTCCTATCTCTCTTTGTAGGCCCATTTTTGCATGATAGTTTGGCCCTACTTGTGCTTATTTTTGAGACTTGATATAAACTGTAAAGTGCCTTTTTTTTAGCCCCTCTTCAACTTTGTTGAAGGGATCTTTTCTATTTGGTGCCAGCTACTGTCCCTTGTCTCTAATCTCTCTTTTAGGGCCATTTTTGCATGATAGATTAGCCCTACTTGTGTTCATTTTTTAGAGTTGTCATAAACTGAAAAATATCTTTTTTTAATCTCATCTTCAAGTTTTTTTAAGGTCCCATTTTTTTTTTTGAGGTCATATGCCTCCTTGTATGCTTGATTGTCTCTTGTTTTGAGCCTTACACCTAAGCTCTTGTTGCATGATTTGTTTGGCCATCTAGCCACTGAAATCCAGTGGATTTTTAGTGGCTAACACACTGTTTTGAGCCTCCAAATCAGAAGGCGGGTGACCCCCTCTCACCTTGTTTTGTTTGTTGGTCTTTTTGGCCTTCCAAAGAGGCCCTATCTTGCATGCCTTGTTGACTGATTTCAGGGCCAATTTGATGAGTTTTAGGGCTATCATATTTGATTTCTAGAGTTTATTTTGCCATGCTAAGTGTCCTTGATGCATGTGCTTAATAATTCCTTTGTATGCCCTCTAAAGGAACCCATCATTTGTGCATGTGTTGGCTGCATTTACATGTTTATTTGGGCATATTTTGGCATATTTTGTTCACTGATTTTTTCTGGTTTGATGAGTTCTCACTTGCTTCATATGCACGCCATGTAAATCATGTTTGCTAGTCGAAATCGCATGCTATGTTAGGCCATCTTGCTAGCATATTTTGGCCATGCTTTGAACTAGAAATGTTCATGTTTTGAGACCTCCTTGGTTCTGTCTTCATGCCTCATCATCAAATAATGCATGCTTTGTGTAGCTATAGGCCAAATGCATGTGCCTAGTCTTGTGTTTCGGGACCGTTCCATGCATCGGGTGACATATATCCATGATTCGGGATCATTTTGCATCATGATTTAGTGCTGGAAATTGCATGTTTGAATGCCATATTTCATGCCTTGCCATGCCATGTTAGAGTGGCATTTGTGCCTTAGGGTCGGTTCTCGGTTTGCGTGCACGTGTGCACGCATCACGAGTGTCTCATTTTCATCTAATGGCCACTGATGTGAGTGTGGCTGAGGTCTACTCATGTTGGTGTAAGTCCATTATGCATTGGCATGCCATTCCAATTCATAGCATTGCGTATGCTAGGTTGTATGTTAGAGCATTGTGTATGTCGTGTTACATCGAGCATTGTGTATGCTAGGTTGTATAGTAGTTGCATTCATGCATGTCATGCATATTGCATTGTGTTTGGGATAGGAGTTAGCCCGAGCACGGGAAACGAGGGACATTTCGTACTCCGAGTGACGGAACATGTCTCAATTCCCAGTCGCCGACACTCCGGATTATCTGTGATGGAGTTTAGGACTTGTTGTGTTTATGTGTGCATTCATTTCATATTGATTCGCGCAGTTCGACTCCTCAGCCATCATGCATCAATATGCGTGATTGGTGGCACGAGGATCGAGGACTACGCTCCCTGAAAAGTAGTCAAGCATACATATGTGAAAATACATTGCCATGCCCCTTTCCTACTCTCTGTTGCAGCAAATCAAAAACCGGCAATCTTTTGGGGCTTCGCGCAACATTCCGGGCTTAATTGTAAACAGAGGCTAATTGGGGCGTCGCAATGGATTTCTGCGGCAAGCAACCCGAGCATGCATCATTCATCATTTGGAACAGAGCCAAGGCGGTCCATGGATTTTCATGTTATTTATTTCATTCCTTAGTTAATTTGTTAATTAATTAGGAATTTTGTACTATTCAGACTGTAATTATTTATTCGGACTGTATATTATTTATTTGGACCCTCCGAGCGAGGGCAATGCTGTAATAAGTGTGTGTGCATGTGATGTATGTCTTCCAACCCCACATCTTTCTCCCTTTTATTTACCCGCTTATGATGGTTAGATTAGGGCATGTTTTAATTAGCATACAGTATGATAGCATGTTTGCATTCATTCATCTGTTCTACATGCACCGGGCTCGGCGCATCATACTAACTGCATTGTATTTCAATTCCAAGTTGAATACTTGTTATCTGTTGCATTCCATATGCCATGTTTAGAATAGCCGAGCCTATTTTAGTTGCATTCCTACATGTGTTGCATTAGGCATTTCTGTATAGTTAGGATCATGCATGATTTCTAATTAGCTTCTGTTTTGGCTTGGAGTACTCGGTAAGTTTTTATGCTTTAGCATCCTTGCATGTGTATGAGTGACTGCCATGATAGCATGCTTACCATGAGGCTATTTGCTTATGTGATATAACTGCCTGAATGTCTGTGGGTGAAGGTTGGGTTATTTGGATTGAAACAATGCATTGACTGTGAGTTTTAAGCCCACTAGATAGTGGCAAATCATCTTGTTTTCTAAGCCCACTCGAAGGTGGCAAAATCTGCATTTTAAGCCTACTTGCGGATAGCAAACCATCTTTCAAAAAAACAAGCATGAAATGTTTTGTTCCAATTCAGGCGATCCAGTCTATACTTGTATGCTGTGCGCATCACATAATAAATCTAGGCTAATAACCGGAATAAGAATGCATAATGTTTTCAAAACTAGATATCATGGTTAGTAGAGGCCGATCTTTGATCGGGCGAGCGGGGGTGCTCACGAAGTGACCTTCCCCAATCGTACCCAAGTTCCCGAGCCGAGGCAACTTTGGTGATGACGGACACGTGGCCTTAGGCAAACGAGTCAAGGTTTCCTAAATTTCCCAAAAATAAAATATTTAGGTGGTGACTCTGTATCTGGCAAAGCAGTCCATGTTTGACACTTCTTTCAAAAAAATCTATTTTCTCAAAACGATTTGCCGGATTTGGACTCTTTGGTTCAGATTAAGAACCGTGACAATTTGAGTCCTGAACTGTAGTGAGCCCAAGACGAACGGAACGGGACTCATCCCTCCCGGGGCGTTCGGGGACGTCTACAGTTTCTGGCGACTCTGCTGGGGATTTAGAGAACTTGACTCGAACTCATGATATCTTGTTTTGATTACACTTGTGTGTTTCTTTGCATTGCATGTGCATTGGTGCGCCTAGGACACCGTGTTTGCCATCTGCTATTCCTGAGCGGTTTGCCAGAGGCTGCGTGCCATAAGGCTTACCGGTTACGGGCTCTGCCAGTATGGAAACACAAACCCCGGTTTTACCGGGGCACCCTTTTGAGCATTCGACCTAGTGCATATTCGGAATCCGTAGTGACCATTCCAAGGTAGGACAGGTTGCTTACCCGATGTGAGGTTGTTTGAAACCGCTGCGTGCGTAGTGAAACCCTAGCTCCTGACAAAATAGGACAGGGAAACCCTACCCCAACATAGGGGTGTTTTGGCTCTCACTTGCTTGCTATGTGCTTTTAGAGTTAGTCTCTACAGGAATGCATGTATCAGTTTGCAAGTTTGGGCATCAGGCCTGCGGGCACCAGTTCAGTATTTTGGGATTTAGTTTTACCTGAGGGTATCAGTTTACCGGCAGAATTTTGGACAGAATTCAGTAGAGAGCACACTCATTCAACCATGCTCGTATCTGTTCAGGTGAAATCAGGCTGAGATGCTGGCTGTTTTCTCTTTTGCTAGGTAGTCTTGGAACCATAGCTTCAGAAGGCTCCAATATCCCCCAAGGTTCATCGAACTTGTGCTGATAGACTTTGTCAGGTCAGAGATTCAGTTCAAAGGCAATCAGTGTTCCTTTGTCAGAGGCAGGGTAAAAGGGACAGGCAGGCACGGATCACCAGTTTAGCAGTTCCCAGATCAGTGGCCCTTATCCACCCTACCAGTGAACAGTCAGGCTGAGGTCTCAGTTTCTACTGTAGGAATAGATATACCAGTCAGTCAGATGGATCAGCAGAACATGTCAGAAATTGAGGCAATGATGCGTCAGATGCAGGAAAGTATGAAACTCATGCAGCAAGATGCTGTCCGCCAAGCGGAATTTGCCAAACAGCAGGCTGCGGTCATGACCCAGCAGGCAGAGCTAATTACCCGGCTACAGCAACAAGCCGTATCAGCTTCACATCAAGCTCCTCCCCCACCAAGAGATCCAATACTCGGGGAGACACCAAATGTTCAGAATATCCAAGAGGATACAGACATCCCGACAGGGCCGGCTCCGCCCCCGATTCTACCTCAACTATCCAAGGCACCCACTCCTATCAATCAACCGGACTCTCCCTTTGAGTTCGAGGTGGACCCTACAGCGTTGAAGTTGAGCAAGCTTGAGAAGCTGTTCAAGAAATCTCAGGGTGTGAAGTCCATCCCGGACATTGAGGACGGGTATACCGACGCGGCTGTGACGTTGCCAAATCGGTTCAAGATGCCACAAATCAACCGTTTTGATGGGTCCGGGGATCCCATGGTGCATCTCCATTTGTTTTCGGACATACTAAGGCCGATGGGCCTCACCAGACTACAGAAGCTTTCATTGTTCGGCCGGACCCTGTCAAGTGTGGCGGCCATCTGGTATGCAAAATTGGAAGACGATGTTAAGAGGAATTGGGATGAGATGGCCGAGGCTTTTGTCGCTCAATACTCCTATAATACGCAGATCGAGGTCACAACCCGTGATCTCGAGACAACTAGGCAGGAGCCTAAGGAGAGTTTTTCTGACTTCGTAACCCGGTGGAGAGCCAAGGCCTCAATGATGACCACTAGGCCCACTGACAAAGATCAGATTCGGATGATTGTGCGCAATCTCCCACCCAAGCTTATGCAGAAAATGATTGTTCTCCCCTTCCCCACCTTTTCAGACCTACATGAGATGGGAGTACAGATCGAGGACGCTATGAAGCAGGGCCTTATTGACCAGGAGAAGGAGCAGCCTGGGCGAGCATTTTCCCGCAGTTCAAATGCGACCACCAGTGGTGATGCAGCTGCAAGATCTTCTGAAGTGGGCATGGTCACCACCACCACATCAAAAAAGGCTATTCCATTTACCGGTGCGTCCGGAAGTAGCTCACAGCAAACCAAATATCCACCTCGAGTTAAGAGGGTTTTTACCCCACTCTGTATGCCTTTGTCAAAGGCTCTAGAGGTCTTAATCCGAAAAGGACATCTGAAACCATTGGAACAACGGCCTTTACCTGATCCTCTCCCTCCAAAGCACGACCAGACTAAGTACTGTGCCTACCATCAACAAACCGGTCATGAGACCGATAGCTGCTTTCATCTGCGCCATGATGTACAAGATTTGTTTGACAACAAGGTCATTGCCGCACCAGTCTAACAAAGTCTATCATCACCAGATCAGTGAACTTGTGGGGGATAATGTGATGTGACCGGGGGATGAACCACCTGCGGGCGGCGCTCGATTAACTCCAGACGTGGGAATGGCACGCACTGTTCTAAGCAATATGCAAATACCAATTTTTGTGCTTTCTGACTTGGGTATTGAGTCAGTCTTGATTGTTTTGTATAGAGTCAGTCTTCTCTTATTGAGTCAGTCGGGTCTGTCTTGTTGTATCGAGTCAGTCCTGTTTTGTTAGAGTTGGGTGATTCTGGGGGTGTTACCTCAGACATCGTTTGCTTGTTTTGTGTTTGTCTTTTTGTTTTGTTTTGAGTCTGTTCCTGCCAGGGAGCCAGTTGTGCCAACAGATTTTGAATGAAACAGCAGTGATTTTCACGCTCTCGCGTTTGCTTCTGCCTTGTGCCAGTTATGCCGGAAGTTCTAAATGAGATGGCAGTATTTGACTAAGAATTCTATCTTTTCTGTGCCTTGAAGTCATTGTAATGACCTGAGTTTTTCAAACATTTTTTGAACACTGCGGTGAAAACAAAGAGGGAGGAATTCCTCGGGATTTGCAAAACTTTGATCAAACTGAGAGAAAGAGAGGCATGCTAAGCCCTTAATAAATGAGATCATGCTTGTTATTGTGAGTACTGGAAAAGATCCTGGCTTGATCCAGATTGGTTCTACACTGTCTTCAGCGCGAGCGACTGGTCGCTTTCTTAAAAGATTTCAAAAAAATGTTTTGCGCGATCTTGCGAAGATCTGTGTAGAATCGCTCTTGAGATTGTGCAGCTTAGGATCGCTCTCAGCCTTGAGACTCGACCCCTCTGCTTTCAAAACCTTGAACTTGGATTCAAAGTGTTCAACGGTCAACTACAATGTGAGGCCTGTGTGGCCAGATTCAAAGCAGCCCTCGAACAAGAAGCAAGAAAGTCAGATCAAGAAGATCAGATGTCATCAAAAGAAGCTTACGAAGCTAGATCAGAAGCACCCCTCGAACTAGGGGCAAAAATGTCAAAGGTGTTCGAAGATTCAAAAAATTGGGATGTTTCTCAAGCTAACAAAAAGATCGGCAAGAATGCCAAATCCCAAAAGGAAGGAAAGAAGAAAGAATTGCTGAAGAATAACCGAGTTCCTATCCACAACACTAGGGGCAGATTCAGCCCCCCATTGGATGGACTCCTGCATCGTCAGCAAACAGCAACCATTCTCCTGGATTCAGATGACTTTAGGATCTCAAAACCATTCGACATGGACAAAGCTACACTTTTATCCTTGAGAGGCTCGCTGGGCTGAAAACCCAAAAGAGCAGCCCAGGCAAAAGTTAGAACAAAAAAAAAAAAAAAAAAAAAAGAAAATCAAAAAGGAAATGAAAAAAGAAGAAAAACAAAGCTCGCAAGATTGAAAACCCGCAACAGATGCCTTGGCAAAAGTTAGAGCATAAAAAGGAGAGGTTAAATACTCGAGTGTACCTTAACCCCGAACTACGTGAGGCTTGATTCCCATCTTTGGGATACGTAGGCAACTTCATTCTGAAGTCCAGCCGTAAAACACTTCAAAATTCGACTGTGTCCATGTAATGGTTTTGATCATCTTTGCTTTCTCTGAATCCGAGAATTTGGTTGTGTTCGTCACTTTGAGGACTGACTACAATGTGCCGCGGTGCTATCCAAACAAGGGGCAACTTTCCGTTGCCATTCAATACGCTGCGGTGCCGTTCAAACAAGGGGCAACTTTCCGTTGCCAGGAAGCTCTCTTCAAGCAGGGGGCAATTTTCCTTCGGATCTGAAGTTGTGCATCTCAAGAGCGGGTTCCGTGCTCGTTGAGCAGTGGCCGTTTGCAAAAATAGTTTTTGAGAATTTTTAATGAGGTTGACTAATTTTCTCTCAAAAATTATTCCATTTTTCCAAAACTGGACCATTTCTTGGACCCCAAAAAGGGAAAATTTTCAGTGCTCACAGCCTAACTTGCATGATTTTAAATCAGAAAATTGAACAAGCATGTTAATCTAACTCTCATTTTGGTCAAAATTGTCTTAGTAGAGAGCCAAAAACAAAAAATGGTCGAAATGATGAACTAGGGGCACAGTTGAGTCAGGTGTTCTGTCTTTTCCCCATTGCCACAATACTTGCCAAGAAGGGCACTCTACCTGCCAGAAAAGGGCATAACTGAAGCTAACAGAAAAGGGCTGAAAGCTCCCTCATCCTCTGAGCAACGAGGTATCGAGCCAAGTGCGAAACACGAACTGGAATGGATAAAGATGTTCCACTCCCTCATCCGGAAAAATCTGATCATGTCCAAACTCCCCAGCAGAGCATCATCGATCGATGTCAGCTGCAGATTGGCTACACACCCAAATGTAGCGCAACCCCTCTATGAGAGGAATTCACTAGCTGTGAGCGGAAGAAAGAGAATCTAGCAGCATGCTAGGGGCAAGAGCCCGCAACTTCTTGTTTATCCATCAACCACCCAGGGGAGGGATAAAGAAAATGAGAGATTGAAGAATAGAGAGATGTACACTGAGAGAAAAAGTGAGGAAAAGGGTTTTGTGAGAAAAGCCGAGCCTGAGGGCCGAGTGATGTGAGAATCAAAAATAAGAAAGGATGGGAAACAATACCCGGAGAAACTGGCTCCTCGTGCACTAAGAGGTCTCTTGCCATTGGAACACGTCTGTGTGTCGTGTCAGTCGTTTTGTTTGTCTCGATTCTTGTTTTGAGTCATTTCGGGTGTCTGTAGATGTGTTTAGGTTGTCTTACCTCGTCTTTCTCTTTGTTGTTGAGACGTAGTGTGCTGTGTTCAGTCGTAGGCTCAATACCCGGTTGAGAACTCATTCTCAATTTCAATTTCAAAAAAAAATTTGTTTTGTGCTCAGAGTGCCGTGCCGTTCTCCACATTTGTGCAAAACAGGATTTGTTCTTTCATAAAACCGCAGGGTTCAACCCAGGTCATGTGAGAACAGTAGAACCAGGACCTATCTGAAGCTATAATGGTTCCGGATTGCAAAGCAAAAGAAAAAGAGGAAAATGTTGGGCATCTGAGTTTGTTTCAACTTCAGTAAGTTCCGAGACTACATTCCGTGTGTACCTCTTCAAGTCTTGCCAATGCTCCGAAGTATGAGTGTGCCTTTACCTCAAGCTCAAGATCAAGTCTGCTTCAAGCCAAAATGGCAATCAGAAGTGCTCTCCTCGAGTACTGTTTCATGCCAGGGACATCTTGGCCGTGTTTGCAATGAGTTCCTAGGAGACCAACTGCGACGGTGGAAACTAGAGTTCGAATGGCTGATGCCTAGAACGTAAAGTTTCGGGATTTTCGGGACTAAAGTCTGGTTTAAATACCCAGGGGTGTATCCCCGGCTTGAAATCTGTATGGAAGCCCCATAGGTTGAGATAGCGTGTATGCACCTCAATTCTGGATACTGAACCAACCTAGTCTGTCACCCCGTTGGAGAATAGGGAAAGTTGTGAATATGATCAGGAAGAAAGGCAGCATCCAAAGTGTTCTACGTGTAGAACCCTTGTCAGCATTCCAGAGCCTTTGTACTGTGAGTTGAAGGAAAAGTGTTCGAAGAGCACAAGGGGAGATCCCCGTCGGAGAAGAACGGTTCACCGCCACTCACCTCATGAGGTGCTTTCTAAAGCGCCGCTTCGCCCATTTATTGCTTTCCTTAAGCATCATGCATTGTAATGCATTGTACCTATCAAGTTTCTTTCTCAGTCATGCACGATATTGTATGTACGGTTCATTCAAAAAAGTTCCGTTTAAGATCATTTATTCAGTGTATCAATCACACTTCATTCACTTAGTGTATCAATTACACTCTCATTTATTTCGTGTATCAATTACACTCTTATTCATTTAGTGTATCAATCACACTTCATTCATTTTGTGTATCTATCACACACATTCCCGTTTTCTGTATCACACTTTTAGTGTATCAATCACACTTCATTGATTTAGTATATTAATCATACTTGTTCACTAAGTGCATCTATCACATTTTCGTGTTCACATTTAGTATATCTATCATACTCTGTTCACTAAGTGCATCTATCACACTTTCGTGTTCACATTCAGTATATCTATCATACTCTGTTCACTAAGTGCATCTATCACACTTCGTGTTCACATTCAGTATATCTATCATACTCTGTTCACTAAGTGCATCTATCACACTTCGTGTTCACATTTAGTATATCTATCATACTCTGTTCACTAAGTGCATCTATCACACTTTCGTGTTCACATTTAGTATATCAATCATACTCTGTTCACTAAGTAAATCTATCACACTTCGTGTTCACATTCAGTATATCAATCATATTCTGTTCACTAAGTGCATCTATCACACTTCGTGCTCACATTCAGTATATCAATCATACTTTGTTCACTAAGTGCATCTATCACACTTCGTGTTCACGTTCAATATATCAATCATACTTGTTCACTAAGTGCATCTATCACACTTCGTGTTCACATTCAGTATATTAATCATACTTGTTCACTAAGTGCATCTATCACACTTCGTGTTCACATTTAGTATATCAACCATACTTATTCACTAAGTGCATCTATCACACTCTGTGTTCACCTTTAGTGTATCCATCACACTTGTTCACTAAGTGCATCTATCACACTTCGTGTTCACATTTAGTATATTAATCATACTTGTTCACTAAGTGCATTTATCACACTTCGTGTTCACATTCAATATATCAATCATACCTGTTCACTTAGTGCATCTATCACACTTTGTGTTCACTGTTTGTGTATCCACCACACTTGTTCACCTAGTGCATCTATCACACTTTATGTTCACCTTTTGCGTATCTATCACACTATGCTTACTTTGTGTATCTATCACATGTTCGCTCTGTGTATCTATCACACGTTCGCTTTGTGTATCTATCATATACGCTCGCACACTTTTCTTATATCCTTTCTGCATGAAATGTAGTTAGATTTGCATTCTTGCTTAAAACTGTTGCATCTATTGTGAATATTTGCTTCATTACAGCTTGCTGCTTCGCATGATCATTGAGTTACATCCGGCTTTGTGCATATCGCTTTGCATTTTGCCCCCGCCTGCGGGCATGCCTGCGGGCACATTTCTTTGTTATCTTGTATGTTTGTCTGAGTCTTCGGCCTTGTCAAAAATGGGTCGTCTCTTGGCTTTGACATTCACTCCCGTCACTTATGACTTTCGAGTTCTGTCAAAGAGGGGCAACTGTAGACACCCCATTTTTTACCGACCTTAAGACTCAGACGTCACCGATTGAGCGCTTGGTGATGTTGCATATTGTGCTCGTTCTGAGGTTGCGGAGTCTCGGCTGCGAGCCTTGCCTCCGGACTTCCGGACTCTTTTGTACCTTGCCTCGGTTTGCGAACTAGGTCCCGTTTTCTCTGTTTTCTCTTCCCGAAGGGAGGGAGAGGTCTCGTAGATCATCTCTCAGTGGCCGTAGGCTACGTTTCGTGGTCGTAGGCCATTTTTTCCGTTTGGAGCCCGGTTTTCGATTTTTCAGTTTTTCGGAGCCGTCGGCCGTGTGCCCCGGTTCGGTACCGCTTAACCACCTCCGTTTGCTCCGGTTTTTGGCATACACCTTATTTCCTCCCTTTTGAGGGACACTGTGGCTCGAGAGAGCAACTTCGTGGTCAAACGCCACCTCTGGTGCTTAACAGTCAATTTTCGGGGCCCTGGGCCGCGCGTTTTGGCCCCCGAACCTTCGTTTTGCATCGGTTTGAGTTCATTTTTGGCGGAGAACTTATTTTCATTGTTAGGAAGGTCATAGAAGGGTGGGAGGCCAGCAATTGTTCCGAAGACCAGCTTTATTCCTTCATCGCACTTTATCGCCCGTTTTCTTCGCTAGAAAGCTGACTTTTTCCATCCCCGGGCCACTTTTTCTGACTTTCCTCCACACCATTGTGTTGTACAAACATGGGAGGCCACCAATATGGATAGGCCGTCCATTAAACCTTCCTGACCCTTTTGAACCCCTCTAAAAAGTTGGTTTTTCTCTCTCCTAGGTTACATTTCCTGGTTTTTCTCCACATAGCTGTGTTGTACACACATGGGAGGCCACCTTTCTGGGGAGGCCGGCCACTAATTGAGACTGACCCTTTTGACCCTGGCCGGCCGGCCACCTGAACCTCCTGAACCTGGCCGGCCATGATCCTCTCTCCTAGTTCCTTAAAGTTGTACCCTCTGTTTCCCCCCAAACCCCTGCCCGGGGATTTGCCCTTTTGAGGGGGAAATTTGAATTTGATTTTCCCCCCATTTCCTCCACTCCTTTCCCTATAAAACCAGCCTCTCCCCTTTATTTTTAAGGGTTATAAAAAATTGTTTGGAGCCTTGCATACAACTCTCCATCTCTCTCTCCTTCAACCCTCAAAACCCTAAGCCTCTTTCACCATTTACCCTACACCCCATAGCACCACACCTCCATCCTCCATTCCAACACTTTGAGGCTGATTTTCAGAGGCTAGGAGCTCCTCTTCTTGGTCCAAAAGCTGCTGAAGACTTGTGCTACAAGGGTAAGTCCTCTTCTCCCTCTTTTTTGCCTTATTTTGTTCTATATCTAATCCATATTTGCTTACATTTTGGGGCTCCGACCCGAACTGGAAATAGTCATATTTTGAGATCCTCTCCATGTTTGATGAAGGACCTCTTATTGTTTGAGGTCTCCTACTACCTCTTGTCTCTCTATCCCTCTTTTAGGCCTATTTTTGCATGATATACTAGCCTTGTTTTTGAGCATTTATGGGCTCCGAGCCAAACTGTAAAATGTCTTTTTTTTAGTCCCTCTTCAACTTTGTTGAAGGGCTCTCCTCTGTTTGAGGCCATCTACTACCACTTGTCTCCTATCTCTCTTTGTAGGCCCATTTTTGCATGATAGTTTGGCCCTACTTGTGCTTATTTTTGAGACTTGATATAAACTATAAAGTGCATTTTTTTTATCCCCTCTTCAACTTTGTTGAAGGGCTATTTGCTATTTGGGGCCAGCTACTGTCCCTTGTCTCTAATCTCTCTTTTAGGGCCATTTTTGCATGATAGATTAGCCCTACTTGTTATCATTTTTGAGAGTTTTCATAAACTGAAAAATATCTTCTTTTAATCTCATCTTCAAGTTTGTTTAAGGTCCCATTTTTTTTTGAGGTCATATGCCTCCTTGTATGCTTGATTGTCTCTTGTTTTGAGCCTTACACCTAAGCTCTTGTTGCATGATTTGTTTGGCCATCTAGCCACTGAAATCCAGTGGATTTTCAGTGACTAACACACTATTTTGAGCCTCCAAATCAGAGGGGGGTGACCCCCTCTCACCTTGTTTTGTTTGTTGGTCTTTTTGGCCTTCCAAAGAGGCCCTATCTTGCATGCCTTGTTGACTGATTTCAGGGCCAATTTGATGAGTTTTAGGACTATCATATTTGATTTCTAGAGTTTATTTTGTCATGCTAAGTGTCCTTGATGCATGTACTTAATAATTCCTTTGTATGCCCTCTAAAGGAACCCATCATTTGTGCATGTGTTGGCTACATTTCCATGTTTATTTGGGCATATTTTGGCATATTTTGTTCACTGATTTTTTCTGGTTTGATGAGTTCTCACTTGCTTCATATGCATGCCATGTAAATCATGTTTGCTAGTCGAAATCGCATGCTCTGTTAGGCCATCTTGCTAGCATCTTTTGGCCATGCTTTGAACTAGAAATGTTCATGTTTTGAGACCTCCTTGGTTCTGTCTTCATGCCTCATGATCAAATAATGCATGCTTTGTGTAGCTATAGGCCAAATGCACGTGCCTAGTCTTGTATGCATCGGGTGACATATATCCATGATTCGGGATCATTTTGCATCATGATTTAGTGCTGGAAATTGCATGTTTGAATGCCATATTTCGTGCCTTGCCATGCCATGTTAGAGTGGCATTTGTGCCTTAGGGTCGGTTCTCGGTTTGCGTGCACGTGTGCACGCATCACGAGTGTCTCATTTTCATCTAATGGCCACTGATGTGAGTGTGGCTGAGGTCTACTCATGTTGGTGTAAGTCCATTATGCATTGTGCATGCCATTCCAATTCATAACATTGCGTATGCTAGGTTGTATGTTAGAGCATTATGTATGTCGTGTTACATCGAGCATTGTGTATGCTAGGTTGTATAGTAGTTGCATTCATGCATGTCATGCATATTGCATTGTGTTTGGGATAGGAGTTAGCCCGAGCATGGGAAACAAGGGACGTTTCGTACTCCGAGTGACAGAACGTGTCTCAATTCCCAGTCGCCGACACTCCGGATTATCCGTGATGGAGTTTAGGCCTTGTCGTGTTTGTGTGTGCATTCATTTCATATTGAGTCGTGCAGTTCGACTCCTCGGCCATCATGCATCGATATGCGTGATTGGTGGCACGAGGATCGAGGACTACGCTCCCTGAAGAGTAGTCAAGCATACATATGTGAAAATACATTGCCATGCCCCTTTCCTGCTCTCTGTTGCAGCAAATCAAAAACCGGCAATCTTTTGGGGCTTCGCGCAACATTTCGGGCTTAATTGTAAACAGAGGCTAATTGGGGCGTCGCAATGGATTTCTGCGCCAAGCAACCCGAGCATGCATCATTCATCATTTGGAACAGAGCCGAGGCGGTCCATGGATTTGCATGTTATTTATTTCATTCCTTAGTTAATTTGTTAATTAATTAGGAATTTTGTACTTATTCGGACTGTAATTATTTATTCGGACTGTATATTATTTATTTGGACCCTCCGAGCGAGGGCAATGCTGTAATAAGTGTGTGTGCGTGTGATGTATGTCTTCCAACCCCACATCTTTCTCCCTTTTATTTACCCGCTTATGATGGTTAGATTAGGGCATGTTTTAATTAGCATACAGTATGATAGCATGTTTGCATTCATTCATCTGTTCTACATGCACCGGGCTCGGCGCATCATACTAACTGCATTGTATTTCAATTCCAAGTTGAATACATGTTATCTGTTGCATTCCATATGCCATGTTTAGAATAGCCGAGCCTATTTTAGTTGCATTCTTGCATGTGTTGCATTAGGCATTTCTGTATAGTTAGGATCATGCATGATTTCTAATTAGCTTCTGTTTTGGCTTGGAGTACTCGGTAAGTTTTTATGCTTTAGCATCCTTGTATGTGTGTGAGTGACTGCCATGATAGCATGCTTACCATGAGGCTATTTGCTTATGTGATATAACTGCCTGAATGCCAGTGGGTGAAAGTTGGGTTATTTGGATTGGAACAATGCATTGACTGTGAGTTTTAAGCCCACTAGATAGTGGCAAATCATCTTGTTTTCTAAGCCCACCCGAGGGTGGCAAAATCTACATTTTAAGCCTACTTGCGGGTAGCAAACCATCTTTCAAAAAAACAAGCATGAAATGTTTTGTTCCAATTCAGGCGATCCAGTCTATACTTGTATGCTGTGCGCATCACATAGTAAATCTAGGCTAATAACCGGAATAAGAATGCATAATGTTTTCAAAACTAGATATCATGGTTAGTAGAGGCCGATCTTTGATCGGGCGAGTGGGGGTGCTCACGAAGTGACTTTCCCCAATCGTACCCAAGTTCCCGAGTCGAGGCAACTTTGGTGATGACGAACACGTGGCCTTAGGCAAACGAGTCAGGGTTTCCTAAATTTCCCAAAAATAAAATATTTAGGTGGCGACTCTGTATCCGGTAAAGCAGTCCATGTTTGGCACTTCTTTCAAAAAAATCTGTTTTCTCAAAATGATTTGCCGGATTTGGACTCTTTGGTTCAGATTAAGAACCGTGACAATTTGAGTCCTGAACTGTAGTGAGCCCAAGACGAACGGAATGGGACTCATCCCTCTCGGGGCGTTCGGGGACGTCTACAGTATGAAACGTCCCACATTTCTCATATTTGGATTAACGTCCATTCCAAACACATGCAATACAAACAATATGCTTATCTTGGCCATGTTTTACTTGATTCATTTTGTTTACACATTTTAGATTACCAATTAGTCCCTTAATCGGTTAAGTCCAAAAGTGAGAGTCCTCTAGTTTTGAAAGAGTGAATTAGTGGGATGCAATGGCATATATTTCAGCACTGAAATGACATGCTAAAGACGCTAAATCATGCAAGATATGCATGCAAGACATGTTAAAGGCCAAAAACACTAAGGCTAGTGAAGAGCATCACACAAAAGGCATGCAATATCAAGCACAAATGGTCAAACCAGCTATGGACAGACCTAAAACATGCCAAAACAGAGGCTGAAACATGCTGAAATGATAGCCCAAAAGTTTAGACAAACCTGCATGCGAGTTGGCTCACAAGTGAAGCATAAGGCCCAAACCTCGAACACAACAACAGGACGATAAATGCAAGAATATTGCAGAGATATATGGTCTGAAATAACATGCCAAATGATGCTGTGCCATGCAAAAAGCTCAAATATGACATGCTAGAGGTCTCAAAGTGCAAAGCTAGCAAAGCCAAATACACTATAGCTATGCAAAGCCAAGCATGCATGACCAAAACCACTCAAATCAAACCTAAAGCATGCTAAAACATAGCCAAAAATGTGCTGGAGTAGAGCATACACATGCTAGATCAATAGGCTAAAACACCAAATACACTAGGCTAGTGAACAAAATTGCACTACAAGTGCAAGGAGCATGCAAGAGGCAACCAAACCAACCCAAAACAGAGTTATGACATGGAAAATAATGGCTAAAAACATGCTTGAACTAAGCAAATTCACGGCACAAAGACATGCTACTTTGCAAGGCTACAAGTAGGATTACACTACAAGTACAAGAACCATGCAAGAGGTGACCGAGACAACCAAAAATAGAGTCATGACAGGTCTAAAAAGTCACAAAAATGAGCCTAAACAAAGCCACTAAGAAGTAGAAACACACGATCTTTTGATGGGCCATCAACACATGCAAACAAGAGAAGAGGAGGAGGGACCACCCCACCCATTTGGGACCTCAAAACCACCTTTCCACCACTGAAATTCCTCTGAGTTTTAGTGGTAAGAAGGCCAAAAGGAAATGGTCCCAAAAGCTTTTAAAAGATAGCAAGAAGCTAAGAAAATAAGGCACAAAAGAGTGAGAGACACCCCTAACTCAAACAAAACCTCAAACAACCTTTTTAAACACTTTAAAACAAAGGTTTTTGTAGTTGAAAGCAAGGCCTAAAATAGCATGCAAAGGTGGCCAAATATGCAACCAAAACAAAGCTTTAAAGAGGGTATAGGACTCACCCTTGAAGCACAGCCAAAACAACAACTTTCTTGAGCTAAAACCAACTTTTAGCCCTCAAATATGACCTCCAAGAACCTCAACTCAATGATGGTAGTGTTTGGCTAGGAGTCTCTTTGCAAAAGTATAAAGAAAGCTCACTTTCAAGCACTAAAAGGGAAGAGAGAGAGGATTCTAGA
The DNA here is from genome assembly GCA_030407325.1 of Camellia japonica. Lineage (NCBI taxonomy): Eukaryota > Viridiplantae > Streptophyta > Magnoliopsida > Ericales > Theaceae > Camellia > Camellia japonica. Next base: position 53,816,069 of record JAPPVO010000010.1, on the reverse strand, counting down.
GAGAGAGAGAGGAAAATTTGCTCTCAAAATTTCTGAACCCTTGAGAAGGGAGAGACACCTCCCCTTATATAGAATATGCAAACCAAAGCTTGCTTGAATCCCTCCCTACAGGGAGGATGCATTCTGTGCCTAACAGCTGGCACAACTGGTACCAAAAATATCTGCAGAAAGTGAAAAATGGCCGCCGACCACTCAAAGTGGTCGACCAACCACCCCACCTAGTCGACCGACCACCTCACGTGGTCGACAAGGGAAACATCTGGTCGATAGGGCAAAAAGAGGGTCTCCCAAGAGAGGAAAAGGTGGTGGCATGCTGCCGACCACTTAAGAGGGTCGACCGACCACCCACCCTAGCTGACCGACCACCAAAAGTGGCTGGCAGAGAAGAAAAGTGGTCTACAGGGGAGAAAAGTGGTCTACACCAGTGCTTCTCCCTCTAGGCAAAAGGGGGGGACCAAGAGTTGGCTTAAAACAAGCACAAAACCAAGAAAGTTCCGAGACTTAGAGGCAAGGCGCGCAGCCGAAAACCTCGGGGACTCCAAATGAGCGCGAACATGAGCAATCATCGAGCACTCAAACAATGATGTCCAAGTCTTTAGGACAGTCAAAAATGAGGTGTCTACAGAGTGGTATTTTTAATAAAGCTATGTTATAAAGTTTTGATAAAAACTTTGCTTTGTTTGGAAAAGTATTTGATCAAGCATGACGTTAGTTTTTGTATCATGTATTATGTTTGTTTTGATGACCTTCTTGAAAGGTCCTTAGTGCTAGGGGACTTTAAGGCAACTAGCACCCTTGTTTGAGATATCTGCCTTGCCACCGACGGCTTCGGCGAGTGGGCTTGTCTAACCGATTCCAGGTTAGTTATTCCCTTGTTTTGTCAATGAATGTCATCCCTTGGTATTATGTAGATGTTAGTAAACATCCCAAGAAGCTTTGAAAGACTTTAATTGATGGACTCGGTTCATCCCTTGTTTTGTTACAAGTTATGATACGTATGGTTTTGGCAAAATCTCATATATCATTCATTCAAACTTTTATTACTTATATCATTCACTGAGTTTTCAACTCACCCCTCTCCCTTATATATATGTATGTGGAACGTGTTTTGGTTCTTGTTTTTGTAGTATCTTGAAGACTATGCTTCTTAGCTTTGTAAATCATTCGTTTTGTATATTTGGGCTTGAGAAACCTTTCGATCAAGATGTAATGTGAACTTTACTTCATTTTGTATTCAGGTTGTAAGCCATGTTAATATGAATGTCATTTCATTTGATCTATGCACAGCTCTTATGAACTAAATAAAATTGAATTTATGCTTCCGCACATATATGCCCCGTATGTATACTCTGGTTGTGTGAATCTTTGTAAGTTGGCCTTTAGTAATCTCGGATTACTGGCCATCACAACATCATTCTACTAGGCGTGGAATGGGGTCGTGACAGTCAATCACCACTTAATCCTAGTTAATTATAATTACTACTCAACTTAATTCTTCTAATTAATCTCAAATTAAATCTTTAATTTAATTATTCCTAATTTTATTAATCCGAATCAAATTTTTTAGTGAAACTCCTAGAAAATTTTACGTATTAAATTGATTCAATTAAGCTCGTCATTTATGATTTCTGAAATCATTCCGGCTTTTAATTTCTGATTCTAAATAAAAGCTTTACATTTAAAATAGAATTTATTAAGTTTCTCGATCTTTCATTTAATTGACTCAAGCTAGATCAACATACTAATTATTCCTTAACTTAATTAATCACTTATTAATTTTAATTAATTATATATAATTCTCATGTTAATAAATCTATTCAATTTCAACTAAGTCTTAATTTATTTTAATTTTAATTAAATTTAACTAAGTTCCCACGAGCTTTACACATTAGACCAAACTTATTAAATACAAATCTTTATTAATTTAATTCCATTCATTAATTCATTAATCTTGATTCAGTTTAATTAATCAGATTCAATTTTAAATCTTCATTACATATTTAATTCCAATTAGATTAATTTAAGCTTGCCTAATTTCTGTTATCCTGATTAATTTTTCGACAAACATCTAAAATATTCTAAACATCAAATTAAAGTTATTAAACTCTTTAATTAAAGTTGCTAAGATACGTAAATATTTCAGTTTCAAGCTTGAAGTTATCCTCTAGCTCAGTTTTATTAAATGCTTCCCTTAAAATTGATCCAATTTGTTTAACTCCCACAATTTTAATCACATATGCTTTTTTAAATTCTTTACCATTATATTTGTTAGAAATGGGTGCCCATGTGGCATGACCCTTTGAATCTTTTGAACCTTATCCAAATGGATTTTGAATTCAAATTCAAACCTATTTGGATAACCACTCAATATATATATATATATACATATATATATATATATATATATATATATCTATCATATAATTGATATGGATAGATGATATATTTTATATTATCTCATATAACTGATATGGATAAATGAGATAACCATATTATATATCTGATAATATGGGATATGGGTGATTAAGAGAAAAACAACATATGTCGTATGTTTTACCCATATACTGACTCTCTCCCAAAATACAACGATCAAGAGCCATTTTGCATTGTGACTTGTGTGGGTGATATTCATTTTGTAATATCACTCCACTGCTGGGTTGATTGATCAGATTCAGGAAGCACGTGATTTACCCACGAGGTTCTATCATCTAAAGGTATGATCTAAATATTTTATCCGCTACATTTTTTTTACTTTGATTTACATTGGTATCAGAGCTAATATGGGTATTTTCGTGCTTATTTTTTATGCATTAAAATATGTGTATATTTTTATATAAATATATATACATGATATATGCATGAATATTAATAAAGGAGGAAGATGTCTTCATTTTTATGTTCATTAAATGTTATTTTTAATTCCATAAATGTTTTTATTGTGAAAAATGGAGTCCGGCAGTACAAAAATCGAACCAAAAAACACCCTGGAAGGAGGAGCGTGGGCTTCACGCGCCACTGACGCCGTGGGAGGCTTCTACGCCCACCACGCACTGCCACGCCCTTGCACGCCCCTTCACGCTCCAGCCGCGATTCAGATGCGCTTCCACGAGTCGTCACGCGCGCGTCAGCGGCGCTGTCCACGCGCGTGCCCTCCGCGCCACACACGCGCGCCGCGTGCTGAGCTTCGCGCCGAGCTGCTTTCCGAGCCTCGCGCTGAGCCGTGCCGAGCCCGTGCGCCGAGCCGCGTGCTGAGCCGCGCCGTTTTTCCTCCGCCGGCTTGGCTGGCTTGGCTGCTGATGCATAAGGCTCTGTTTGTTCTGTTTTAAATTTTGAATTGCGTTAAATTGTCATAATTAATTCGTTATAGCTTTGTTTTAAGCATGGTTGGTACCGTTAGACTCAGAATTAAATTTTTGTCTTCTATAAAATTTTGAAAATTTTATGAAAATAAAAAATATTTTTCCTGAAATAATAATTCATTATTTCTGGTTTAAAATGCATCCGGTGTTGCATGGTTAAGTTTCTGGGGTTGAATTTTTTATTGTAGACCACTGTAATGGTTTAATATTTACTGGTATAGTTTTTGCATTTTACCAGATTCTGGAATATTTATTTCTAATTTGATGTGTGTTTATTAGTTATTTAAAATTCTAGAAAAATTCAGAAAAATTCCAGAAAAATTTCAGAAAATTTCATAATGATGTACATTCTGTTATGGCATAATTTGAATATTATATACAACATATTATTTTTTTAGAGTTTCTAATATGTTGTAATTAGAATATCATGATTAATTGTTATTTGTTTAAATTCCATTGTTAATTGTGACATAGCATGAGTTGGTTGTGAATCTACATTATGATGCTATTGTATGGAATTATAACTTTTTATCATGTTTTTTAGACATGCCATAGTCAGTGGGAGGTTATTCGGTTAAGAGAAATGTTTGTAGATTAACTCCCGAAAACCAATATTTTGCGCATAAATTAAATTAAATTTTGGATAATTGTCACCTGTGGCGCAAGAGATGATTACGAGCATAGCGGATTTTCGATCTTGCAACTTGTGTAATATTGGCCTTGTTGGTAGGACTTATTTCCAGCTTATTTCAGCTTTTAGCTTAATTTAAGCTATTTTGATGTGTTTGGTTCAGTTTAACAATAAAGCTTATAACTTTTTATAAGTCAAAATCAACTTATTCTTTGAGTGAGGGAGGAGAAGCTTAATTTATAAGTCAAAAATCAGCTTATGTTCATAGCTATAAGTTATAAGCTGTTAAGATATAAGTTATAATCACTTTCCCACAGCTCTACCAAACGGGGCCATTGTCACTATTTAATTTAGATTTTTGTGGCAAAATTGTATTATGCTAATCAAAATTAATCCCAATGCGAATTTCTCTCTAAACTGACTTACCTTATGGAAGTTAATTTGGTTGACCTAGACTTAGTAGAGATGTTCAAATGTGAACAATGTAATCCTATTCTTTAGATGAGCAAAAGTCTTGGGGACTTTAGGTCAGACCTTAATTGAGCCAAAGTAAGGAAACATGACTCAAAGTCGCCTTGTTTTTGTTGCCTTGTTTGGCACAACAAAATTTGATGTGTGCGCTATGGTTAGCGGCACACTACGTAGTTTTGATTGGCGAGTTTTGGAGTTATGAAATTAGTAAGCCCTCAATAGATCTGTATATGATCTTGACTATTGAGCTGCGTGGATTGACTTTGTAATTTGACTTGTAAATAATGTTACATCATTGGATGAAGTAACATTCAAGAGTCACGTCATCCAAGAAATGCGAGCTTAAATAAATTAGTCATTAAGTGTAAGACGAGTAGCCAGTATGAGCAGTGTTTTGCTCTCTACCCAATTATTGGGAGTGGATAGAGCAAAATTTCATGCACTATAATAGTGTGTGTTGAAATATCATGTGAAGTTAAAAGATTAGCGCTTAGAAGCTGCAAAATCTATTAACACTAAGTGAAAAAGATTAGCGCTTAGAAGCTGCAAAAATCTATTAACACTAAGTGAAAAGATTAGCGCTTAGTGGCTGTAAAATCTATTAGCATTGCCAACTTGTCTAAGTCTGGACACTTATTGTTTCCACACTTGAGTGTGAGACATGAGGAGGGGCTTCTTTGTATGATTCCTTAGCTAGACTAACGTTTTTGAATAACGTTTACCACTAAGCGTAAACGTTGCAGCATAGTAATGAAAAGGTCAAGGCTGACAGGTTGTTATGACTCTAAGAATTTGACGCATTGCTTGTGAGAGCATTGTGTTGAATTAGACTCTTTAGCCTAATTCACGCTTAAGTTACTTCAGGAGATGTCATAGATTGATAGCTTATTCTCTCCTTCTTGTGGATAGTAGAATTAATTGCAAGTAACTATGAAGCGAGAAACAGAGATGGCAAGAGGAGTATCGTCATCTTTCAACTAGATGCATTAAAGTGTATGGAGAATAAAATTGACTTGAAGGTGCAGGGGGTTAGCACTTACTAGTTAAATTTGTGACTTAGGCACACTTGATATCTCCATGACATCCTTTTATGATCTAGTGAATATGAATTAGTCCTGAGTCATTACCTAGCTGGGCCTAAACCTTTTAAACTTATCTTCGAGAACTCACACATTAAGATGATTGGAATTAGTTTATGACATTGGTCATGAACCCGTGGATTATTATACTTAATCACATTAATGAGATGATGACACGATGGTTTGAGTAGGCCTTCTTGGGCCCACTCGTTTGTGACATCCTGCTCTCATGTGAATGTGTAACTTTGTTCGCAATGGTTGCGCACAAGTAAGTAGGAAAGCCGTAGAAGGTCATTTGTATTGGCGCATTTAGTCCACTATGATATTTGTGACTAGATATGTGTAAGGGTATGATAGTTAAGCCTCAATCTCGACACATTTATAGATTACGATACGCATCTGAGTCAAGACTATTTGATCTCCCATAAGTCAAAAGTTTTGAGATGATTTTTTACATTGCACATATGAGGTCGAGATCAATTAGATAAGAGCTTTTGTGCTTTTACTTTTGACCAAGGTGACGAGTATCTATTTGAGTTTTTTTTAGAAAGCTTTGTGAAGAGAAATGGATGCTTGGAAAATTGATTATTCCTAGTACTCAACAACACAATGGTGTAGTAGAGATAAGGAATTAAGTATTGTTAATGTTAGGTGGATGATGGCGCAAAATGTTTCCCAATTGGGAATTGCACTAGTTTGTTGCCTATATCCCTAACTAAGTGCTCTTCATATCAGTTTTTACACTCCATTAAGTAATGGATTAGCAGAGAGCCATCTATGGGCGATCTGTAACCGTTAAGCAGCTTATCTTTATTTTACTTCTCATAAGATTGTGAAGTTAAGACCTAGGGTTCTATAGCGCATTATTGTATGCTGTCTTGTAAACACAAAGGGTCGTGTGGCGCATTATTGTATGCGGTCATGTAAACCCTCCAGGTCATATGCATATAGGTAAGCAGCTTTGTGGTAGTGTAACTAAGTCACATAAAGTTTTATTAGTAAAGGTGACGTGAATAGAGTTTTTGGAACTCTATAAGATAGAGAATTCTAAGCATAGCACTCTATGTAGCCTAGTTGAGAATGGAAAGAAATTTCCAATATCCTAGGGACAGTGGGAGCGATGTGCCTACTAATGGATTACTCCATTAGAGAAAAATACTCTACATTCTTAGGTGGTAGCGAATATGAAAATTTTCTACGTCATCACTGGGTGATTGAGAGGGGAACATTCATGATTGCTCCGCAAGATAATAAAGAGCCTAGGATAATGCCAAAGGCTCTAGTCCCCTGTTTTTAGAAAGTGGATTAATGTTGCGCAATTTAAGACAAAGTCTTTGAGGATTAACCATTTCTATAATTTGGTTGACATTCCTTATGACGCGAAACTGTTCTAAAGTTATGCGTAATTTGGATAGTCATTCTTGAGGCATAAGGCTCGCTAGATACCGAAAAGTCGCACAATTGAGGAAATTGTAGACCATGAGAAAACTTCCTCCTAGGGAGTGAGGTTATTTTGACTTAGGCTATGATTGACATAAGTTCGGAACATTGATTTGTGGACATTGTGACCCAACTTTCTCGTTAGAGAATTGGATAAGTAGATCCGAAGGGATTTACCTTTTGCTTTTATGGTGAAAAGTTAGGAGCGCAAAAAGGTTGCTAGTTCCAATAAATCTTTTACAGCCTAAACCAGTTATCCAAAATAGTGGTTCTTAGATTTCGTCAAGCCATGATAGGCCAACGATGATCGATGTAGACCACTGAGGCATGATCAATGGTCCAAAAGAAGTTTTTTCCTTACTTAGTCATTATGAGCCAGGAATTTATAAGGTTGTCGCCACCTAGGGTGGGCAGTCCTCTATTTTAGATATGATGGACATGGGTGATGTAATTTATATGCTCGGATGTACGATCCTTAGGGATTGTTTTGGGAAAATTCTCAGTTTGTCTTCGATGACTTACATAAGGAATATCTTAGAATGATTCTAGATGCAAAATTGCAAACCTATTGACTTACCTATCGGTAAAAAGCCAGAGCCTTAGCTATTGAGTGTATCCTCGTATTGTCTTTGGAAGAAACAGATGACCTATATTCCTTGATCTTTTCTTTGTTGTGGGACCTAAAGTACGCTTTGTGGGCGTATTCGGCATGATAAGTGTTATCTTTGGTAAATGGTCAACTGAGTTGTTTAGACATTGACCTTGCTCATTAGATTGTGGATAAATACTTTACTAGTAGTATATTAATTTGCTCATTGTAAGATTCAATGCGCTAGTTGGGCGCATCAAGAATGAACGCAAATTGGTCACCAAAACATCTTTAGAGAGGTAATTGCGCAATAGGTAGTGATCTTGAACCACTTCATGTGAGGCGCAAATGGTGGATTTCATTGTATATGCTTATTGCAAGAGATGCTGATAAGGCTTATGCTTGGAATCTATAATTGCGCAGACTGTGGTCGTTTTTTAGAAAAATCGATCACTTGTTTGTTATGAGATGATGGGATGTTGACACTATTATTATTTGTGTCATAATGATTAGCAGATGATGATGTCAGCAGGCAAGATTGGCTCACTCACACGAGCAATCGCCCTTGGCGCTTGGGAGCGAGCAAGAATGAGACTAATGGTTTATTTTTTGAGCCAAGAGAGACTTAAATTATCCACTATGCATGTCGCCTTGGTTACAACCAAGATGAGGTCGTGTTAAGGACCAAATATGGATGTTAGTACCCACTTTCCATGTTGTGCCTGTTATGATTAGCCAGATGCGAGATCTTATTTGGCGCCTAGAAGGCGAGCAAATAGAGAATTCGAGTTAGGCACTAGAAAGCGACTAGACTAATATCTGTACGGTGTATCGAGGATGACGTCATTCTTTTGGAAGAGTTACTCCACCGTAACATGTATTCATATTATATGTGCTTGGCGACTGAGTAATGAGGTGAGAGAATGGATCCCTGTTTCCTCACCGTGTGAGTCTTACGTGTCATCATTGACATGACTTTCATTTATGTACCCTTTTGTGACTTTTGACTATGTCATAAGGTAAGGGGTTGATGTTCTGCTACTTTGGTATGTTGCCTGCGGTCATGTATGATTCGGCCTTAAGGGACATCACTGGGAAAGCGGTCAATCCTAAACTAAATGGCATGAGGGCAAAGGGAAGATCATCTAGTATTACACCACTGTTGTATATTCACTGCCGGCAACTCACATCGCTCTGTACGAGAGGCGGATTGAGTGTGAATATATTGCAAGAATTGAGAGGGTCAAACATGCTCTTTTTGAGGGATTAGCGATGTTTTTTTTGGACCGGTGTAATTAGATGGGTCTGGGGTATATGAGACACTATTTCTGTTCTTTTTTGGTTGATGTCTCTATGCTGGCTCATTTTGAGTTTCTAGTATATAGCTCCCACATGTAGGTGTTCTCAGCAGTCGCACGGTGCAGTGGCTAGTATGAGATTGTTCTTTTTTGAAGAGATTGAGATAGAGGTGTGGCAGTGTCATGCCAACTCATGTGCGAGTGGGAGATGTTAGAAATGGGTGCCCATGTGGCATGACCCTTTGAATCTTTTGAACCTTATCCAAATGGGTTTTGAATTCAAATTCAAACCTATTTGGATAACCACTCAATATATATATCTATCATATAATTGATATGGATAGATGATATATTTTATATTATCTTATATAACTGATATGGATAAATGAGATAACCATATTATATATCTGATAATATGGGATATAGGTGATTAAGAGAAAAACAACGTATGTCGTATGTTTTACCCATATACTGACTCTCTCCCAAAATACAACGATCAAGAGCCATTTTGCATTGTGACTTGTGTGGGTGATATTCATTTTGTAATATCACTCCACTGCTGGGTTGATTGATCAGATTCAGGAAGCACGTGATTTACCCACGAGATTCTATCATCTAAAGGTATGATCTAAATATTTTATCCGCTCATTAGTAGGCACATCGCTCCCACTGTCCCTAGGATATTGAAAATTTCTTTCCATTCTCAACTAGGATACATAGAGTGCTATGCTTAGAATTCTCTATCTTATAGAGTTCCAAAAACTCTATTCACGTCACCTTTACTAATAAAACTTTATGTGACTTAGTTACAATATTTATATTCGAATATTCCATATTAATAATTCATATTTCCATTTCTAGAATATTATATAATTATTAAATTAGAATACATATATATTTATTTATGTCATGTAATAATGTGTTTGGTGTGGTATATATGTTTTTAATCTGACAGCTTAGGAGGTGGTTACTTTTTAACTTTTGTCAATTGACAAGAGAGCTTATATGGTCAAAATAGTATCTATATTTTTTTCCAACCATTTAGTTAACTATTTTATATTGTAAAATAACTAATTTGGTTTAAAGTATTTAAATATGAATTATAGTATATTTTCCATAAGTGGTATTATTTGAGTCGTTATATTTTCCCTCTAAAATTTCGTCCTCGAAATTGATCCTTAGAAAAGTTATTCGTTTCCATTACGCACTTAAATAAAATTATTGTTATTGTTAAACTTATATCTCCTAGCCTATGGTGGAATTTTTTTATTTTATTTTATTTTATTTTATTTTGTGCTTTCAATTTCAAATCTTTAACACTATCAGATTATCTTTTCCTAACTTCAATTATGTTCTCGTTAAATTCAAGTTTTTTGTTCTTGATGATTTTTGTTTTTCTAATTGTTTTAGACTATAGTTACTTAACTCCATTATCTTTTCGGTTTTCAAGTGAAACTAATTCAAATGGGTTTTCTTAATTATTTCCTTTATTGGGCATGGGTATAGACCTAGTTCTTTTTATTTTTCTTCAAAATTAGCTACTTGTTTTTCTAGATCTGGTATAAAATGTCTGATTTCATTTATTATTTCTAATTGATTAGTTCTAAGTCTTTCGCTAATTTCTTTTAATAGCCTAATTAAAATATTATTTTATCCTATTATTATTTGTAAGGAAGCACTATTATTTAAGTTATTAGATTCTACTTCCTCACTATATTTAATACTCATGCAAATGTTATTGGCAATGTCGAGAAATCAAACTCTGATACCAATCTCAATGCGGGCTTGTGGAACTACAGATCTAATTTAATATTAACTCTTGTGAAAGTTTTTGGTGGTATTATCTACTTGCCTTTTTTAAGGATATTTTATTTTTAACACTAACAATTTTCTGACTATAATTTATTATAGATTGTCCGGAAACAATAGTCAAGAGATAATTTAATATACTTAACTCACTTTCTATTTAAAAATATAGTTTTAAACTATCTTTTATTTCAACTCTTAGTGTTGTAATTAAACGCATATAATTATTACTTATTAGAGTCTACAATTAAAATTTTCTTAATAGTTATATTTTTTTGAAATTTTTTAAACTTTTGGGGTCAACTTGTAAAATATAAGATTTGAATATAATTGGGCTTGATGAGGTGGAGTGAGGTGTGTGATGTGTATGTTCCAATTAGAATTTGGGGGATTCGGTCTTTGCCGAATTCGAGCTACAGGAATTAATATTTGTTTTTTCTTGTTTTTTTTCTTTTAATTGAGAGTATGTTAAAACATATTTAATTGTATGAGCAATTTTTTTCTATTTATTTGTAAAAATAAAATTATTATTAATGATGATAGTTAATGGTGTTACACACACCAATTAGTATACTAATGTACTAACATATGTGATGATATTATCACTTCAAAATTATGGACTCCGTCCATTATACAAATTATAAAGATCTAAAACTTTTAAAATTATGTCACATCATCCGTTAGTACACGAATTGATATATCAATTGTTGCGTGTATGTAACGCCCCCAAAATACACAATAGATATAACCCAAAAACATACATTGGTAATTGCATACATCAGAGTGAAAAGTCCTTTCATTACACAAAGTTAGAGATACAAGAGTTTAAATATAAATAAACACCCTATTGGCTTACACCTTTCCAAGTCTTAACTGGATGAGAATACAATGAAGGCGTGAGTTTAACGCTCTTGGTTACAAATTAGTTTCACATATTAGCTATCTCTTAAAATAGCAAAACATAAAGCTCTGCTTGCCAAAAAATCCCTCCAATGCTATTGCCTTGGTGGAGACATCCATATTACCTGAAATGTTATTCTCAAATAGGGTGAACCACAGTCCAGTAGAAATCATCTAACATAGTATATGAAATTTGGCAAGGTATAAGTAATACATACTCTTGAGATATCAATTTCAAGTCTTAATCCATTTTCTTTCAATTCACTTTCCATTCACTTATCTATTCTCCATTCATGAGTCAATTTCATTATTTCTCAACAAACGAATTGAGGCTGCAGCTCAATTAAATTTTAAATCACACAACACATATACATAAACACTTCAAACTTTTTATTTCACAACACGAAAATTTCGTCCGCAGACAGCCGTCAAACGGGACTTATGTAAACGTAGGCCATACAAGCACTACAATTGCCATTTTACGGATATTTAGTCCGCGGGCTAGGCACCCATGTATAATTTCGGGACTTTCACCCAGGACACTCCGGACAACTTAATTATAATGGAGTCTATCCACTTTCTCCTCCCAAACAAATATCCATACATATGCAATGTATTTAAACAGCTAATCAAACATGAAGCACATCCCCTTTCTACTTCGAAACAAACATACATATACAATGTATATAAACACAGTCATATGCAATGACAATCATCAAAAGATTAGTTTCAATTCACCTAATCCACATGCAATTTCTACAACAATCAAAGCTATCCTCCACCGATAGCCCAATACAGTTATCTCTAGACAGATATTAAATCTCAAACAGGTAGTTTATTCAAAACTTCTAAAGAACTGAGTTAATACATAATCAATCCCGCCATTCATATCAATACCTTCTCAATTTCACATTTTCAATGTCAATTCCAATTATTTTTACAAAATAATGGTTGATCTAATTAGGGTAACTTCCCATTTTCCCCACATATTATCCAAGTGCCAAAATCATCAAATTAGACATAACACAACCTCATTTTCAAACCCCACAAGCGTCTATTTTACCTACACCCAAAACCCCTCTTTCCATTTCATGCCCAAACTCTAGGTTTGTTTAAAACATCCCCCAAATCACACCATTGTCACACAAGAGGCAAATAACTAAACTAAATATCATATCAAGGTGTAGAAAGATTCTTACCTCAAAGGAAGAAGATGAGTTCAACGAGAGAGAAACTCCAAAAATGACGAAACCCACTTTCAATCGGATCAAAACGACGATCTTGATGAGCTCCACCTTTTCTCAAAGGCACTAGGGTGGAAATCCTAATGGATCTAGATGAAATCTAAGAGAGAATGTGAAATGTACAGAGAGAAGCTCAAGAACAAGCTTTTTGGAAAGTCTTAGAGAGAGAGAGAAAGAGAGAGAGAGAGAGAGAGAAAAGAAAAAGTGATTCAAAATGTCATCCTTTCGAATTGAAATATACACAGTCCACTCGAGTGTGGAAAGTCTCGCTCGAGCGTCAGACGCAAGGTTTCGCTCGAGCATGAAAGTTGGCGTTCGAGTGTGGAATGCACGTTTCCAGAAGTTTTGCAAGCGAAGGTCTCTGCTCGAGCGTGGAACTGAACGCTTGAGAGTCCAATGTACTCTGCAACAGTACTGAGGGTCGACAAATTCCGCTCGAGCGCAAGAATGGCCACTCAAGCGGAGGAGCAAATTTTGTGAAGCCCGCTCGAGCATGAGAATGCCCGCTCAAGCAGAAAGGCCAAAATTTTGGGCGGCACAGGTTTGAAATACGAGCAACCCCTGTCCCAAACGCCAAAACAACTCGATAACTCAAATGAAGGGGAAGACAAGGAAAAGAGATAGAATAACTATTCAAAACCATACCAGCCCGAGTCCGAAATACGATAAGTAATGGGTCAAAGCCGGAATCGCTATAACCTCCCCCCCTTCGGGAATTTCATTCCTGAAATTACAAGCCAAGTTCACAAATATAGTTAAACCATTCCCAACAATATTATTCCCACAAATTCAATACCATGACCCCTCCTTTGGTCATCCATTCTCACCGACTCGATGCACAAGTCCCACATTAAAATAAAATTTACAAATTTCCCAAAACATTTACAATGTTAAACCAATTTCATATTTTCAAAATTTATCTAGCATATGCAATGCTTCCAATGTGTGATACAACACTCAATATTTCACATTCTCAAAACATATGCAATGTTTATATATATATATAATCCATGTTTCCATAATGCTCATAACATATACAATGTCCCCATAACTTGAAATATATACAATGTTCATACTTTTCATTATCATAATCAAAATTTCAATACAAAATCAAACATCAACAAATAAGTCCAGATACTTTCCACGGACTTCCAATTCACGTTCCCAAGTTGCTTCCTCAACTCTACGATGTTTCCACAAAACATTAACTAAGGGAATCGTCTTGCCTCGCAAAACTTGATCATGTCTATCCAAGACTCTCACCGGCTCTCCTCATATGAGGCATCCTCATCTACCTCCAAGTTGGTCCAATCCAACACATGCGATGGATCCGGTTCGTACTTCCGAAGTATACTAATATGAAATACATCATGCACTCCAAAAAGTTGTGGCGGCAACGCCAACCGATAAGCAACCTCCCCGACCCACTCAAGGATCTCAAAAGGCCCAATGAACCGAGGGGATAACTTCCCACTCTTCCCGAATCTAATCAAACCCCACCTAGGTGATATTTTTAGGAACACATGGTCGCCCACCTCAAAACACAAGGGCCTCCTCCTACGGTCGGCATAACTTTTCTGGCGACTCTGAGTCGTAATCAACCTCTTACGAATGAGTGCCACCTTCTTCGTCGTTTCCTGAACTAACTCAAGACCCAACAAAGGTGCATCACCCACCTCAGCCCAACATACAAGGGATCTACACTGTCGGCCATACAGGGCTTCAAATGGTGCCATACCAATACTTAATTGGAAACTATTATTGTAGGAAAACTCCACTAAGGGCAGGTGCTTCTCCCATAACCCCTTAAAATCAAGCACACAACCTTGAAGCATATCCTCAAGGATTTGAATAGTACGCTTGGACTGCCCATCAGTCTAAGGATGATACGCAGTACTAAAGGTCAATCTAGTGCCCAAGGCACTCCGCAAACTCTGCCACAATCGAGCTGTAAAATGTGGATCTCTATCTGAAACAATTGTCACAGGGACCCCGTGCAACCTCACTATGTCTCTAATATACAAGTCGGCAAGATAGTCTACCAAATCACCCATACGCATAGGTATAAAGTGCATGGACTTGGTCAACCAGTCAACTACCACCCATATGGCATCATTACCCCGTTAAGTCCTCGGAAGGCCCACAACAAAATCCATCGTGACATGCTCCCACTTTCACTCGGCTATAGGCAAGGGTTGCAACAAACTCGCTGGCCTCTGATGCTCGGCCTTCACTTGCTGGCAAGTAAGGCACTTTGATACAAACACGGCTACATCCTTCTTCATACCACTCCACCAAAACTAGCAACTAAGGCCATGATATATCTTTGTGCCTCTCGGATGCACTGCAAGGCGTGAGTGGTGAAACTCTCAGAGTACTTCCTCTCGGCAAGACTCCGGCACGAGCAAACGGTCACGGTATCTCACACTCTGGTCGGGATACACATTCAAACCCTTCTCTACCTTTCCATTGGAGATCTTCTCCCTAAGGACTTCCACCTCATGGTCATCCCTCTGCGCCTCTAACACTTGGTTCACAAGCGCAGGTTGGGCAACTACAGTAAACAGGGATGCAGGCTCAACAGGCTCGCCAAGATTCAAGTCGAACTCACCAAGAGTACCCAACATCTCCCATTCCCGAATAGCAATACAAGCCACACTACTAATTCATTTCCTACTCAAGGAGTCAGCCACTACATTGGCCTTCCCAGGATGATAATGCAAGTCAAAGTCATAGTCCTCTATGAGCTGCATCCACCTTCTCTGCCTCAAATTCAAGTCTTTCTGGATAAACAAGTACTTCAGACTCTTGTGATCGGAGAACAATTCAAATTTCTCACCATACAGGTAATACCTCCAAATTTTCAAGGCAAATATCACCGCTGCTAATTCTAGGTCATGAGTAGGGTAGTTCCTCTCATGTGTTTTCAGCTGCTGCGAGCCATAGGCTACTACCTTCCCCTCTTGTATCAAAACATAACCCAAACCTTCCCGTGAGGCATCACAATATACTGAATAACCCAAACCCCTCTCCGGAATAATCAAAACTGGAGCAGTGGTAAGTCTAACCTTAAGTTCCTGGAACGACTTCTCACAAGTCTCATCCCACACAAATTTAACTCCCTTCCTTGTCAGCTTAGTCAAAGGCGAAGCTAGCTTAGAGAAATCCTTCACAAATCTTCGATAATACCCGGTCAACCCTATAAAACTACGTTTCTCAAAGGCATTCTTAGGCTGTGCCTAATCTTGCACTGCCTCTATTTTGGATGAATCTACAGTTACCCCTTTCCCGGATATTACATGGCCTAAGAATCTAACATCTTTCAGCCAGAACTCACATTTCCCAAACTTAGCATACAGCTTATGGGCTCTAAGTACTTCGAGCACCACTCGCAAGTGCTCCCCGTGTTCCTCCTCGGAGGGCGAATAGGTCAAGATGTCGTCCATAAAGATGACTACAAAATGGTCGAGGAACTCACGGAAGATCCGATTCATCAAATCCATAAACACAGCCGGTGCATTGGTCAGCCCAAAAGGCATCAATAGGAACTTATAATGGCCATACTGCGTATGGAATGCCGTCTTCGAAATATCTTCTTCCCTCACTATTAACTGATGGTAACCTGACCTTAGGTCTATCTTAGAGAAACAACAAGACCCTTTCAACTGATCAAACAAATCATCTATACAAGGCATTGGGTACTTATTTTTGACAGTCACTCGATTCAACTTCCGGTGATCGATATAAAGTCGCAAGGCTCTATCTTTCTTTTTAGCAAAGAGAGCCGATGCACCCCAAGGTGAAGTACTAGGGCGTATGAAACCCTTATCTAATAGTTCCTGGAGTTGCACCTTCAACTCACTCAACTCAGCGGGTGCAAACTGATACGGTGCTATAGAAATCGGTGCCGTGCCAGCCACTAAGCCAATAGAGAACTCAATCTCTCGGGGAGGTGGTAAACTAGTAAGGTCCCCGGGAAAGACATCGGGGTATTCACAAACCACCATTGGCAACTCAACCCGGACTTCATCACACTCACTACTCTGAAAGCTAGCAAGCAGACATCTAAGTTCACTCCGCCCGCGCGGATCATAGACCGATGATAAGGCTCTATCCACCCGATCCACCAAGAAATAAAAGCAATCCCGGCTCAAGGTATATACAGTAACCCTCTGACAGTAGCAATCTATAACGGCCCAGTATGACGATAACCAGTCCATACCCAAAATAACATCACAACTAGTCATGTCAAGCAAAACAAATGCAAATGGAAGTCGACGACCAGCGACCTCTATATCACAACCTCGACACCCCTATCTCAAGACAACTTCACCACTAATAGGGGACTCTACACAAATAGGGGAAGTTAACTGTGCCAACTCCAATCCCAAAACTGATGCAAATGCAGACAAGATAAAAGAATGGGATGCACTTGTATCAATCAACACACTAGCAACAGAATTGCAAAACAAAAAGGTATCTCTCACAATAGACAGAGCTGGTACAAGATCTGGCGCGGTAACAGCATACACACGCCATATAGGCCTCTGATCTACCTACTGACCCCTCGGAGCATAGGCCTGCTGCACTGACTGAGCGGAAGAAGCTCCTTGATTGGCCCTCGAGGTCTGTACTGACTGTGCTAGTTGGTGACTCTGTGTCTGTCTCGAACCAAACGCACCAAACGTGCCACCCAACTGTGGGCAAGATCTCTTCAAGTGCCCTACCTGGCCACACTGATAACAAGTGAGCGGCTGTCCTCTGCCCTGACTTTGGCTCT
Organism: Camellia japonica; assembly: GCA_030407325.1. Taxonomy (NCBI): domain Eukaryota; kingdom Viridiplantae; phylum Streptophyta; class Magnoliopsida; order Ericales; family Theaceae; genus Camellia; species Camellia japonica. The sequence continues at coordinate 53,798,472 of JAPPVO010000010.1, read as the reverse complement.
AAGAACGAGTCAAAGACGACGCTGCTCGCTGCACTCCTCCTCTCTGCGGGCAAGCTGCAGACTTGTGACCCAATTGGCCACATTTGAAGCAAGTCATATCTCCTTGACCACCTCTCCCAAAACCCGAGCTAGGTACTGGAAAAGTAGACATTGACTGAACCCCTTGGGACTGCTGAGGGTGAGAACCCCTCTGCCTCTTACCGTCCCCCTGACTGTCTTGACTCCTCCTGGAGCCCCTCATCCTCTCCTCCTCAGCCTGCATGATAGTCTCAAGATGGGTTGCCGCCTCTACAAGGCGCCCATAGTCTCTAATCATGGACCCGGCCACTCGAAACATGAGACCGGTCCTCAACCTCTTCTCAAACTCCAAACACTGGCGTTTCTCAATCGCCACTAACTCTGGTGCAAACCTTGACAACTAGTGAAGGTGGCTCCAAACTTAGCCATAGGTGTGTTCAACTGCTTGAGGCGAGAAAACTGATCCCTCAACTTCTCCCTAACAGTGGGAGGCAAGTACTTGTCCTGGAAGGCGCTAACAAAAGCCTCCCAAGTTAACCCAATGCGCCCACGCGCATACTTCCACCACTGACTCGCATCCCCCTTCAACTAGAAAGATGCCAAGGTTACCCTGAACTGGTTGCCCTCAATGCCAAGCATCACGAGCGTCTTCACTATCTGCTCTAGCCACTCATCTACCTTCAGTGGCTCCTTTGGGTCACCTAAAAACTCATCCGGATTAGATCGAAAAAACTCACTCTTTAGAAATGAAGGTGTGGACTTGTCTTTTTCCACACCCCCCTTTTGAAAGGTTTGAAATGAAGGCCTCACAGTTCAGATTCTCATGGTTCTGAATCTAATCTCACAAGTGCAATGTAAAATTCATAAACACCTGTCACGACCCAAACCCGCCCCTATGGGTTTAGCACCGTAACCGGCTAGTAATCCGAGATTACCGAAGGCCTGCTTAACAGTAAGACAGTAATACAGAGTACAGGGGCATGGCGGAAGCCAATACAGTAAATAAACAATATCCAATGAGCTGTGACAGTCTGTATGCAAAAAGATTTTTCATACATATATGCAGTCAGTGCAAAACAGTATATACAATATTTACAACCATTCGGAACAGGGACCTAATCCCTATTAAACAGTACAGTAACGGTGGTACAATAACGGTCTATACAGTCATTACAAAAACATAACAGAAGGGGGAAAACTAAAACACCCCATAGCCTTTGCTAGACAGGCTCGGAACCTCGCAGTGAGGCACAGTAGTTGGCTTGACAAAACTGGAGTTTACCCCGACGCTCCTAGCCGCGGTCTGGTGCCTGTACACCTACATATATATATGAGCAGTGAGCTAAAGCCTAGTGAATAACACAATGCGTAAAGGGGTTAAGAATGAATGTCCTTACAGTAATGAAAACAGTTCATTAAACCAATATTTCAGTCGTTCAGTCAATACAGTCATATGTGGTACATCCATTAGCATAACAGTACAGTAAACAGTAGGTCTTAAAAGACCGAACAGTCAATGATGGCCATCAATCAGTAGACAGCAGTGGTTCCAACAAGGGAACCGACAGAGATCTCTGTAACAGTAACAGTCAGTAACAGTAGTTGCTCAAGATGCCATAATACAGTTCAGAATATAGGACATACATTCATTCAGTTAACAGTAACAGTTCAGAAAACAGTTCAGTTCAATTGTTCAGAAGATAATCATTTTTGAACATATCTTTACACAGTTGTTACTCACAGAGTTCTGGGCTATAGTAAAGCTAGAGCGCGTCTCCAGTCGCCGACCCTACACAGTTTACAGAACGAACACACACTAAGCCACACAGTTAGGAAAGATAATAACTTAATCCCTAATTGCCTCAATGTGTTCTACATCTATATCCTTACTAAGATGCCTTAAACTAGGCCTAAGAATGCCTAGGATGGAATAAGGATGCAAAGATGCACTCGGAAAGCATTTTCAGAATTTTCAGAAAACAGGGGTCTCGCTCGAGCGTGGCTTTCTACGCTCGAGCGGACATGCAGACAAAGGAGCTCCGCTCGAGCGTGACTTCCGTCGCTCGAGCGGACTGCAAGCTACAGTGAAAATTCTGGATGCTCAAAATCCACACTCGACGGGCGCTCGACCCTCGCTCGAGCATGAGACACAAGTCCTTGCTCGAGCGTGAATTCTCTCGCTCGAGCGGACTGTAAGCTCATGCAAAGTACTGGATGCACGCATTCCACGCTTAAGCGTCACTTTTCTCGCTCGAGCGGAAGGCATGATCACAGAGTGTACGCTCGAGTGTGGACTTCCTCACTCGAGCGTGGGTCCAAAATCTGGAAAACCCATATTTGAACCTCAAGCTCAAAACCAAGTTTTAATGCATCAAATTCGATCCTCTTGGGCTAATTTTATGGAAAAACACTTCAAAACTCATAATATTACATGTTTCAAAGATCAATTTGATAAATCAAAGCCCAAGGGTGTTTCAATTAAATCCAGTCTCAAACCAAATTTCATGAACAAGATGAACATGCAACATGCATGAACTTTAAACAACTTTCAAGCTTCAAAACATGCTCTAATGAGCTCATTCTTTCAAATTCAAGATGAAATCATGGACTTAACATAATTATGAGCATGCATGTAACATTTTTCCATGAAAACAACTTAAAACTCAACAATCCAAACATGCATGCATGAATTAAGCTATAATTCAACACTATAAGACCAATTCAAGCCTTAGATCACTAAAGACCCATTAATCATGCAAGAATAAACTCAAATACACAATGAAGAAGGTCAATGATCTACCTTAGGTCTTCAATGTAAGACACACAAGCTCAATTTGCAATTTACACTTCAATCTCTTGAAGTTTCTAAGCAAAGCAACAAGGACAATTCAACTCTCTCACTTTCTCTCTCTCTAGTTCGGTGGTGGTGAGGAAATGAGCTGATGAAATGTTTGTTTGAGTGTATAAAGGCTCAAATATGCTTAGCCTACATGGCCCACTAACAATGACAAAGTTGTAGATAAGCCAAACTCTTTAATTAGCTTTATTTTAATCTATTTTAATCATACTAAATCACTTTTCAGATAATTACGCCATAAATTCACATAAAATCTAATTAGCACAGAACATCAATCAATTTCAGATTCGGCCGCCGATAAGGCCTTCAATTTGCAATTTAAACGTAAAACATGAACATATCAATTAACAATCAACAGATAGAAAATGCATTTAAACAAATACAGTTAATCAATCAGTTTCGGATCTCAGTCAGTCAGTTCAGTATTTCAATCAGTTCAATTACCAATCATAATCAGTCTCAGTTTGGTAGTAATCAATAGTTTGTCGGTAAATAGTGACGAGGGTTGTTACAGTCTCCCCTCCTTATAAAGAGTTTAGTCCTCTAAACTCGAGTTACCTTCATTCTGGAAGAAAACAGGATTTAGTGGAAACAGTTCGGGATATCTCTTGGCCATGTCATCTTCCCTTTCCCAAGTGGCATACACGCCACCATGGTTTTGCCAGTCGACTTTCACTAGCAGGATCTCTTTGTTTCTCAACTTCTTGATCCGTCTGTTTACAACCTGTATAGGTCGTTCCTCGTAAGTGTAGTCATCACTCAGTACTACACGAGTAGGCTCTATCACATGGAAAGGATCCCGGAGGTAGTCCCTCAACATAGAAATGTGGAAGACGTTATGCATATGCTCCATTTCAGGAGGAAGCGCAACTTGATACGCCACCAGATTGATTTTCTCAATAATCTCATACGGTCCGACATATCTTGGCGCTAACTTGCCTTTGACTCCAAAACGAGTCTGGCCTTTCATCGGTGTCACTTTCACAAAAACGCGATCACCTACTTCATATTCTCTGTCTCGTCTTCTGACATCTGCATAACTTTTCTGTCGGCTCTGTACAGTTTTCAGTCTCTGTTGTATCAATTTCACTTTCTCAGTCGTTTCATATACAATCTCGGGCCCAAGCAAAGACCCATCTCCAACTTCTGCCCAGCAAATCAGAGATCTACATTTTCTGCCATACAATGCCTCGAAAGGCGCCATACCAATACTTGAATGATAGCTGTTGTTGTAGGCGAATTCAGCTAAAGCAAATGGCTTTCCCAGTTTCCCTGAAAATCAAGGACACACATTCTCAATAAATCCTCCAGAGTCTGGATGGTCCTTTCTGACTGGCCATCTGTCTGAGGATGATAGGCACTACTCAGTCTCAGTTCAGTACCCATGCAGTCTGTAAGCTTTGCCAAAATCTCGATGTAAACTTCGAATCCCTGTCAGAAACAATGGACACAGGCACTCCATGCAGTCTAACAATTTCATCAATATAGAGTATAGCCAATTTGTCCGCATTATAAATTGTCTTAACAGGTAAGAAGTGAGCAGATTTAGTCAGTCTATCAACAATAACCCAAATTGAGTCCATACCTTTACTGGAGCGAGGCAATCCCACAATAAAATCCATAGTAATATGTTCCCATTTCCACTCCGGTATCGGTAAGGGCTGCAATAAGCCTGCGGGTCGTTGATGTTCAGCTTTAACTTGTTGGCAATGAAGACATTTGATACAAAATCAGCAATTTCTTTCTTCATTCCCGGCCACCAGAAATTCAGTTTCAGGTCTTGGTACATTTTCGTATTCCGGATGAATAGAAAATTTGAGTTGTGGCCCTCTTGCAGAACTCTTCTTTTCAGTTCAGTATCATTCGGTACACACAGTCTTTCTTGAAATTTCAGTACATTATTCAAATTTGAAACCCGGTCTCGGTTTAGATCCCTTTCTTCGATGATCTTCTTCAAGAAGTCATCATGTTGCTGTTTCTCTTTAATTTCTTCAATCAGTGCTGGTTGAGCAGAAATAGCAGCTATTGTTCCACCTTGTTCTCTCAAAACAATTTCAATTTCAGATTTTTCAAGGTCACAAAGCAACTCTTTTGTCCGGTGAGCAAACAGGCTAAGTTGCCAATCGATTTCCGACTCAAGGCATCGGCAACGGTGTTGGCTTTTCCCGGATGGTACAGATCTGTAGGTAGATCATAATCTTTAATCAGTTCTAGCCATCTCCGCTGTCTCATGTTCAGTTCTTTCTGTGTGAAGAAATATTTCAAACTTTTGTGGTCGGTATATACTTCACATGTCGCCCCATAAAGATAGTGACGCCAGATTTTCAATGCAAATACCACTGCGGCAAGTTCCAAGTCATGGGTCGGGTAGTTCTTTTCATGCGGTCTCAGTTGTCGGGAAGCATAGGCAATTACTCTCCCATTCTGCATTAAAACACACCCCAAACCCTTATGAGAAGCATCACTAAATACAGTATAACCATCCGTACCTGAAGGTAAGGTAAGAACTGGTGCAGTCACGAGTAGAGTTTTCAACTCTTGGAATGCTGATTCCCTTTGGTCAGTCCAGTCAAATGATATCCCCTTCTGAGTTAATTGAGTCAACGGTAAGGCAATTTTGGAGAAATCTTTGACAAATCTTCTGTAATATCCAGCCAAACCCAAAAAGCTTCGGACTTCTGTCACATTTGTTGGTCTAGGCCAGTTTACTACAGCTTCAATTTTGTGGGTCAACAGTTTACTACAGCTTCAATTTTCTGTGGGTCAACAGAAATTCATCTTTGCTACAACATGCCCCAAAAACATAACATGATCAAGCCAAAATTCACATTTAGACAGTTTAGCATAAAGTTTCTGTTCTCTTAAGGTCTGTAGGGCAAGTCTCAGATGATGTTCATGTTCTTCTCTAGTCTTAGAATAAATCAGATGTCATCAATGAATACAACAATAAAGTCATCAAGGTATGGTTTAAAGATTCTGTTCATGAGGTCCATAAATGCAGCAGGTGCATTGGTAACTCCGAAAGGCATAACTAAAAATTCGTAATGTCCATACCTCGTTCGAAAAGCATTTTTATCAATGTCTTCTGGTTTAACTTTCAGCTGATGATATCCGGATCTGAGATCGATCTTAGAGAACACTTGAGCACCCTGTAACTGATCAAATAAGTCATCAATTCGAGGCAATGGGTATTTATTTTTCACAGTTACCTTGTTCAGTTCGCGATAATCAATACACAGTCTCAGTGAGCCGTCTTTCTTTTTCACAAACAAGACAGGTGCGCCCCACGGTGAAGTACTGGGCCTGATGAACTTCTTATCTAACAGTGCCTGCAATTGCACTTTCAATTCTCTCAATTCAGTCGGGGCCATTCGGTAAGGAGCTTTAGATACTGGCTGGGTACCCGGAATCACATCCACGGTAAATTCAATCTCCCTGTCATCAAATCCCTTGGCAAATTATCTAGAAAAACATCTGGGAATTCTCCGACTATGGGAATACTGTTCACATTAGCATTATCATCAGTAGATACAGTCAATACAGAACACAGATACCCTTTACACCCCTTTCTAATCAATTTAACAGCTTTCACAGATGAAATCAAATACGGAGAGGTACTACTCCAATCCCATTAAACACAAATTCAGGTAAACCCGATGGACGGAAAACTACTTGTTTCGTTACACAGTCTATGGTGGCATGATATTTCGTTAACCAGTCCATCCCCAATATTACATCAAAATGGTCAATGTTCAGTGGCAGTAAGTCAATAAACAAATGTGCATCTCCAACAATAATTTCACAAGCAGGGTACATGTATGCACAAGTCATGGATCCCCCAACGGGTGATGATACAGCTAACAGATAATTCATGGGTTCTAAGGGTCTATTCAATTTTCGCGAAAAACATGCGATACATAAGAATGTGTAGACCCCGAATCAATCAGTACATATGCATTTTGAGTACAAATAGAGAGGATACCTGACACAACGGTCTCAGTATTTTGTACATCTCCCGATACTAGGGCGAACACTCGGCCCTGCCTCATAGGCTCTTTCCCGGTAGCCTTGGGGTTCGGTTTTGGTGCAACAATTGATGCTGCGGCGCTGCCTGCAGCTTTACTATTGCCCTGAGCAGTGGAAAGGCAATCTTTAACCATGTGGCCCACCTTGCCACACCTGTAACAAGCACCAGATAGTTTATAACAAACTCCCTTATGGTTCTTACCACATTCAGACGCTGATGTTTCAGTTTTCAGTGCCTCGATGTTCGATTCAGCCATCAAAGCTCGGTCAAGAACATTCACATAATTCGGTAATTTTAGAACACTTATTCTGTCGAGTATTGCAACATTAAGGCCGCCTTCAAACTTTCTGGCCTTCTTGTAATCAGTGTCCACCATGTGTGGTGCATATCTAGCAAGCCCGGTGAACTTTGTTTCATATTCAGCAACGAACATTGTGCCTTGTCTCAACTGTTCAAATTCAGTCACCTTTCTGTGCCTGACACACTGAGGGAAGTACTTTTCAAAGAAGGCTCCCTTGAATTGAGCCCAAGTCATAACAGTGTTGTCATCACGGGTAAGCATCCACCACCTTCTAGCCTTTTCTTGCAAAGTGAAGGTGGCCAACAGTACTTTATGTGCCTCCGAGCACGGAAACACTTCAAACAATTTTTCAGTCCCCAAAACCCAAGCTTCAGCCTTTAACGGTTCAAGACCTCCCTGAAAGGATGGCGGTTTCATTTTGCTGAACTTCTGGGTGAGAGCAATTATATCCCTATCATTAACATTCGCATTTTGTTCCAACTGTACCGGAGGAGGAGGTAGGGGCTGTTGGCTCTGTTGTTGATCTAATCTTTCAGTTATTAATTCCATCATTCTCTCCAGTCTTGCCATTCTTGCCTCAGAGGATGAGGATTCAGATTCATTTGCAGTTCTTATATTATCCATTTCACTATAGGCAATTATAACAGTTATCAACATAAGCAGTTGCATACTTAAACAGTTTATCACATTAACACATATTCAGTCATGTCCACACACACTTTTCATGCTCATGCGATGCCCTAATTACTTTTCTAGGACACCCTATAGCTCATTTGGACACGTGTGTGCGGTATAACTCGTGGTAAGTATCGCTCTGATACCACTCTGTCACGACCCAAACCCGCCCCTATGGGTTTAGCACCGTAACCGGCCAGTAATCCGAGATTACCGAAGGCCTGCTTAACAGTAAGACAGTAATACAGAGTACAGGGGCATGGCGGAAGCCAATACAGTAAATAAACAATGTCCAATGAGCTGTGACAGTCTGTATGCAAAAAGATTTTTCATACATATATGCAGTCAGTGCAAACAGTATATACAACATTTACAACCATTCAGAAACAGGGACCTAATCCCTATTAAACAGTACAGTAACGGTCTATACAGTCATTACAAAAACATAACAGAAGGGGGAAAACTAAAACACACCATAGCCTTTGCTAGACAGGCTCGGAACCTCGCAGTGAGGCACAGTAGTTGGCTTGACAAAACTGGAGTTTACCCCGACGCTCCTAGCCGTGGTCTGGTGCCTGTACACCTACATATATATATAAGCAGTGAGCTAAAGCCTAGTGAATAACATAATGCGTAAAGGGGTTAAGAATAAATGTCCTTACAGTAATGAAAACAGTTCATTAAACCAGTATTTCAGTCGTTAAGTCAGTACAATCATATGTGGTACATCCATTAGCATAACAGTACAGTAAACAGTAGGTCTTAAAAGACCGAACAGTCAATGATGGCCATCAATCAGTAGACAGTAGTGGTTCCAACAAGGGAACCAACAGAGATCTCTGTAACAGTAACAGTCAGTAACAGTAGTTGCTAAGGATGCCACAATACAGTTCAGAATATAGGACATACATTCATTCAGTTAACAGTAACAGTTCAGAAAACAGTTCAGTTCAATTGTTCAGAAGATAATCATTTTTGAACATATCTTTACACAGTTGTTACTCATAGAGTTCTGGGCCACAGTAAAGCTAGAGCGCGTCTCCAGTCGCCAACCCTACACAGTTTATAGAACGAACACACACTAAGCCACACAGTTAGGAAAGATAATAACTTAATCCCTAATTGCCTCGGTGTGTTCTACATCTATATCCTCACTAAGATGCCTTAAACTAGGCCTAAGAATGCCTGGGATGGAATGAGGATGCAAAGATGCACTCGGAAAGCATTTTCAGAATTTTCAGAAAATAGGGGTCTCGCTCGAGCGTGGCTTTCTACGCTCGAGCGGACATGCAGACCAAGGAGCTCCGCTCGAGCGTGACTTCTGTCGCTCGAGCGAACTGCAAGCTACAGTGAAAATGCTGGATGCTCAAAATCCATGCTTGACGGGCGCTCGACCCTCGCTCGAGCGTGAGACACAAGTCCTCGCTCGAGCGTGAATTCTCTCGCTCGAGCGGACTGTAAGCTCATGCAAAGTACTGGATGCACGCATTCCACGCTCGAGCGTCACTTTTCTCGCTCGAGCGGAAGGCATGATCACAGAGTGTACGCTCGAGTGTGGACTTCCTCGCTCGAGCGTGGGTCCAAAATCTGAAAAACCCAAATTTGAACCTCAAGCTCAAAACCAAGTTTTAATGCATCAAATTCGATCCTCTTGGGCTAATTTTATGGGAAAACACTTCAAAACTCATAATATTACATGTTTTAAAGATCAATTTGATAAATCAAAGCCCAAGGGTGTTTCAATTAAATCCAGTCTCAAACCAAATTTCATGAACAAGATGAACATGCAACATGCATGAACTTTAAACAACTTTCAAGCTTCAAAACATGCTCTAATGAGCTCATTCTTTCAAATTCAAGATGAAATCATGGACTTAACATAATTATGAGCATGCGTGTAACATTTTGCGATGAAGACAACTTAAAACTCAACAATCCAAACATGCATGCATGAATTAAGCTATAATTCAACACTATAAGACCAATTCAAGCCTTAGATCACTAAAGACCCATTAATCATGCAAGAATAAACTCAAATACAAAATGAAGAAGGTCAATGATCTACCTTAGGTCTTCAATGTAAGACACACAAGCTCAATTTGCAATCTACACTTCAATCCTTTCAAGTTTCTAAGCAAAGCAACAAGGACAATTCAACTCTCTCACTTTCTCTCTCTCTAGTTCGGTGGTGGTGAGGAAATGAGCTGATGAAATGTTTGTTTGAGTGTATAAAGGCTCAAATATGCTTAGCCTACATGGCCCACTAACAATGGCGAAGTTGTAGATAAGCCAAACTCTTTAATTAGCTTTATTTTAATCTATTTTAATCATACTAAATCACTTTTCAGATAATTACGCCATAAATTCACATAAAATCTAATTAGCACAGAACATCAATCAATTTCAGATTCGGCCGCCGATAAGGCCTTCAATTTGCAATTTAAACGTAAAACATGAACAGATCAATTAACAATCAACAGATAGAAAATGCATTTAAACAGATACAGTCAATCAATCAGTTTCGGATCTCAGTCAGTCAGCTCAGTATTTCAATCAGTTCAATTACCAATCATAATCAGTCTCAGTTTGGCAGTAATCAGTAGTTTGTCGATAAACAGTGACGAGGGTTGTTACAACACCAAAGAGTGCAAATCCAGCAAATCTTTTGGAAAATCGATTTTAAATCAAATAATGCCAAAATTAGACTGCTTTGCCAGATACAGAATTGCCACCTAAATATTTTTTATTTTGGAAAAATTTAGGAAACCCTGACTCGTGCCAAAGGCCACATGTCCGTTATCACCAAAATTGCCTTGGCTCGGGAACTTAGGTACGAGGAAAGAAGGTCATGAATGGAGCACCCCCACTCGCCAGATCGAAGATCGGCCTCTACTAATCATGATATGATTTTTTTGTAAACATTATGTGTTCATGTTCCAGTTATTAGACTAGCTTTACTATGTGACACACACAAGCAAGTATAGACTAGTTTGCTCAATTTGGAAACAATTCAACTCATGTTTGTTTGCGAAAAATGGTTTGAATTTGCCACCTCAAGTGGGCTTAAAAGTTTGCGAATTTGCCAGCAAACATAGTGGGCTTAAAACATGATTTGTCACTCAAAAAAGTGGGCTTAAAACTCACATTTGTTGAATTGTTCTAATTCAAACAACAAGCCTTCATCCACAGGCATTCAAGCAGTTTATCATTTAAGCACATAGCCTTATGGGAAGCATGCTAATCATGGCAACATTCACACTTATGCAAGTATGCTAAAGCGTAAAAACTTGCCTAGTACTCCAAGCTTGGAAAACATGAGTTAGTGAAATATGCATGATTCCTGACTATGTAAGATGCCTAATGCAACACATGAGAAGAATGTAATTAATAGGCTCGGCTACTAATATGGCATATGGATCGATTTGAACAACATGCGATTTAAACATGTATTCAACGAAATACTGAAATGACAATGTAGTTTGAATGATGCGCCAAGCCTCGGTGCATGCAATACGAATGAATGGATGTAAGCATGCAATTTGCTAATTGAAATATGATCCCTAATCTAACCATTGAAAATGATTAAATAAAAGGGAGACCGATGTGGGGCTGGAAAACATAGACATACGTACACACACTTATTACAACATTACGCCCTCGCAAAGGAGAGTTCGAATGAATAAGAGCTAAGCTAATCTAAGCTAAGCTAATCTAATTAAGCTAATTAGAGTAAATATTACAAACCAAATGAATAACTAGCTAAGCTAATTACTAATTATTACAACATTTTAACTAACTAGTAAACTAATTAATTAATTTACAACCCAAATGTACACGAACTAAGCATTTGAGATATTAAACTATGCTGCCACTACTCCACCTCGGGAAGTGGAAGATGCACATGCTCGGTTTTCGCCCCGAAAAGACCTGCGTTTTGCTCTCGAAAGTCTTTGTTTGCAGGGTTGAGCATTTCCAGAACCTTTCTACTCCATCTTACCAAATCTTTGCTGAGGTTTATATCAGTGGCCGGCCGTCCATGGATGGATGCTGCCGGCCAGGGAGGTGTCCTGTCGGCCAGAAATGATGCATTGTCGGCCATAAATGGTGGCCTGCTAGCCACTGATGCACTGGATCATCATACTGCAACAGAGTACAAATAGAGCAAAAAGAGGGTTTTTCCAAGGATTTCTTTGTACTGTATCCCTCTTTATCATCTCAATATCTCAAAGAAGTGACACTTTTGGATCCAAAAACCACCAATCAAGCAAGTTCATTGTATGATGGCCAAAGATCCAAGTTATACAATTTCGATAAATGTACAAATATGACCAACAAGAAAACCACCCTATCATGCATGATCAAGGGCAGTGGAGACCTAGGAAAGTGGCACATTTTATCACTTTTGAGTATGAAATGTCTCATTTTGCTTGTGTTCAAATTAACGTCCGATTTGAACACATGCAATGCAACACAAAGACATGCTTATCTTGTCACTTTTACTTGTCAATTTTGTTTACACATTTTAATTACCAAATTATTCTTTAATCAATTTGTCCATTGGTGAGTGTCCTCTAAAGTGAAGGAAGTGTCAACCAAGGGATAGTGTAAGGAAAGAGAGAGATCATGCCTTTGATAATGAACCCTCAAAGAGGATTAAACTATTAAGCATGCCCTCAATCTCAAGCTTAAAGGATCCCAAGCTTGAAACAACCCTCAAGAGCAAATGAAAGAGTGAAGAAAAGAGGGAGGTTACAGAGATTTAGGTGCTGAAATTGAGTGAAAAAAGCACTAAAAACATGCAACCAAGTCACACAAATGATGTTTAAAGCCTTAAAACAACAACCTAGTGCAAGGATTTGCACTACAACTACACAAAACAAAGTTCAAATGAACCAAACAGCCCAAAACAGAGCTAAAGAAGGCTATTTTAGAGGCTAAAACATGCTGGACTTAAGCTAAGTTAAGCTAGAAAAATGTGCTAACATGTAAGGCTAACTAAGTAAGCAAACAAGATACAAAGAGGGAAGGCTAACCCCTCTAATTTGGACTTCAAAATGAGATTTTTGCCACTAAAAAACCTCTGAAATTCAGTGGTTAAAAGGCCCAAAAAAGTTGGTTTGAAAGTGATGGATAAAGGCACAAAAACTTTATAAACTAAGAAACCAGAAAGGTGAACCACCCCCTAACTAAAAAAGGCTCAAACCACCATTTTTAAGCCACAAATACAAAGCTTTTTATAGTTCAAAACCAGCCCCAAAAACAATTGACAAAAAGATAGAAAAACAAGTATTGAAAATAAGATAACAAGACTAGTATTCTACCTCTTGAAGCAAAGAACACTTTAGGCACAAGTTCAAGCGAAAACCACCTTCAAGAGCTCTAAGAAGGCCCCAAGGAACCTTAGCTCAAAGGTGAGAGGATTTAGTTTAGGAGCTGTAGGCAAAAGTGTAGAGAAACTAGGCAAGCACACACAATTGTGCAAGAGAGAGAGAGAGAAATCTAGAGAGAGGAAATTTTTATGTCTCAAATTTCTCTAACCCCCACACATGAGAGAGAGGGGTCCTATATATAGAAAGCACAAATTTCCCTCACAAACATCCAGCCACACAAGTGTAGAAAGATGCATGAATCTGTGCAAACAGCTGGCACAAAATATCACAAAATATCTGCAGCATGCAATAATGGCTGGCCGTAGCCAGCAAGGCTTCATTGATGGCAGACAATGCACATCAATGGTTGGCAAACGAGAAGTGGTGGCCGGCAGCCTCCAAGGATGGCCGGTAGGCCATCAAGAACTTCAGGCTAAAAAGACCCAAGCATGGTCCAAAGATGAGACAAGATGGATGCAGGGTTTGAAATGCTCAAAGCTGTGGCATTCTGCTAGAGACTTCGAGAGTTTGACGAGCAAACAGACTCATCATCGGATGTACCTGCAAGAACATCCAAGTCTTAAAGGGCCGTCAAAAATGGGTTGTCTACAATTGCCCTTTTTTGACAGAACTTGGAGTCATGAAATGACGTGAGTGAATGTCAAAACCCGGAGACAACCCATTTTGACAAGGCCGTAAGACTTGGACAAACAATCAAGACAGGAAACAAACGGTTGCGCCCGCAGGCTGCCTACGTATCCCTTTGCAAGGAATCAAACTAGCGTAGTTCTGAGGCAAGATGCAAATGATATGCATGATGCAAGAACATAACTTATGATTATGCAATGAGACTGTGCAATAAAACATTTAAAAACAAATGCAATGCAATGAAAAAGCCCCAGTTAAAAAGACCAAAATTGGGTACAGCAATCTCAATCATAAGAAAGAATAAGCAAACACGCCACGCATGGGAATTACGAGCCAAACCACATTTCATGCCAAAAGCATGTAAGAAAGTTATGCAAACTTAACTACGCGATGCGCAGGAAAGATGAAGAGCAACAAAATCATCGGGCATACCCGAGATGTCAAACAAGATCCTAACGCGTTGCACGCAGAAGAAAACAAGGATGGTGTGAACACCGAGATGCACCCAAAAGTTTTTAACTGAAAGACGGTAACCGAAGGATGGTATGAACATCAGGACGTGCTCAAATGTTCTTAACCGAAGGGCAGTAACTAGAGGATGGTATGCACATCAGGACGCACTCAAATGTTTTTAACCGAAGGGCGGTAACCGAAGGATGGTATGAACATCAGGACACACTCAAATATTTTTAACCAAAGGACGGTAACCGGAGGATGGCATGAACATCAGGACGCACTCAAATGTTTTTAACCGAAGGGCGATAACCGAAGGATGGTATGAACATCAAGATGCACTCAAATGTTTTTAACCGAAGGGCGGTAACCAGAGGATGGTATGAACATCAGGACGTACTCAAATGTTTTTAACTGAAGGGCGGTAACCGAAGGATGGTATTAACATCAGGACGCACTCAAATATTTTTAACCGAAGGGCGGTAATCGAAGAATGGTATGAACATCAGGACGCACTCAAATGTTTTTAACTGAAGGGAGTTATCCTAACGAGTTGCACGCGAGAGGAAGGAGAGTAAAAGGATATGATTCGAAGGGCACGAATGATTGTACCTAAAACTCCTCTGAATGGACTGTACATACAATATCATTTGTCTATGTTGTCTCCGTTGAATGAACCGTACATAAAATATTGTGCCTGTGTACAAAAGCGTGCTATGTGACGACAGTGCATTTTCTATGCATGAAACAAGAATGAAAGCATATTCTATGCAACAATAGAGAAGTGCATATTCCATGCAATAATGGAAAAACACATATTCTATGCATGTGTAACGAATAGGAAACACATATTCTATGCAAGACAACAACTGAGATATAATGGCATGTTCTATGCGAACCAAACAATTTGAGAGCATATTTTATGCATGATTGGTAATGGGAGCATATTCTATGCATGATTCAAAGACAAATGCATATATTCCATGCATGATTCAAGAGCAAAAGCAATAAGCATGTTCTATGCATAATGCAAGAGCAGAAGCACATTCTATGTAGCTAGAGTAAGAGCATGTTCTATGTGACAGTATAAGTGGAATGCACGTTCTATGCAACAACAAAGAAACACATATTCTATACAACAACAAAAGCATATTCGTCAAAACCAATTCAAGAACAACTTCCGATTTACCTCTCGGAAAGGTTGCAATATGTTCAAAAGGATACATCTTGCTTATGTTAATAAGTGACGAACATTGTGCACTAGAAATGCAGTTCTGAGCTTCCATAGAGGCATTCTGAACTCAATAATGAACAATCCCTTCAATTTTGAAATCCGAGGACACAAAACAGAACCAGGGACACAGAGGAGACCTTTGGAAACCCACTGGCCACCTGCCGGCCACTGGTGTGCCTTGCTGGCCACCAATGTGCCTTGCCGGCCATCGATGGCAGTTCGGGGCAAAGTTGTCTTTTCATGCATGGGCCTTTAAATACAAGCCACTAGGCCTCATTTCCTCACACCCTCTTGACCGAAAATGCACTCTCTCTCTCTCTCTCTCTCTCTCTAGGTGCTTTCCCTCTATGGATCTGAGCCTTTTACGCGTTTTCCAACGCCCCACACAAACTTTATTCGCTAAATCCTTCTAGTTCTCTTTACTTTGAACCGATTGGAATTTGATTTCGACGCTTCTTTCCTCATTTCCACCATTCTAGGCTTATTCCCCTCGAGTTTCTCATGAGTTCTGTGCACTTTTCCCGACTTTGACTTTTCCTTCATTTTCTCTCTCTTAGGGTTGACTTTTTCTAAGTTTCTCCTTTTTTCCTCCATTTTCGACCACTTTCTCATCCGTTTTGCACCTATTTTCAGATGGCGGATGATTTTCTTCATGATGGGGCTCCTCCCGAGCTTCCCCTAGTAGACTTCGAGGCGGACATCGAGGCTGAGCCAGAGTCGTTACCGTTGAGTGTGCGGCCTTTTGATCCAGTGAGGTATCATCCTCAGACACACATATTTCCCACTACTAGAGGCATTAGATGTTTTACTGATATCGCTGACAACGTGCCAGAGGACCTCCTGTTGAGGGAGCCAGAGTCTCATTTATCGCCCATTGCCATTGAGGTACGAACTCTGTTTCTATGCATTTCTATCCTTAATTGTTTGCATTTCTTGCATTGCTTTTATCTAACTGTGTCTCATACACTGCCTTGATCTGATTGCATCTCATGCACTACTTTGATCTGATCACATCTCATGTATTGCCACAGGGTGAGTCTCGTGCCTTTAGGGGCTATGGCGCGACGACTGCTCGAGATTGGTATGACGAGCTCCTAGCTAGAGTTCTTGACATTGTTGATGAGGTAGGCTTCGGCCAGCTTGACTCGGGTTACCACGAGTCGTCCTCTCTTAGGAGCACTGGTGGAGAGGTGGTGGGACACCACCAACTCCTTTCACTTTTCCACCACAGGGGAGATGACGATGACTCGTTACGACTTTGCCATGATCACCGTCTTAGGCGTAGGGGGTGATCCGATCCCTCTTGACCCAGATATGAAGGAGTGAGAGGCAGCCTGGCTCGAGCTGCTTGGGGCACATCCACCAATATGCCGGACGGGCATGATGCGATACACTTAGTTCGAGGAGCGGTTCAGGGGGACCGAGCCCAAGACAATAGAGGAGATAGAGCAGTATGCCAGGGGTTTCTTGATGTTCATCTTCGGTACCACCCTGTTTTCAAACATGTGGAACACCGTGGGCCTGTATTTGCTAAGTGCCTTGGTGACTCTTCCTCGAGTTCAGTTTTACAATTGGAGCGGAGCCGGCCTCACCACATTTGATAGATATATGAGCTCTTCCTCCCATCTGCGAAGGAACTTGGTTGGAGGCTACTGGCAAGCCTGGGAGGTACACTTCTTAGTTCTCTCTTTACACTTTACATTTTCTTCTTAGCATTTCTTGCTTCACATCAGTTCAACACATGTGCTTTCTGCTTTGCACTTTCTGCATCTGCTCATGCTGTAAGCTTTCTGCTTTGCACTTTCTGCATCTGTTTATACTATGTTGATTACATATCTCTACATTCTCCCTGCAGCTATGGGTGTACGCATACTTCCCGACTCTTGCCCAAGAGCCTGTAGATGAGATTCCATTGACGGTCCCCTTTTCTCGAGTATACGACGGCCAGCTTCGCCATAGGACTCGTGAGCCTTTCACGTTTTTTCGTCAGTACTTCGATATGGTAGCGGCACACGAGGTAACTCGAAACACAGTCATTTTTGTTTTACGGCTGTTTAATTCATACATTAGCAACTGAAAGCGACTAATAACCTGTTCATTTTCCATTTCAAATCGCATGGCAGCCCTGGGCCACGATACCGATAGAGCTTCGAGCCTAGTACCATGTGGCTTAGGGCATTTCCCGCTATCATATTCTACTTGAGGGCCCGATTTGGCGAGCCTGGTTCCTAGGCGAGCGCTTCGTGCGCCAGACCATGGGCTTGCCTGCTACGTTTATACCGATGGCACCGCCAGTGTCCATGAGAACGACATACAAGCTATCTGCCGAAGAGGTGATCCAGTTCATGGAAGGCTTAGAGGTAGAGTATTTCCGTGTAGAGGGCGACTACGCAGCCTTTATCCAGACACACTTGATGTTGGCTCTGATCGGTGTTCGCGGGGGTGAGGGAGTGAGAGCTCCTATCGCGAGAGCGAGACGTAGAGCAACCCGGGTAAGCAGAGCCCGTGGCAGAGGGGCTTCCCAGGCGAGGCAAGGGATCGGGTGGCCAGAGCAGCCTACTACACTCACATGTTGGCGGTATACTGGGAAGGCCTATCAGATCCCGATTGAGCCCACAGCAGCCGGCCATAGATACACCAGAGCCCAGGATGCACCTCCGGTATGTACCAAATATTTAGTCTTCTCATCTCTTTCTAATATTTGTTTGTTCTGGACGTTAATCATTCCCAATGCATTTACAGGCACCTCCAGGATATACCGAGGATCTGCTTGAGCTACTAGCCTCATTTGAGGGCATGATATTGAAGAGGGAGGCACTGCTTGGCTTCCATCCCATTCAGGTAATTTCTTCAGTTTTCTTAAATTCCAGTCATCAAATTTCCACTGACACACTAAAACTGACATGAGAACTTTCCCACACTGCATCTGAAATACTGCACTTCCATACTGTATTTATACTCTGTACCTAACTTCAGCATATACTCATTATGCCCCATACTTGTATATGATATCCATACTGTGGCTGACATATGACAACTGTCTTTTCAGGTCCCACCTATACCAGGTGTGCCAGCAAGAGCAGCACCAGGACCAGCAGTGCCTCCTCTGGTAGCAGGGAGAGAGAGATAGGCTCCAACACGCTGCCGAGGTCAAGCTAGGGGCACTCGAGCTGAGAGTGGCCCTTCAGAGCCTATTTTGAGCGATGATGATGCTGAGACTAGCGAGGTTGAGGTGAAAGCGAGTAAGCATTCAGAGTCATTAGAGAGTGGAGATGATGATGTTGGCTCGGGTTCTAAGAGTGGGGATGCTGATGCTGAGGAGGGCTCCAAGGCGGAGAGTGGAGACGGCTTCGGTTCAGACTCTGATTCTGATGCAGAGAGTGGTGCCGATGGAGACAGTGTTGCAGAGTCCTTTTCTCCGAAGAAGAGGACAAAGAGGGCTTCGCGAGCTTGAGGTGACCAACGCTGATTTTCTGTAGTATTTTTTTTTTTGCTTAGCTTCTTTTTGGTTAGTAGCGTTAGCACATTGTACAACTTCGGACAGGTTTTATTTTCTTTAAAAACTTGTACTGCACCTTTTGTACAAAACAACCATGATCAGAATGAAAACCAAGTTTCTTTTGAAAGAGTGTTGTATTTTGCATCATGAGCACCCCATTGCATGAAAAAATGAGATTGAATTTGGTAATGAAAACCGAATACTTGTACTGTCACAACAGTCTGAATCAGGTAACGAACCGATTAACAACTGGCATACAAACAAACCACTATAGTATACATGCATTCAATGCATAAATGGGTCAGAAAATGGGGTTGTGAAGTGCCCCACCTGAACCAACAAAAATCTGGGCAAAACTGACTCTGGGTGATTGACCGGCCGGAGAGAATTTTGCCCACTTTGCTTCGATTCAGTCCAGCTTTGCTCCGGTGCCTGATGGGACCTAAACACTTGGCCAAAATAGACTTAGGGTGGAGAGTAAAGCTCAAATTTCATCTTTTTTTACTAAAGATTTTGTAAAAGAACACAAACTTATTTTCATCATCGCGTAATCAAAAGAAAGCGTCCAAATCTTAAGACCGGTCAAAATGGAGTGTCTACATCTTAGGTATTTGACCCCTAGTGCCTTTGCTTCCCTATTCTTGATTTGTATATGCCTGGGAAGTCAGATTTGATTTCATTGTCTTTAGTCTTACTTATAGAGCTTAAGCTCCTCTTTTCCGGTTGATGATAATGCTTCTTCTCCCAAAACCTTTCTCTTAA
Source organism: Camellia japonica (assembly GCA_030407325.1). Classification (NCBI taxonomy): domain Eukaryota; kingdom Viridiplantae; phylum Streptophyta; class Magnoliopsida; order Ericales; family Theaceae; genus Camellia; species Camellia japonica. The sequence continues at coordinate 53,778,629 of JAPPVO010000010.1, read as the reverse complement.
AGCTATAGCTATCAGAGACGACATATGATGGAGTGATGATTACGGTGCATGAATCAGATCGTGTTTTGGTGGCTCAAGAACACTCCTAACCTCTAGATTTAGGGTAAATTTTGGAGCTATACGTGGGATGACTTTTTGTTGGATTGAGTTTGGGCATGTAAAAGTTGGATCTCCTTTTGAGAGGGAAGAGGTATATATAGGTGAACAAGACTTGGGAGGCAAAGGGTATGTACTTAGTGTGCAAGCCAAATCTTATATCTATATACCAAGGTCATATATTGCCTTGCCAAAACTAAAAAGGGAAAGAAATTTTGCAAAAATTGGTCTGCACGCTTACAGATAGGGATGTGTGGAACCAAGGTATTGTAACATATGTGGCTAGCCACTATATCTGCCTTAAAGGGAGGTCTTCAGTTCCGTTATTAGGAGTGAAATGAGAAGTAAAATTTAAGGTTGCGTTTGGTAGAATTTTGTAAATATGATTTGAGAATATGAGTTGTATTTTGAGTTTATGAGTTGTAGAATTATGATTTAAGTGTAAAAAATTTGTTTGGTTATGGTTTTTGAATAGAATGTTGAATTGAGTTTTCAATTGAGTGTAGAATTGAGTTTTGAAAGTTTGATTTGATATGTGAAATAAAAAAATTTGTTTGGTTATGAGTTTTGGAAAGAGTTTCAAAACTTAATTCAAATTGTTATAACTCATAACAAAACACACTACTTTCATACTATTGAAAATTCTGATCAACACTCATAACCAAACTCTTTTTAAAATTCAATTAAAAAAATTTATTATTAACAGAAAATAATATTAATCAATTTTTTAATTGAAAATACTACAAAGGAAATAAATTTTTTTCAAAATAAATATTCAAAAAATTTAAATCATAAATATTTAAATAATTTTAATAATCTAAAAAATTTAATAAGTAAAAAAATAAAATAAATATTCAAAAAATTTAAATCGTAAAAATTTAAATAATTTAAATATTCAAAAAAATTTAATAATTTAAAATGTTAATATTTTAAATTTAAAAACAACTCTACACTCAAATCGTAACCAAACACATAAAACAAAATTCAATTAAGAAATTATTTTTAAAACTCATAACTAAACACATAACTCGAAACTCCATACTGCTTTCACAACTCTGCACTCAAGTCGTAACCAAATACATAACCAAAAAAAATTAAAATATTTAAAAATATTTTTATAAAATAGAGTTTGAATTTATTTTTATAAAATATTTTAAATTTTAAAAAATTGAAATCGTAATATTTTGAAATTAAAATATTTAAAAATATTCAAAAAATTAAAGAATTAAAAAAATCGTAACATGTTTAAATATTAAAATATTTAAAATCTTAACAAAATTAAAATATTTTTAAAATATTTAAAAAATTTTAAAAATTAAAATATTGATTTGAATTGAGTTTTGAAAAGAATTTTGAATTATGTGTTTGGTTATGAATTTTAAAAAGTAATGATTATGTTTTGAATTGAGTTTTGAAAAATTGATGTAGAATTATGATTTGAAAGTTCAAAACAAACAACACACTCAAATCAATGAGTGAAATTATAATTTGAGAAACTTAACAAACGGAAGCTAAATGTTTACAAGGAGAGGTGAGAGTTAAACTTCTCTAATATATTAATTTAACAACTAATTACTTACTTTCGTCAATAAAAAAAATAAAATAGTAAGAATGTGCGAAGCTGCATGTCGGGAGTTACGGTTGTAACTTTTTATGACAACTGTGAACCCGCTTTTACGACCGTCTAACTCAAACGTGCAGTTTGTCCCAAGACATGCGGTTTCATGTTTTTGGCATGTGCCCACTTAGGCCGAGTTTGTGAAGTCTCAAAAAAAAGTTAAAAGGTAAAAAAATTATTTAAAAAATTAAAAGGTTATCACTATTTATCAAAAAGTTAATAGTTACGGCTGTATAATTTCTAATACTAATTTTTTTTACACATTAATTTATATAATTTTTTAATACACATTTTTCTATAAAAAGTCAAAAAGTTAACCCAAACATTTATATTTTCAACTTCAACTTTTTAATCTAAAAAGACAAAAAGTACACTTATTTAGGACACCCCAAACAACCGCTTAATTTAGACTGCAATCCTTGTTTTGAGCGGTTTTGTTTACTATCCATGCATCCAATCAACCTTTAATTGTAGTTTTTTAAGAGAAAAACTTATTTTAGATATTTTTATTAATGGGTTGTTTGGGGTGTCCTAAATAAGTGTACTTTTTATCTTTTTAAACTAAAAAATTAAAGAAAAAATATGGATGTTTGGGTTAACTTTTTGATTTTTTATAAAAAAATGTGTATTAAAAAATTGTATAAATTAGTATGTAGGGAAAAATTAGGATTGGAAATTGTGCAGCCGTAATTTTTGACTTTTGGTGAATAGTTTTAACTTTTTAACTTTTTGAGTAACTTTTTAACTTTTTGACTTTTTATAAACTTGCCAAATTTGGCCTAAATATCGGCGACTCATGGTTGGTCGGATGTACGAATTACCATTCTCCTAACACTTTGAAAACATTGTTCTTGCTTAAGACCAAAAAATATTTTGAAAACTCGGGTTCAATTTTGGAGGTTAATCCAGAAAGTCTATTAGGAGTTCAAGAGCACCGTTGCACTAGAAATGTGACATTTTCATCTTTGGAAAATACTTGAGAGTATCAAAATCTTGCGACCAGTCAAAATATATTAAAATGAGATTTTTTTTTTTTTTTTTCAAAATTGAAATTGATTAAGTTTGGCTAAACAAAATAAGTGCACTTATTTCATCTTTTTATCTTTTTTGGATCACATCAATCAGCATCTCCTCTCTACTTTTTCTACACATAATACAATAAAAGTCAAAAAGTGCACTTATTTAGTCTTCCTAAACTTGGCCTTATTTGATCCAGCCATGTCACAAAAATATTGCATTAATTAGTTATATTTCTTGAAAACGATACAATAAATAAGTTAATTTTATTTATTTATTTATTTTTATAGGCGAAAGTTAATTGTTAGTTGTTAGATTAGCACCAATAGAAATAAGCATCCCCACCCTTACAAAGCATCAGGTGCTTACCTCCCCCTTGAGACTAAACTCTTTAAGAGAGTCATGGTGACCAATTAAGTTAGACCTAATTTGTTAATAAATAAGATAAATTTATGCAAGCTTAATTAGTATTATACATCTTAAAATTCAATAAAGTAAGATTTAAGTGATATAGTTGTTCAAATTTTATTTGGTACTATAACTTTCGATTTTGTTTAATATTTTTCTTGTTGTAAATTGAATTTTACTCAACTATAAAGCAACTAAATCATATTTTCAGTATTTATAATATTATTTTTTAACTTGATCTCTGTGACTAAATTTTATGATATAATTTTTGTAATTTTATATAAACAGAATTTATGTGGATATTAACAGATAAAAATTATAAGTACTTTGTTATTTTAATTATTGGAAAAATTTGTGAAAATTCCATTTTAATGAGTGTGTATGTCATTAAGTTCAAAGATTGCTTTATTTGCAAGTTTTTTTTTTTTTAGTTTTAATTTTTTATTTTTATTTAACTGTCACTAAATCGCAGCCAAAAAATCTCCGGAGGTAACTAACGACGATTGATGATAGTACTGATATCGACAGATAAGTAGATTAATTAAGTGGATATATAAGTGATGGGTGAATAGATTGATAACACGTAGATAAATATATTAATGATAAACAAATAAATAAACATAATAATAATCTCTCAATTTGTTTATTATTATTGTGATTAGGCATAATTACTCATTTTAAGAATTCGATAAACTCAACATGCACGCACACACAACAACAACAATTTCTAAATAATAAAGAGTTATGTTAGGAATTTTAAATAAATTATCAAATTTTTTACTAAATCTTTAACTTGAGTATAGGACACACATAATTTGTATGAATCTCACACCTATACAAAAAATTTCATAAAAAATTTGATAATTTATTTACCATCGATAGCATTTTCCAACAACAAAAACGAAAGTAGCAGCAAAACAGATTGCCTCATACTAATAAGCCATCTATGAGTTAGATCGGTTTCTCATGCAAGCCTCGACAACCCATCTCTCAAACATCTGTCACCGCCCATTCCACGCGTCCACTCCTTCATCCCTTTAAATTTACACCTCTTCATCACTCCCTCTTCATCACTCTCTCTCTCTCTCTCTCTCTCTCTCTCTCTCCCTCTATCTAGTAGTGTTCCCTCCCTCCCCTACACCGCCCTCCATGGCTGAGCAGCGCATTCAAGACTACCAACAAAAAGCCACCGACAACTTCAAGGGCTTCCTCCCTGAAAAGGGTCCCTCCAAGTCTCAAATCCTAGCAGTGGTCACCCTCCTCCCTGTTGGAGGCTTCCTCCTCCTCCTCTCCGGCCTGACTCTCACCGGAACACTCATAGGCCTCGCCGTCACCACCCCGCTTTTCGTCATCTGCAGCCCAGTTCTCGTCCCCGCCGCTCTCACCGTTGCGTTGGCCGTAGCCGGTTTCTTGACTTCGGGAGCTTTTGGAATCACCGCTCTGTCATCTCTCTCGTGGATCATCAACTATATACGTAGATCCCGCATGCCGGAGCCCATGGAGTATGCAAAGCGGCGCGTGCATGACACCGCGGGTCAAATGGGCCAGAAGACTAGGGAAGTGGGCCAGAAGGCCCAGGAATCTGTCCGAACATAAGGCTTTCAAGGAAGTGTGCTTTTTTGGGCCCATGGCCCATTTGAGTATATGCATATGATTAATGGGGTGTCTAGTTTATGTCTCTTTTAATTGCTGCTTTTCGTTGGGGGGTGGCACAATGTAATAAAATGGATGGTGTGAGTGAGTAGTCATGAATTGTCCACGTTGATATGATATGGTGTGCTTTTTAATTTGGAGTCTTTGAATAAATATTTGTTGTTTTGATATGATGATATGTACTACTTTTAATTTGGTGTCTTCGAATAAATATTTGTAATTTAAGATTTGTCATTTGTCAAATAGATTTTTGATTACTTACTTTCTGAGTTATGAGAATTTCTCAATTTTACAATAATTGAATTAGTTCAATTGTCACAAGGCAAATTATTTAAAAAGTTAGGAGATTAATCTGACAAAATAGATAATTTTTTTTTCATTATAGTGCTTTACTCATGAGCTAATAGTCGATTTCAACTCACCTTGCATGTGGCGTGGCATCCTAAGACGGCAGGTTGTTGGTCGCAAAAGGATGTCACGGCAGAATAATGCTACATATCATGAAAAAGCAGAGTGATGCTATGTATCATGAAAAAAATATCATGTAAGTGATCATGAAAGATTCTCTACCGTTAGATTACACATAAAAAAACACCACACACTAATCAAGAGATGAAAAATCTTCATGAAGCATTTTATAATATTTTTTTCATCATCTCTAATATTATTCCGCCAGATTGGTCCCAAATAGTTCAACGCACACTCGGTACCTTTGCGCGCATGCCCGTCCATGCTTTCAGGTTGGTGGGCTTCAAGTAAAGCTTTGGGGCTTCAAGTAAAGCCTTGGGCGCTTTTGTGTAAATTTTTTTATTATTGGGATTTAGTGGATTATGTGCGCCCATGCTTTCACGTTGGTGGGCTTCATGTAAACCTTTGGTCGCTTTTGTGTAATTTTTTTTATTATTGGGATTTAGTGGATTATTATTATCACTCTTCAAATATGTAAGATCTGTCCTTGTGTTGTAATCTATAAATGACTTCAAATACTATTATGAAAGGGCAAGGTGTGCTAGCTATGTGTCTTTCTGTCCAAACTAGGCTTCATGTGAGCAATCCCTACCAAACTAGGTTTCAAGTGAGCAACCCAAGGGCAGGGCAGGTTTTGGGCATTGACCTTTGGTCACTTCTGCGTAAATTTTTATTATTATTATGATTTATTGGATTACTATTATGAATCGTCAAATATGTGAAATGCGTCATTGTGTTAGAATTTGTAAAATGTGTACAGTGTAGTAAAAGACAAAAAAAGAGAGAGAAGAGGACAAATTAGAGCTCTTTTAGAGCTTCTTTTTTAGAGGTATGGATTAGTTTTCGGCTTAAAATATCATTAAGAAAGGGGTAGGTGTGCTACCTATATGGCTTTCCGCCGCCCAAATTATACTACAAAAAATTAATATTTTAGAGGCTAAAATTGAGAAAGAAAATTATTTTTTAAGGACTAAATATTTTTGTTACGAAAAGTGTTTTTATTATATTTTTAACAACAAAAATTGAACATTAGTAATGAATTATTATCCTTTTGAGATCAATTTTTTTGTCTCAAAAAATAAATCATTTTGGGACCAAATTATTTGTCCCCAAAAGTCTATATATTAATGACATTTGCAAAATGTTGTCGCTAAAAGTCTTGTTTTTTACTTTTCAGGGCGATTTGTTAGCGACTATCCTCACAATGATAGAAATTACTTTCTAAATGCCTTTTGTAACAAAATTTTTACTTTTAGAGATTAAAAAATTTGGTCTCTAAAATTCTTATATGTTGTAGTGTTAAGCTTCAAATGAGCAACTTCGGGGCGGGTTTTGGGAATTAATCTTTGGTCACCTTTGCGTAAATTTTTATTATTGAGATTTATTGAATTATTATTATGACTCTTCAATCATGTGGGATGTGTCCTTGTGTTGTAATCTGTAAATAGTTTAAAATGCTATTATGAAAGGGCAAGATGCGCTACCTATATATCTTCTCGCCCACACTGAGGGTTGGGTTGGAATGTTTTAAAAAAGTACACTTTTTGACTTATTGGTTTATATGGGTTGGGTTTGGGTTGGGTTTGATGTGATGTGTTAGAGAGGTGATGTGATTTAAATAAGATGATGTGACTTAAATAGGATAGTGACTTTTTGACTTTTTGTATTATTTAGGTCATGCCAAACTTGGCCTGAGTTTCAAGTGAGCAACCCAGGGACGGGATTAGGGCATTCAAAGGGGTTCGAGTGATTATTTGATGATCTTGGAGTATTAATTTATACCATTTATCACTTACACTTGTCAAGTTATTTCTCAAAATGTCAATAAAAAATATTAAGTCTTACTATTTTAACTAACGAATATCAAGTGGAAACACCACATGAATTTGCTCTAAGAGCAAAAACTAATTTCTTATTTCTTTCTTTCCCATTATACCCTTTTCCTTAGGGTAATTGTTGGGCATTGGTGTTTCCTCTCTATTATGAGCATTGGTGTGTCAGTGAGAGTTGATTGTTCAGCTTATATGTGTGTTGGGTTATGATTATTAGTTGTAGTTTTTTATATTATAAATAAATAAAACAAATAGTATCTCAATTTTATAAAGCCTGCAATAAATTATCAAAATTAATGCTTATAAAAATGCTTAGTAGCCTGAAAAGGAGGGGCTCGAATGGTCGAATTAGTGCCTGGACGACTGGTTGGACATCCGCCCGGACGACCGGGTGAAAACTTGTCTACCGTAGTTGTTACCTTTGTTGACCGCGTCTGTTAGCTCCTTGCCGGACGATTGGCCGAACGACAGGCTAGACGTCCCGCCCAGATGACCGGCAAGGTGAATTTCGAGCCATTCGAGCCAACCTCCTTTTTGGGCTACCAAGCATTGCTCTAATGTTTATAAGTTAATAAAATTTCAAAACATATTTTAATTATTTTAATTTAAAATATGGTGTAAATCTTTTATATCATTAATTATGAAATAGACTTTCTTTTTTAATTGAGAAAAATACACATATCGGTTGTGCTTTAAAAAAATAATTATTAATATATGAAAAATTTTATGTGTTTAATAATTAAAATTTGAAAAATTTATCATTAATTTAAAAAAAATAAAAAATCAGAACACCTACTGATATGTTATTCTCCTTTTTATTTTAGGGAAAATTTCATTTTACCCTCTTATAGTTTGGGATTAGAGCATTTTACTCCATGTGATTTAAATATAAGTAAATTCTGGACTAGTTTGTAACTGTTAGATTTTTTATTCAAATAGACAGAATGTAGATTACACACACTTTGCTCAATTATGCATGGCTGCATTTTCTCTTTTCCCACCAAAAATGATTTGATAAAAAGACATAAATGACCCTAGCTATTCTATCTCCATCTTCTACATCTAAACCCTAATAAACAAAAAGTCTAGGCGCATGACCAAATATAGATCTGAACGCAAAATTGTGCATCCAATCATCCGATCGGACGATCGCTCGGACGATTGACTAGAGCTTGTTGACTGCGGCTATCATCTTGGCTAGAGCTTGTCAACCACGACTGTCATGGTGTCGACCGCAGCTGTCAAGATCTCTTACGGTCGTCCGAGTAGACATTCAAGCGGTCGCCCGGTAGAATAGTTTCTGTGTTTGGTTTGTAGTATTGTTGCCCTAATAAATACTCAAACTCTAACCATCTGACTTTACTTTTTCCAACTCTCTATATATTTATATATATATATATGTGTGTGTGTGTGTGTGTTTACATACATAAATAGTTTTCTTCTTGTTAAATTTTAAGGACCTACAGCTAACAATGTTGGTTGGTGAACCGAAACAACAGAAGATCATGGCCCCTGACGAGGACTTTATTGACCTTGAGGACATTATGAAATGAATGCAAGTCAGATTCATAGGATGACACGTGCATCTTGTTCAAATTCAGTCAAAGTGCAGCACTCCGTACTTCTTGGTATAATGGAATTATATTTGACTCTTTGATTATCATGATAGAAAACATTCTTAGTCAATATTTGTGACTTGGTTGAGATGTTACCGTAGTGGTTGGGCGAGATTGGATCAAAAACTCCAAATTCGAATAGTTATTATTGAGTATTCTTCACTCTTTTATCATTTTCTCTCTCCACACTTTGAATCTTGATGTGAGGCTAGAACTATTGAAAAACTTACTTGCGGAGCTTCAATTTGGACACAAGATTGACCCTAAACAGAGTACGAACGAGAGAGTTATGCATGTTTGAAGTTTGCGAATCTGTGCTATGTGCATAGTTCGCTCGAGCGCAACTTTCACTACTTGAGCAATCTATAGACCCTTCTAGCTCTATTTTTTCAAAATTTTCTGAGATACTAGAAGCCTCGATTCACCACTTGAGCGCACTTTTGACCGCTCGAGCATTCTGTCTAGAATCAGATCTTTAAAAGCCACTTTTTGGGTCAAATCTCTTCACTTTTCACTCTCTTCCCTCTTTTCACCATTTTTCAATTTTCAAGCTTTTTAACCTTGATTTCATCTATTTCTGATCATGTTGGACCCCTCGTTCCATATACCAAAATGTAGAGCTTGATGAGCGCTTCCATTTAATTTGAGCGGATTGTCGTTTCGTTGCGGGCGATTTTTGGGTTGTCTTCTCTTTGTTTCAAGAGGTAGGGATTTTTTTGCTCATCTTCAATACCTTTTCATAGATAGGCATGTGGTAGTTTTTATTGCATTTAAAAATATGTTTGTTAAGAGACTTTCCAAAAGCATGAAAGGGGATTTGGAGTTTGAGTTTTGGGAGTTGAAATTGTATGATTGTTGGTTGATTTGGTATGTTGGGAGGTAGTTCATCATGTCTATGTTGATTGTAGCAAAAAGCTCTAATTTATTATTAAGAATTAATAAACAAAAGGGATAAAGTTGGGTAATAATTGGGTTATGTGTTATGAGATTGAATAAATGCTTATGAGATTTAACAAATGGTTTTGAGGATTGAATTAATGTTTTGGTTGCTAAAATGGATTAACTAGGCCTAGTAATTGTTCTGATGTGTTGCGTTGAGTTGGGTTGAAGTTGTATATCTTAAAGAGGGTTTTATAAATGGAATAGAGGTTTTGACAAAGGTGTTGGGGCTTTTGGAACAATGGGTTGGGTTTGGTAACAAAAATATGTTGGTAATTCTTTTGGTTTAATGAAATGGAAAATGATTGATTTGAATGGTGGAATTAGTTGTGAAATCGAGTTATAAGATTCTTGTATTTAAATGTTAGAGGTTTTGTCCTTGGTCATTGGTAGAGGATGACATCGTCGTTATTGAATATATTATGAGTATGTAATGCACTTGTGTGGTAGCTATGTGATCTAACATGTTGTGATGTAGTTGGAGGTTTGTTTCTCTCCGATTAAGCCGATAAAGCGTGGCGCCCTGATAGAGGTTCCTCTCCCTTCTGGTTTACACCCTGTAAAGTGTAAAATTGAGGTTCGTTTCTCTTCAGGAGGCCGGTAAAGCATGGCACCTTGAGATAGGTTCCTCTCCCTTCCAGTTTGCGCTCGGTAAAGTCTGACCTTGGGGTTGTTCCCCTCCGGGTGAGGCCGGTAAAGGGTTATGTGTTATGTAGGTTGTATCATTTGCCATCCGTGCTGTAGGCCAGTGGAAATAGAAGTATGTATTACGTTTAGTTATTTAAATTTAGAAATATATATTTCTCGGTATCCTGTTGTAGCTTGACTTTTCCGTGCCCCCTTTCGGAGAGCTCGAATTGGTCTTACAGTTCGGACTCCTGTCACGGTTCTGAATCTAATCTCACAAAGTACAATGTAAAACTGATAAATCACCAAATAGTCCAAATCCGGCAATTGGTTTTGAAAAATCAATTTTGAATCAAAAAGTGCCAAATATGGACTGCATTCCAGATTTCAGAGTCGCCACCTAAATATTTTGTTTTTGGGAAATTTAGGAAATCTTGACTCCCGCCTAAGGCCATATGTCCGTCATCACCAAAGTTGCCTAGGCTCGGGAACTTGGGTACCAGAGGGAAAGGTCCTGAAATGAGCACCCCCGCTCACCCCATCGAAGGATCGGCCTCTACTACTCATGATATGTTGTTTTGAAAACACATGTGTTCTTATTCCGGTTATTTAGCTAACTTACTATGTGATGCACACAGTATACAAGTATAGACTAGATCGCTTAAATTGGAACAAAACAATTCAATATTTGTTTTCAAAAATGGCTTGAATTTGCCACCCTCAAGTGGGCTTAAAACATGATTTGCCACTCTCAAGTGGGCTTAGAACGCACATTTTGATGAATTGTTCCAATTCAAGCAATGAAGCCTTCATCCACAGGCATTCATGCAGTTAATCACTTAAGCACATAGCCTCATGGCAAGTATGCTATCATGGAAACACTCACACTCATGCAAGGATGCTAAAGCATAAACACTTACAGTGTACTCCAAGCCAAAACAGAAGCTAGTACCTGAGATCGGGATATCATCAGTTGAGAGTAAGGGAGGAGGATATTCCGAAGACGACATTCTGAACGCGGTATGACCATTATGAGTTTCTAGTGATGCCTTTTGGGCTAACCAATGCACCGGCTGCATTTGTGGATTTGATGAACCGAATCTTCCAAGAGTTTTTAGACCGTTTTGTAGTCGTCTTCGTGGACGACATCTTGATTTACTCACTCTTTGAGGAGGAGCACGAGGAACACTTACGAGTCGTGCTGGAATTACTTAGATCCCACAAGTTGTATGCTAAGTTTAGAAAGTGTGAGTTCTGGCTGAAAAAGGTTAAGTTCTTAAGCCATGTGGTATCCAGGGAAAGGGTGACGTAGATTCATCCAAGGTAGATGCAGTGCAAGATTGGGCACAACCTAAGAATGCATTTGAGATCAGTAGTTTCCTCGAATTGGCCGGGTATTATCGGAGATTTGTAAAGGATTTCTCTAAACTAGCTTCACCTTTAACTAAGCTGACAAGGAAGGGGGTTAAATTTGTGTAGGATGAGACTTGTGAGAAGTCGTTCCACGAACTTAAGGTTAGACTTATCACTGCTCCAGTTTTGATTATTCCAAAGAGGGGTTCAGGTTATTCAGTGTATTGTGATGCCTCACGGGAAGGTTTGGGTTGTGTGTTGATACAAGAGGGGAAATAGTAGCCTATGGCTCACGGCAGTTGAAAACAAATGAGAGAAATTACCCTACTTACGATCTAGAATTAGCAGCGGTGATTTTTGCCTTAAAAATTTGGAGGCATTATCTGTATGCCGAGAAATTTGAGGTGTTTTCTGATCACAAGAGTCTGAAGTATCGGTTTACTCAGAAAGACTTAAATTTGAGGCAGAGACGGTGGATGGAGTTTATAGAGGATTATGATTTTGAGTTACATTATCATCCAAGAAAGGCTAATGTTGTAGCAGATTCCTTGAGTCAGAAATCTATTAGTAGTGTGGCTTGTATCGCCATTCGAGAATGGAAGATATTGGGTGCTCTTGGGGAGTTTGAATTGCATCTTGTCGAGTCCGTCGAATCTGCGGCTTTATTTGCGTTGGTTGCCCAACCTACACTTGTGAGTCGAGTGTTAGAAGCGCAGAAAAGTGATCTTGAAGTAGAAACCATCAGGAAGAAGATTTCCAATAGAAAAGTGGAGAAGGGCTTGAATGTGTATCCCGACCAGAGTGTGAGATACCGTGACCATTTGTTCGTACCGGAGTCTTGCCGAGAGGAAGTACTCTGAGAGTTTCACCATCCATGCCTTGCGGTGCATCCGGGCGGCACAAAGATGTATCATGACCTTAGTCGCCGGTTTTGGTAAAGGGGTATGAAGAAGAATGTAGCTGTGTTTGTATCAAAATGCCTTGTCAACAAGTGAAGAGCATTAGAGGCTAGCGGGTTTGTTGCAACCCTTGCCTATAGCTGAGTGAAAGTGGGAGCATGTCATGATGGATTTTGTTGTGGGCCTTCCGAGGACTCAACGGGTAGTGATGCCATTTGGGTGGTAGTTGGCCGGTTGACCGAGTTTGCGCACTTCTCACCTATGCGCTTGAGTGATTCGGTAGACTATCTTGCCAACTTGTATATCAGGGACATAGTGAGATTGCACAGGGTCCCTGTGACGATCATTTCGGATAGAGATCTGCGTTTTACGGCCCGGTTGTGGCAGAGCCTGCAGGGTGCCCTAGGCACTAGGTTGACCTTTAGTACTGCGTGTCATTCTCAGACTGAAGGGCAGTCCGAGTGTACTATCCAAATCCTTGAGGATATGCTTCAAGGTTGTGTCCTTGACTTCAAGGAGTCGTGGGAGAGGCACCTGCCCTTAGTAGAGTTTGCCTATAACAACAGTTTCTAGTCGAGTATCGGCATGGCACCATTCGAGGCCTTGTATGGCCAACCTTGTAGATCTCTAGTGTATTGGGCCGAGATGGGTGATGCACCTTTGTTGGGCCCAGAGTTGGTTCGGGAAACAACAGAGAAAGTTGCACTTATCCGTAAGAGGCTAGTTCCAGCCCAAAGTCACTAGAAAAGTTATGCTGATCGTAGGAGGAGACCCTTGTCTTTTGAGGTGGTTGATCATGTCTTTTTGAAAATATCACATAGGCGGGGTTTGATGAAATTCGGGAAAAGTGGAAAGTTATCCCCTCGATTTATTGGCCCTTTTGAGATCCTTGAGCGGATTGGAGAAGTTGCCTATCGTTTGGCGTTGCCGCCACAACTTTCCAAAGTGCATGACGTCTTTTATATTAGTATGCTTTGGAAGTATGAGCCGAATCCATCGCACGTGTTGGATTGGACCAACTTGGAGGTAGATGAGGATGCCTCATATGAGAAGATGCCAGTGAGAGTCTTGGATAGACGGGACCAAGTCTTGCGAGGCAAGACAATTCCCTTGGTCAAAGTATTGTAGAAACATTATGGGGTTGAGGAAGCAACTTGGGAACGAGAATTGGAAATCCGTGAGAAATATCCGGACTTATTTGTTGATGTTTGAACATATGATGAGATTTTAGTTTTGTTTATGAACTACAAAGACATTGTATATGTTTTTAATTATGAGAACATTTCTATATGTTAAATATTTTTCGGAAATGCAAGTTTAATATGAACATTTTATATGTTATTAAAATTTTGGAAATGCGAATTTGTCATAAACATTGATTATGTCTTGGAAATATAAGGTATACATATTGAAATTGGTTGAAAATTTCGGGAAATGCATATTGGTAATATATGTTGAGATGTATATTGTGGATTTATTCCTTTGTGAAAGGATTGAATGGCCGGTAGGTGGGTCATGGTGAGGAGAATTGAATTATATTCATTTTGAAAATTGGCTAAACTTGGTTTTGAAATATGATTTGTAATTTCGGGGACGAAATTCCTTAAGGGGGAAAATTATAGCGATTCCGGTTTTGACCCGACCTTTGTTGTTTACCGGACTCGGGTCTTGTGGTTTAATATTGTTATATATGTCTTTTCCTCCTTTTTCCTATTTGAATTTGAGTTTTGGAATGCCTTGGACGTGTTTGGAACAGGTTGGTTGCTTGTTGGTCTAGAATGTTGTTGCCCAGAACTTTTGGTCTTTCGCTCGAGCGAGCCTTCTTGCACTCAAGCGGGCTTTCCAAACACTCAGTACTTTGCACGTTTGTAAAATACTAAAGGAGTGAGTGTAGGAAGGGGGCCACACGTGCAGGAAGGGGGCCGTACGTGCGGGAGGTGAGGCCGCACGTGCAGGAAACAGGGGAAGTCCTGGGTTGGCTACTGTATAATATACAAGTGCGGAAGCAGGTGCAGGGTAGGGGTGCCGCATGTGCGGGAGTCACTGATGTCTGAAAATCTACTTTTCTTTTCTTCATTGGGTTGTGTGTATACCACTTTGGACTTATTCACCAAAAAAAAAATTTAAAAAAAAAAAAAAGTGTATACCACTTTTTGTATATCTCTCTACAAACCCATTTCCCCTCATTCTCTCTACACTTCCTTACACCAAATTAGATCAAAACCTTAATTTCTTTAAATCCATTAGAGTTTTGCCCATAGTTCCTTCATCAAAGTTGAAGAACTTTTCGAGGGCTTCGTTGTGTGCAGTGGAGATCGCATTTCAACACCGTTGGATTTGGAGCTTTCACCTCTTTTTCCTCCAAGAACTTGAGGTAGAGATTTTCTTAGAGTTATATATATGTTTTTGCAAGATTTAGTTGATTTTCGAAATTTCTTTTGATAGCATTAAAACTTGGTTGTTAACTCAAGAATGTGGGTGGTTTGAGAGTGGATTTCCTCCTTGTTTCCTTTAAAAATATTTTCTTGAGGGTTTTGAACTATATTGACTGAAAAAAAGAATGTTTTTGAAGAAATCTTTCCAATTGATTTGGTGTGTACAGTTGTGGTGAGAAAACCTAGAGATTTGGGGATTTTGAGAAGTTGTTGACAATCCATGGATGACATTGTTATTATATTATCCTTTTGTGCCAAAATGAATAAGTGAATGGAGGATTTCTCATCTCTATATATATATATAAATGATGAATTTCATGAAATATGAAAAGTGGTGATTTTGGGAGTTGTTGTATGAGGCCCCTAACCTTTGTAAAACCTATTAAATCCTTGACTTTTGAATTATTTCAATAAAGACCCTCCAATCCTTATTTGTCTTCAATTCTAGTTATAGAATCGAGCATGCACGTCAACCGAAAACTTGAAAACCCTGATTGAACCGGGAACTCAGGAACCATTTCTAAACCCTAATAATAATTAAATAAATTTTCCCTAGTATAATTCGTTGTTTAATTCAAAACAGAGAAACTTTAACTTAATTAAATTTTCAGACCTTAAATATATTAAATACTACACTTAATTAAATGTTCATATTCATAAATCAAGACTTTGGCCCTCATATTCTTCTTGAATCACATGTTGACCCCAAACTAGTATCATTCCATACATATACATATATATGTATATATACTTGTACCTTTCTTAGATAACTAATTTTGTACACAAAATTTGTTCATATATATATATATATATATAATCAACAAAAATCTCCCCAAATCTAACACATGGCTAGCCATCACCCTCTCTAGGCTACAATCATAGATACTTTAGAGACAAATTCCTTAAATCATGGAAAAAGTATCATTGGTACCCCCAAATCAAGGAAAGTTGTCTTGTACTTGTAACTATCTTGGTTCTACTTAAGCCTAACTAGATCATGCCTTAATACATGATTAGGTTCCCTAATGATCCCTCATTCAATTACATTCCAACTAAATACATCTCAATTCCATTCCATTCCAACCAATGGGCAAAATGGACCTTTTGCACCAATTTTCCTATAAAAGGAACCTCACCCTTAGCATTTGCACACAAGAACAACACTTATACACACCTACACATTCAGTTAAGAGAAACAAAGAAGAGGAAGAGAGAGAGGAGGGTGAGATTGGTGGAGGATAGGAGAGAAAGAAAGTTTGCTAACAATTCAATCAAGCCTCAAGTAAGCCACAACACAACTCTCTCTTTCATTTTCCTTTTCAAATACATGTTATTAGAAGTTTTAAATGGTATTTTCAGATGTGTTTTGATGGTATTCTCATGTGTAAAAATGAAAGAAGTTGAGCCTTAATTCTACCCTTCTTGTATTTCTCTTAATCGGTATAAGACTACATTTTTCCATATCAATCTCTCATAATTTCCAAAGGCACACTGTAGACACCCCATTTTTGACCGTCCTCAAGACTTGGACGTCACCATTTGAACACTCGGTGATCATCCATGTTCGTGTTCGTTTTGAGTTCTCGGAGGTCCTGGCCGCGCGCCTTGCCTCAAGACCTCTCAACTTGACTGTTTTGTGCATTGGTTGTGGACCAAGCATTTGTGTTTCTGCTTTGAGGGAAAAGAGTGGCTTATTTTCCATTTCCTTAACCCACCGGCCATGGTCTGAGGTCACCGGCCATGATTTCTTACTACCGGCCAATTATATTGGCCGACCGGCACTGTATTTGGTCGGCCGGCCATGTGTGTTGGTCGACCGGCCCCTTTGTCTGGCTGAGACCTTTTCTTTGCCTTTTTCAGGCATTGTGCATGCCAGCTGCGCCAGCTGGTGAGCACAAATCCTGCCCTCCATACACGTGTATGGAGGGATTTCATCCTTACACTTAGCTTCCTTTGGAAGCTTGGATTTGCATTGTCTATAAGAGGAGGGCCTCCCCTACCTTTCCACGGGTTGAACAATCTGAGATATAAGATATATATCCTTCTCTCTCTATATCTCCCTCTCTCTCTCTCTATATTTGTGTGTGTAATAGTGTTCTAAAGGGGTTTTTGTTCTTAGTTTTGCACTAAGACACCTAGTGTTACACTATACTTTGGTTGTTGAGGTTTTAAGGGGTTGATTTTAGAGTTTTTAGTTGGTTTTTTTTTATCAAAAGGAGGTACTGGACTTGGTGTTCTTGAAGTGTTCTTCAAGGGTAAGAACTTACCCTTTTATTCTCCATTTTTACTTAAGGTTTTAAACCTATTTGCATATTGTTTCGAGCTTAGTGTATAACTGATAAACGTTCTGTATTTTCATGCTTGTTATAGTAGCTTAAGGTCACTTTGGTGTTTGGGGTTGTTTACCCCCTCTTAGGCCTTGTTTGGCCTCTTTTTGTGACCTTCTTCTTGAGCTTTGGAACCCTTTTATTTCGACCTTCTCACCACTGAAATCCAGAGGATTTTTAGTGGTGGAGAAGTGGTTTTGAGGTCTTGTATAGGGGAGGGACACCCCTCTCCCCTTGTGACTTATTTGCTTGCATTTAGGGCTCATAAAGGTAGCATGTTTGCACAGCTTTATTTGGCTCCATTTCAGAGGGTATTTGGTGTTGTTTTATCATGTTAGACCTCTGTTTCATGTTGGTTCGATGGCCTATTGTATGTATCATGCACTTGCTTTGTAATCCCCTCTTTTTTTATAACATGTACCATGCATTTAGACCATCATGCTTGCATGTTTTAGCTTGAATTCATGAAGCTTTTAGCCATGTTGTAACATGTTTAAGCTCTGTTTGGTGTTGATTCAGTCATGTTTGCCATGTTTTGTATAGCCACCATGTATCCTAGCTTGTTAGCTTTGAGTGTACGAGACATGAGCATGCTTCATTTGGGTTATTTTAGTGATTTGGAATCACTTATCATGCCATTTCAGTCCATACTCCATGCTTGTATGCTTGCGTTTACCCTCCTTTCAATGCCTTGAAGAGTTGTTCTTTTGTGCCTTAAAGTAGGTCATTGTGCATGCCTCTTTGTTTGAGTCCTTGGGCTGCCATATCAGTGGATTTTGGGGCCCCTTTTGGCATATTGTAGCTCTATTTTTCTTTGAATAATCCATGCCATGTGTGGTTGAGGTAGTTGTAGTGGAGTGCTCTCTTTGTGGCCTTAAATGTCCTTTGTTTTGCGCCCTTTTCTTAGCATGTTTTGGTCTTGTTCCATGCATGCTTTGGTCTTATTTTGGTCTGCCCTAAGACTATTTTAAGTCATCTTGGCTCTTTGGGGCTTAGTTGATATGGCCATGGTTCGAACCCCTTTGTTAGCCTTGGGTTTTGGGCTTTGTTGCATGCCTTACTTGCATGGTTTGGTTGATTTGGCATCATCCTTTACACATTTTCAGAGCTTGTCATGCTTGTGATTTGTCCGTATTTGTCTCTTCTTAATGTGCTTGACAGTCGACTCTTTTCATGCCTAAGTGTTGGACCTTCACATGTGCACGTCTGGGTGTGTTTTGTCCCTCATTTCTTGGCACTTTGGCCACTATTTTGGACACGGTTGAGGCCTATCCGTCCTTAGTGTAAGTCCATGAATCATGCATTTATGTATTGTTGTAGGCTTACCGCATTGCATGCTGTTGCATTCTTGTGGTTGATATCATTGTCGCATGCCTATGACTTCATGTATTCCCGTATCTAGGTTGCATTGTAGTACCGTATACTTGTTGCATTGCCATGATGTTTGCATGTTAGGTTGCATCATATTGTATTTGGCATACTCATGTTACATTGCCTTACATTCCCATGTTGCATTGCATTTGGTTACATGCTTTGCATTATATATGGCACACATACATTGCATTATGTTTGATTTGGGGTGTCAAACCAAACATGGGGACCAAGGGACGTTTCGTACTTAAAGTGACGAAACGTGCCTCAATCCTCGGTCGCCGACACTCTTGACCCAACATGATAGAGTGTGTAGCATTCATTTGTTTGTTGCATTCATTCTATATTGATATGCACCTTTGACACCTTTGACACCTTTGGCCATCATGCATCGAAATGCGTGATTGGTGGCCCGAGGGTCGAGGGCCACACTCCCTTGAGTCCATAGCATGATAGGGAGGGTGGTCGTGCATATATTGTCTTGTAAATGCCTTGCCATGCACTGTCTGTCCTCTGTTGCAGCAAAACCAGTGTTCTACAGGAATATATGGCCGGTCGGCCACCTTCAGTGCCGGCCGACTACCAAGATCAGGCCGGTGATCCCATTTTTGGTCGATGACCATATTTCCATGGCCGATGGTGTTTTCCCTTGGCCGGTGGCATCCCAATGTTCTCATGGAGTGGTTCAGAAGCAACCTTAGGATTTTCACAATTCTCAGAGGTGCAGAACAGTGCAAATAGAGGCAACATGTCACATGGCATCGGGTTTCCGAGCAAGGCAAATCGAGCATGCATCATCCAATCATTTCAAGGCGGGGCTGCAACAGCCTTTTGAATTTCATACTTAGTTTATTTTGTAATTAATTTGTTAATTAATTAAGGGTCTGTAATAATTAATTAGCTAGAGTAGTTAATTATTTACTTGGTTTGTATTATTCTTTCGGATCCCTCCCTCGGCGAGGGGGCCAACTGTTGTAATAAGTATGCGTGCGTGTGATGCATGTCTTCCAACCCCGCGTCTTTCTCCCTTTTATTTACCAGCTTATTATGGTTAGTTCTAGGGCATGTTTCAATTAGCATCTATATGTTCACATGCTTGCATTCATTCATTTGTATTGCATGCACCGGGCTCGGCGCATCATACTAATTGCATAGTATTTCAATTCCAACTTGAATACGTGTATCGAGTTGTCGCATTTCACATGCCATTCTTAGATTAGCCGAGCCTATTCTAGTTGCATTTTTGTATGTGTTGCATTAGCCATCTTAACATGAACTAGGATCACGCATTGATTACTAACTAGTTTCTGTTTTGGCTCGGAGTACTCGGTAAGTGTTTATGCTTTAGCATCCTTGCATGTGTGTGAGTGACTGCCATGATAGCATGTTTACCATGAGGCTAATTGCTTATGTGACATAACTGCCTGAATGCCTGTGGGTGAAGGTTGGATCATCTGAATTGGAACAATTCATTGAATGCAAGTTTTAAGCCCACTTGAGAGTGGCAAAATCATGTTTTCTTAAGCCCACTTGAGGGTGGCAAATCCACGTCTTAGCCTACTTGCGAGTAGCACCATCAAACCATCTTTCAAATAAACAAACATGAAATGTTTTGTTCCAACTCAAACGATCCAGTCTATACTTGTATGTTGTGCGCATCAAGTAGTAATCCTAGGCTAATAAACCGGAATAAGAGCACATAATGTTTTCAAAACTCGATATCATGGTTAGTAGAGGCCGATCTTTGATCGGGCGAGCGGGGGTGCTCACGAAGTGACCTTCCCCAATCGTACCCAAGTTCCCGAGCCGAGGCAACTTTGGTGGTCAGGGTTTCCTAAATTCCCCCAAAATAAAATATTTAGGTGGCGACTCTGTATCTGGCAAAGCAGTCCATGTTTGGCACTTCTTTCTAAAAATCTATTTTTCAAAACGATTTGCCGGATTTGGACTCTTTGGTGATTTATCAATCTCGCATTGCACTTTGCGGGATTAGATTCAGAACCGTGACATTTGAGTCCGAACTGTAGTGAGCCCAAATGAACAAAACGGGATTTTCCCGGGACGTTCGGGGATGTCTACACACACATTCACCTTAAATTTTTGAGTTTAATAAATATTATTTAGCATGTTTTCATCACAAGAGAAGTGGAAAATTTCCCCTAGTTGACCTCTTTTCTCACCAACTTTCTTATTTCAAGAATTATGCCAGAAAAATCTGTTTTACAGCCAACTTTCAAAAATTTTAGAAAAATGTAGAAAAATATTCTGGACCTCGGTTTTATGTCAAAATATTCCTTAAGGAGTTAGAATACAAGGAAAATTGGTTTCATTAAAAAATAGTGAGCGGTTCGTAAGAAAATCTAATTTTTGTAACGATCGACGAATCTGGACAGGGCTGGAGTGTTTCTTAAATAATTAAAAATCTAGTAAAGCTATCACATTTCCAAAACATGTTTTGAAAACTAGATTAAATCCTCTACGAGCCATAGGAAGTTTGAGTTTGGAAAAAATCTGAAATAGCCCTTTTGATTTTAATCTTTAACGGGTACTGAATCTGGAAATTTTGTTTTGCATGGGTGTTTTATGCTCTTGTGTTCATGAATATACTTATTAGTTTATGATCATGTCTTGGTATGACATTGCATGTGTTATGGTTATGTTCATTATCTTATTCACTTTAATGATGCTTATGTTTATGTAGATATTACTATCTTGTTAAGTTTGTTCTAACTTGACTTAAAACATTAATCCAAACAGAAAACTTAATTGGGTGGCTTACGGGGTTTCGATCACTTGAATAATGAAGGATGATAATGTGTTAAGTATGGATTGATGGGATGTGCTCCCTAATTGAAGGTTACGTCTTGTGCAAGCAGTTGTTGCGTAAACTCTAGAATGGAACGGACGTATTCGGACTCTTTGCGATGGTTTGATTGGTGAGATAAGGTCGGGTCCGGATGGGACATTCAGGAGGATAAAACTTTTTGGAAGGACAAGGTTGGATTCTGGGTGATAAAACCTTTTTCTTTTCGCTGTCTCTTTTGAGGCCCTGCGGTTAGCGTTACGTGGTACATAACCGTTGGTAGGCATCCGAGGTAAGTTCTGCAACAAAGTAGCAAAATGGGGAGTTCTGAATAGTCTGGTGTCCAATTCTTGCAGTTAGAGGGATGAAATCTCTTAGGGGGATTTCTAGCTACTAACATCTAACTTTGTAATCCTTGTATTGACTTGACTATTATGCTTCATTACTTGCTTGTTATAAATGTGATGGTGTATTGGATTGGGAAAAATGGGCGGGGTGTGTGTGCATTTACTGGGCATTCAAAACTCATGGCGTTTCATGCCAGGTATTGAAGACTATTAGACCGGCCGAAGGCAAAGCTGAAGCATTTGAGGACGTACGACTACCCTAGGAGGATTAGAAACTAGTTCGTAAACGTGTTTTGAGATTGTAAGTGATAGATCCCATGTTGTATTTAAGACATGATTTTGAAATTATTATATATCTATGCATATATTTTATATTACCTATTCCTTATTGTCTCGTCAACTCATATAGGCCTTGTGTTAATATCTTTTTAAGATCTGTCAAAAGGGTAGCTTTGCTATCTAAGGAGATTGGACTTTGAATAGAGGCTAGTTTGACTCCTCCAATCTTTCCTGGGATCTTACTTGGTTATTGACCAAAGAACTCATTGGTGACATTCTCTAACTCATAATCTTAGATAAACCCTATATTTATTTGTTAATATATTCTCTGATGTTCTCGATTTTTGGGGTGTCACATGTTGTACAAAGATGTCGATATAGTCTTGAAATGACTAAATTGTCGAGAAATGTACGAAATGTGGAAATGTTGTTACTTGTTGATAGATTTAAATGAATACATGACTATTTTGTAAAATAGCATTGGAAGGAGAAATGAGAATTTTGATTGTTATGGAATTATTGTTGAGATATTTGAAAATGGAGAAATGGTATGTGGCATTGATAATTATTGCATTGCATACCTATTCAATTGGTTATTACACATTTTGAATTGAGTTTGGAAACATTTGCATTGAGAAAAGAAAGTTTGTGAATAAATTTTTTTCATGGAATTGCTTTGGGGTAAATACGTTGGTAAGTCCGAATAGGAGGTGTAGATGAAATTGATTAAGTTGGCCTGAATGTCCGGGGTGAAAGATCGAAAACACACGCGGAGGAGGTACCACTTCCATTCCTGTTAACAACCAGTAAAGTGGGGTTTTGGTAGTGCTAGTTATGCCTACTTGCAGACACCAACCTAAGGATTACCTGAGTCGTATTTACTGCCCCTTGAACTAAATTGATAATTTTTGAATTGTTGAGATTTCAAGTTATCAGTGAGCATGATGGTTTTGAAAAGACATAAATGTGATTTTCCTTCAAAAACATGGAATGGCATATGTATTTCGTTTGATGTAGCTTGTATAAAATGTATATACTTTGTTAAGAATTTCCTAATGGGCTTTATGCTCACTCCTATGGGATTTGGTGCAGGAAAGGATGAGGCGATTCTGCCAAATTAGGGCGTGGACATATTTGTTGAGAGCACATGGCTCTTATTTTGTTATGGTATATTTTGCTAGTCAAGGGCTATAACTGTATGGGTTCGAGAAACTAATTTTTGTGCAACCAGGCTTAAGCCTTGGAATTTGTAAGCCTTGAGGACATTTATTTATTTTGGATTTGATGTTCTACATCCTATAGATTCATGCAGTAGAAATCATTGAATGTATAATTCGCATGTTGAACTATTTTGTACAAACCTCATGATTATGTAATGTAAATATTTGGGAATTATTCCAGTTTACCATAAGAAGCCGTGGTTATTGTTCTATCTTTATGTTTAAATTTTTGGGGCGTTACAACTTGGTATCAGAGCTACTGGGTTTGAATACTTGGGGTTCGTGGGAAATGGTGGTTTTACCACAAGGGTTCATCTCGCTTGATTAAGAGATATTGTACATTTTGTGGTTATGTGATAACATGTTTATATGACTAGATGCGTATGGGGTTGGACTTTTGGGATGTTGTTTGCGCCTATTAAATTCCTCGAGGTCATATTAGAAGGGTACTTGATCAATACTCGTTCTACTAAGACTTCTTGATTTTTCGTGGGACAAATCTCATCATAAAAAAATAATCCATATGTGCTTACGTGACTAAGTGCTTATGTGGAGTGAAATTAAATTGTTCGTGTGGTAAAGAAATACATAGAATTATTGTGGTCAAACGTGTGAGGCAAGTTACGATGCACATGTAGGTTCGTGTGCTAAATTATTTCTCTTGTCCCTTATTAGGATGTCAGGAAGAGGTCAAGCCCGTAGTGGTAGAGGTGGGAGGCGTGGTAGGCCTCGCCGGGGTGTGCATGAATTACCGATCCATGAGGTTCCTGTGCAAGAGGAGAGGTTCGGCCAAGCCAATGCAGTAGAGCAAGCGGGCCAAGCTAATGTTGCCGAGCAAGTAAGGCAAGCGAAAATCCGGGGCAAGCGGGCCAAGCCGCAATGGGGGTCCTAGCTCGAGAAATGGCGGGGGCTTTGAGGGAATCGATGAACATGTTGAGGGCGGAGAACCTAGCCTGAGGGAACATTGTAGAAACAAGGGCAAGTTTTCTCACTAGGGAGTTTTTGCGAGCCAAACCGGATGAGTTCCATGGTGGCCCCAAGCCTAAGAAAGCGAATGAATGGCTTGAGCAAATGGTGAAGGCATTTGAAATGCTTCACATTAAAGATAGCGAGCTAAGGGTGACTCTAGCGAGTTACTACCTTAAGGGGGATGCGGGCCAATGGTGGAAGTACGCCAATGGTAGGGTGGAGCCGACGTAGGAATCCTTTGTGGTTTCTTTACCTCCCACTGCTAGGGAGAGGTTGAGGCAAGAATTTCAAGACCTTAAGAAACTTAATATGTCTGTAGCTGAGTTTGAGGTGGCCTTCTCTAGTTTGTCCCGGTTTGCACCGGAGTTGGTGACAACAGAAGAGCGCTGTTGCATTGAGTTTGAGAAGAAGTTGAGAACTAAGATCTTGCTCAAGGTTGCCAGGAATATGATCTGGAACTATGACCGTCTTGTGGAGGCAGCGGCACATGTGGAGATTACAGTGCAAGCCGATGAGGAAAGAATTCAGGGTTCAAGGTATAGAGGCCAAGAGTCACAAGGAGACTATAGGCCTAACAAGAAAAGCAGGAGCACTTTTTCATCCCAGTCCCAACCGCAGCAGTCTACATCCACCTTTCCCTTGCCTAGTGCAGGCTCGGGGAAGAGCGTACTGGGTAATTTCTCGTGTTTCAAGTGTGGTCAACCGGGTCACAAGGCCTTTTCATGCCCACAGAAGGGGGGAGGATAGCAGATGTTACCACCACCACCACCACCATCTAACCGATCCCAGAGTTAGTCCCAGAATATAGGGCAAAAACTTACTTACTTTTAGTGTGGTCAGTCACGGCTGTAGACTGCCCCGAACTCTACTCCGCGCGTAAGGGCGCGAATTGTAGTTCTAGCTACTACATTTCGGACTCCTGTCACAGTTCTGAATCTAATCTCACAAAGTGCAATGTAAGACTGATAAATCACCAAAGAGTCCAAATTAGGCAAATCATTTTGGAAAATCGATTTTGAATAAAAAAGCGCCAAACATGGACTGCTTTGCCAGATTTCAGAGTCGCCACCTAAATATTTTGTTTTTGGGAAATTTAGGAAACCCTGACTCGTGCCTAAGGCCACGTGTCAGTCATCACCAAAGTTGACTCGGCTCGGGAACTTGGGTACGAGAGGGGAAGGTCCTGAAATGAGCACCCCCGCTCGCCCGATCAAAAATTGGCCTCTACTAACATGATATGTTGTTTTTGAAAACACATGCGTTCTTATTCCGATTATTAATCTAACTTACTATGTGATGCGCACAGCATACAAGTATAGACTCAATCGCAAGAATTGGAACAAAACATCTCATGTTTGTTTTTCGAAAATGGTTTGAAAGTGCTACTCGCAAGTAGGCTAAGACGTGGATTTGCCACCCTCAAGTGGGCTTAGAACATGATGATTTTGCCACTCTCAAGTGGGCTTAAAACTCACATTTTGATGAATTGTTCCAATTCAAGCAATAAAGCCTTCATCCACAAGCATTCATGCAGTTAATCACTTAAGCACATAGCCTCATGGCAAACATGCTATCATGGCAGTCACTTACACACATGCAAGGATACTAAAGCGTAAACACTCACAGTGTACTCCGAGCCAAAACAGAAGCTAGTTAGAAATCATACATGATCCTAGCTATGTTAAGATGCCTAATGCAACGCATGCAAAAAATGCAACTAAAATAGGCTCAGCTATCTAGAATGGCATATGAATACAACACTTGATAACATGCTTTGAAACACGTATTCAAGAAAGTGTATTGAAATACAATGTAGTTTGTATGATGCGCCGAGCCCGGTGCATGCAAGACGAATGAATGATGCACGCATGCAAAGCATAAGTATGCTAATTGAAACATGCCCTAAACTAACTATCGAAAACTGATAAGTAAAAGGGAGAAAGAAGTGGGGTTGGAAGACATCCATCACACACACGCACACTTATTACAGCATTGTGCCCTCTCGACGGAGGGTCCGAATAATAAGCTAACTAGCTACGCTAATTAAACTAATTATTACAAACCAACTAATTAACCATGCTATTCTAGCTAATTAATTATTACAAAACTTTAACTAATTAATCAAATTAATTAAGTTACAAACCAACTAAGTAAGAAAAAGAAGCTAAATTAGGCTGCCACAGCTCTGCCTCAGAATAATGAATGATGCATGCTCGGTTTCCTCGCTCGGAAATCCATTACTATGCCCAGAATTGTCTCTGTTTGCATTTGATTTGATCTTAGAACACTGCACAAACTCCAGAATGCTTCTGTTCCAACACAGGGACCCTCTGGTGGGCTGCCGACCAGAAAAGGGGGCTGTAGACCACATATAGACCAGGAAAACTTGTTGTAGACCAGAAAAAGTGGTCAGTCGACCACCTTTACTGGTCTGCCAACCAGAAATTTTGCCAAACTCCAATTTTGCTGCAACAGAGAACAAGAAGGGGCATAGCAGTATATTTGCAAGATATGTGTGCACAACCACTCTCCCTATTATTTCTCAAGCTCAAGGGAGTGCGGTACTCGACTCTCGGGCCACCAACCGAGCATCGCAATGCACGATGGCCGAGAAGCCAAGTTTGCACAAGTCAATGTCAATGAATGCACAAATAACACATCAGGGCTTCCACCTCTATCATGCTTGATCAAGAGGGTCGGCGACCGAGAAATGAGGCGCGTTTCATCACTTCAAGTATGAAACGTCCCTCGTTTCTCGTGTTTGGATTAACACCCTATCCAAACACAATGCAACACACACACAACATGCCTACCTATCAATGCTAATGTGGCATGCACAAGATTCTAACATATGAACATTGCATGTATGGCATGTTTGGAGGCTAAAGCATCAAAGCAAGTAAAGAGCATCATACAAGAGGCATGCAATACAATGCTCAAATGATCAAACCAATTATGGACAAACCTAAGACATCTCAAACAGTGGCAAAACACATTAAGACTCA
This sequence comes from Camellia japonica, assembly GCA_030407325.1. Taxonomy (NCBI): domain Eukaryota; kingdom Viridiplantae; phylum Streptophyta; class Magnoliopsida; order Ericales; family Theaceae; genus Camellia; species Camellia japonica. The sequence continues at coordinate 53,751,347 of JAPPVO010000010.1, read as the reverse complement.
GGCACAAAAGGGCAAGATGTGCATGCTCATCATTTGCTCGCAACCAAGGCAAAAGGCTTAACTTTCAAACACATTGAAAGAGTGACATGTATGAGAGCATGACAAAGGTTCAAACACTGAGATCATGTGAGAAATGATGACATATCATGCAAGCAACACAAGCATGGCATACTAGAGTCCTTAAGCATGAAAGCTAGTGAAGTACACAACACTAAGGCTATACAATGCAATGCTCAATGAAGTGAACCAACCCTGAACAGACCTCATGCATGCCAAGATAGTGGCCAAAACACTCTGAAATGATAGTATGAAAGGCAAGATGGTGATACTCATGTAATGGCTCATCAACTAGGCATAAGGGTCAACTCTCAAACATAATTAAGAAGTGACAAATGTGAAAGTGTAGCTACACTATGTGCACTGAAATCATGTGTGAAGTGATGCCAAATCATCCAAACAACACAAGCATAGCATCCTAAGGACCTTGAATCACTAGGCTAGTCAAAGCCATTGCACTACAACCATGCATAACAAATCTCATATGACCCAAACCACTCAAAACAAAGTTGAGGCATGTTAAATCAAGGCCAAAAACATGCTAAAACATAGGCTCAAAAGGGAAGGAAAGCATGCTCATTCATTGGCTCACAAACAAGGCAAAATGCATAACCCTCAAGAGCAATGAAAGAGCGATAAACATGGGAGTATAGCAAAGACATAAGCTCTAAAATTACATTCCAAATGATGCCAAATCATGCACCTATCACAAATAAGGCATGCTAAGAGGCTCAAAGCTTAAGGCTAGCAAAGGCACTTGCACCATAGCCATATCAAGCAAGCCCCAAAGGACCAAGATGATTCAAAACATTCCTAAAACATGCCAAAACAAGGTGAAAAACATGCTTGAACATAGCCAACATATGCTAGAATAAAAGGCCAAAACACCAAGTAAGCTAGGCCAATGAGCATGATTACACTACAAGTGTAAGAAGCAAATGAGGGATGCTCTAACCAACCAAAAACAGAGTTATATCATGGTAAAATAAGACCAAAAACACACTGAGATGGTAGCCCAAAAAGCTTAGGCAAGCATGCATGCCAATTGGCTCATGATTGAGGCATAAAGCATAACCCTCCAAAAGCATTGAAAGAGTGAAGCATGGGAGAGTATGACCACACTTCATTCACTGAAATCATGTGAGAAAAGAGGCCAAAGCATGCAAACAACTCAAGTAAGCCATGCTAGAGACTATGAAACTCAAAGCTAGTGAGCAAGATTGCGCTATGGCTATACAAAGCAAGGCATGCATGACCAAAAACACTTAAAATATAGCTTAAGCATGGAAAAACATAAGTAAAAGCTTGCAGGAGTGGAGCCAAAAACATGCTAAAATGGTGGTCCAAAGCATGATGCATGTTAAGGCTGTAGGGAGGATTGCACTAGAAGGGTATGAAGCATGCAAGAGGCAATCAAATTGACCCAAAACAGAGCTATACCATGGCAAAACAAGGTCTGAAACATGCTAAAATAGGGCCCCAAGAAGGTAGAAAAACATGCTAACTTGATAAGCCAATAACACATGCAAACAAGATACAAAAGGGGGGGGACTACCCCACCTATTTTAGGTCTCAAAACACACTTTCCACCACTGAAATTCCTCTGGAATTCAGTGGTGAAAAGGCCAAATAAAGATGATCTCAAAGGCCTTAAAGGATAGCTTAAACCAAAGCAAAATAAGGCACAAAGGGGGGTAGACAACCCCTAACTCATACAAGGCCTTAAACAAACACTTTCAACACTGAAAAGGAAGCTTTTTGCAGTTTAAAGTTAAGCCAAAAGAAGCATGCAAAGGTGGCCTAAACTTAATACAAAAGCAAGCCTAAAATGGGGTATATGCTTACTCTTGAAGAACCACAGCAAGAACAGCCACTTCTGAGGCAAAACCAAGCTTTTGAGCTTCAAACAAACCTCCAAGAATCTCAGTTCAAGAGTGAAGGTGTTTTACTAGGTGTTTAGTGGAAAAGTGTGAGCAAAACTCACTTTAAGGCACAAAATGGAACAAATATAGAGAGAGAGGGAGATATTAAGATAGAGATAGATATACATAGCCCTAAGGAAAATTTCTAAACCTAAAACAAGGAGGAGGCTCCCTTATATAGAATTTCATGCCTCAAGCTTGTTTGACAAGCTAGAGGCTTGAAGCAATCCCTCCATACACGTGTATGGAGGATGCCTTCTGTGCCCAACAGCTGGCAAGGAAAATATCTGTAGAAAATGCAGGAAGGCCGCCGACCAGTTAAAGTGGTTGACCGACCACTCCCACTAGTCGACCAACCACAAAAAGTGGTCTACAGGGCACAAAACTGGTCGGCAAGGGAGGAAGAGGGTCTGCAGAGAGAGTAGAAGGTGGTGGCAGGCCGCCGACCACCTTAGGTGGTCCACAAACCACCCACCCTAGCTGGCCGACCACCAAAAGTGGTCTACAGGGGAGGAAAAGTGGTCTACAGGGGAGAAAAATGGTCTACACCCCGGTTCCACCCTCCAAGCAAAGGGTAACAAGGTTTGGTTGAAAAACAAACCAAAAAGGACAAGAGTCCACAAGGCAAGGCACTCAGCCGGAAGGCCCGAAAACTAGTCTACGAGTATAAAAGGTGGCCCACGAGAGGGAAAGGTAGTCTACGGCTACAAGAAGTGGCCTACAGGCCTCTGCTTCCCTCTAGGCAAAGGCAGCAAGACATGGTCCAAAAACCAGGCCAAGAGAAGAAAGTTAAGAGGTCTCGAGACAAGGCGCTCAGCCGAAGGCTCCGGAAACTCAAAACGAGCACAAACATGCACAATCACCGAGTGCACAAACGATGACATCTGAGTCTTAAGGTCGGTCAAAAATGGGGTGTCTATAACGACATATGAAGAGGGTTTGCCCACAGTTGGGAGGCGCATCTGGCGCATCAGGATCGAGGCAGACTCAGAGCCACCAACAGGCTCACTCAGTTCAGACTTCACAAGGTAATCAAGGAGCCACTTCGGCTCAGTCAGTACAGCAGGCCTATGCTCCGAGAGATGAGCAGGTTGATCAAAGGCTACAAGGGCGCGTGTATGTTGTTACCGCGCCAGAGCAGTTACCAAGATCCTCTGTTGTGAGAGGTATTTTTGTTGTGTGTAATTCTTTGGCTAATGTGTTGATAGATATGAGTGTGTCTCATTCATTTATATCTACTGCATTTGCTTCTGCATTGGGGTTAGAGGTGGCACGGTTAACATCTCCTCTCAGAGTAGAGTCACTAGTTGGGAGTACAGTTGATTTAGACCGGGGATGTCGTGGTTGTGAGATAGAGGTTACCGGGCGTCGACTTCCATTTGCTTTTGTGTTGCTAGACATGTCGAGCTTTGATGTCATTTTAGACATGGACTGGTTATCTTCGTACCGAGCTATGATTGATTGTTACCGTCAGAGAGTTATAGTGTGCACCTCGAGTGGTGATTGTTTTTATTTTCTAGGGGACTAGGTTGATGGGGTCTTGTCACCAGTTTTTGACCCTCATAGTAGGAGCAAGCTTAGTGGCCTTCTTGCAACTCTATTTGATAGTGAGAGTGACGGGGCCCATGTTGAGTTTCCAAGGGTAGTTTGTGCATACCCAGATGTTTTTCCCAAGGATCTTACTAGCTTGCCACCTCACCGGGAGATTGAGTTCTCCATTGACTTAGTGCCTGGCACGGCACCGATTTCCATGGCGTCGTATAGATTTACACCCGCCGAATTGCATGAATTGAAGATTCAACTCCAAGAGCTTTTAGAGAAGGGCTTCATTCACCCTAGTAGATCGCCTTGGGGAGCACCAGCTCTCTTTGCGAAGAAAAAGGATGGATCATTGCGGTTATGTATTGATTACCGCAAATTGAACTGGGTTACCGTTAAGAACAAGTATCCTTTACCCAAAATAGATGATTTGTTTGACCAACTTAGAGGGTCTCGATGCTTTTCGAAGATAGATTTGAGGTCGAGATATCATCAGTTGAGAGCCAAGGAGGAGGACATCCAGAAAACGGCCTTTCGTACGCATTATGGCCACTATGAATTTCTTGTAATGCCTTTTGGGTTGACTAATGCACCGGCTTCCTTTATAAATTTGATAAACCGGATTTTTCGAGAATACTTGGATCGTTTTGTGGTTGTCTTTGTGGATGACATCTTAATTTATTCAACCTCCGAGGAACACGAGGTTCACTTGCAGGTAGTGCTTGATTTGCTTAGGGAGCACCAATTGTATGCTAAATTTGAGAAATGCGAGTTTTAGCTAATCGAGGTGAAGTTGTTGGGGCATGTGGTGTTAAGAGAGGGAGTAACTGTAGACTCCTCAAAGATAGGTGTCGTGCAGGATTGGGGACAGCCCAAAAATGTTTTTGAGATCTAGAGTTTCTTAGGATTAGCGGGGTATTATCGATGTTTTGTAAGAGACTTCTCTAAACTAGCCGCGCCTTTGACCAGGTTAACTAGAAAGGGTGTCAAATTTGTGTGGAGTGAGGCTTGTGAAAAGTCATTCCAAGAACTTAAGACTAGATTGACTACTGCACTAGCCTTGATAATTCCGGAAAGAGGTTTGGGTTACACCATTTATTGCGATGCGTCTCGGGATGGGCTTGGTTGTGTTTTGATGCGAGGGGGAAAGGTTGTGGCCTACGGTTCACGACAATTAAAAACCCATAAGAAGAACTACCCCACTCATGATTTGGAATTAGCGGCAGTGATTTTTGCCTTGAAAATTTGGAGACATTATTTGTATGGCGAGAAGTTTGAGGTTTTCTCCGATCATAAGAGCCTAAAGTATTTATTTTCTCAAAAAGACTTGAATTTATGCCAACGAAGGTGGATGGAATTTATTGAAGATTATGACTTTGAGTTACATTATCATCCGGGAAAAGCCAATGTGGTAGCCGAGGCTTTGAGTCGAAAATCTGTGAGTAGTTTGGCAAGTGTGGCCATACGGGAGTGGATTATGCTAGGTGATATCGGCAAGTTTGATTTGCACTTGGGTGAGTCCGGTGAGAGTGCAACCTTGTTTACTTTGAGTGCTCAACCTACCTTGATTAGTAAGGTCATAGAGGCACAACAAGGAGACCGTGAAGTAGAGTCAATTCGTGATAGAATTTCCAATAGGAAGGAAGAGAAGGGTTTGAACATTCACTCGGATCTCAGTATACGTTATCTAGACTGTTTGTTTGTACCAAAATCTTGTAAAGAGGAAGTACTTCGAGAGTTTTATCACTCACGCCTTGCGGTACATCTGGAAGGCACCAAAATGTATCATGATCTTAGTCGCCAGTTTTAGTGGAGGGGTATGAAGCGGGATGTTGCTTCATTTGTATCGAAGTGCCTTACTTGTCAGCAAGTGAAGGTCAAACACCAAAGACCAATGGGTTTGCTACAACCCTTACTGATAGCTGAGTGGAAATGGGAGCATGTTACCATGGATTTTGTAGTTGGGCTTCCTAGAACACAACAAGACAATGATTCCGTTTGGGTGATTATTGATAGGTTGACTAAGTCTACGCATTTCATTCCGATGCACACCGGCGACCTAGTTGAGCATTTGGCAGAGTTGTACATTAGAGAGATAGTTCGACTTCATGGAGTCCCTGTAACCATTGTATCGGATAAAGATCCTCATTTTACTGCCTGGTTGTTGCAAAGCCTTTAAGAGGCATTGGGAACTAAGTTGACCTTTAGCACCGCTTACCACTCTCAAACCGATGGGCAGTCGAAACGTACTATTCAGATTTTGGAGGACATGCTTAGAGCATGCGTCCTTGATTTCAAGGGGTTTTGGGAGACGCACTTACCATTAATTAAGTTTGCCTACAACAATAGTTACCAGGCTACCATTGAAATGGCACCATTTGAGGCCTTGTATAGCCGACCTTGTAGATCACCGGTTTGTTGGGCTGAGGTGGGTGATGCACCGTTGTTGGGTCCAGAAATTGTTAGAGAGACAACCGAGGAAGTTGCTCTCATTCGGAAGAGGTTAGCTACGGCCCAAAGCCAACAAAAAAGTTATGCTGATAAGAGGAGATGACCTTTATCCTTCTAAGTTGGTGACCATGTGTTCCTTAAAATCTCACCAAGGCGGGGTTTGATGAGATTCGGTACGAGTGGTAAATTGTCTCCGAGGTTCATTGGGTCTTTCGAGATATTGGAGAGAATTGGGGAAGTGGCATACCGGTTGGCTTTGCCGCCACAACTTTCAGAGGTTCACAACGTGTTTTATGTATCTATGCTTAGGAAGTATGAACTCAACCCTTCTCATGTGCTTGATTGGGCTGATTTGGAGGTAGATAAGGATGCCTCTTACGAAGAGCGACCGGTTCAAATACTAGATGCCCGGGAGCAAGTGCTACGAGGCAAAACCATACCGTTGGTCAAAGTGTTATGGAGACACCATGGGATTGAAGAAGCAACTTGGGAACGGGAGGCGGAAGTCCGCTCTAACTATCCAAATTTATTTGAAAATGCTTAAGTTGTTTTCCTTTGTAATATTCCCTTGTGTTTGAGGGAAATGTGTTAAAATTGTTAATTACGTGTTGTTATGTATATTGTTGTTTTAAGCTTGAGGTCGTTGTGGGTTGTTACTACTTTTATCGGAAAGTTTCATGCTTATGCTTATCTTGAACGGTTGTTGTTAATGGGGTAGTCATGATGATGATGGTGAATTTTGGTTAAAAGCAAATATTGTGAATTAGAAATGTAATAGCATGGTTTTGATCACTTGAAACCCCTTTATTTGGGTAATGTTATTAAATTTCAGGGATGAAATTTCCTATGGTGGGGAGGTTGTGATGACCGGGTACATTATTTGTCTCGGTCTTTTTCGTTTAACTTTGGGTTTGCCTTTGTTAGAGTGTCGAGTGTCGGGTTTAACCGGGTGCCTTGTTAACAGTTTGGGTTTGTTGCATTTGGAAGTTTGTTTTAAAGTCCTTGCTTTAATTTATTTCTGTGTCAAGTTTCTCATGATTCAGAAGGTGCGAGGTTGGATCCGGAGTGTCTAGTGTTGAGCTGAAAAATTTCCTGGCGGGAGAATAGCGCCGCATATGCGGGAAGAAGGTCGCACGTGAGGGAAACAGGGGAAGTCCTGGGTTGGCTACTGTATAATATGCAAGTACGGAAGAAGGTGCAGGGTAGGGATGCCACACATGCGGGGGTGAGTGCCACACGTGCAGAAGGCACGCTCCGCACGTGCGGGAGTCACTGATGTCCGAATATCTGCTTTTCTTTTCTTCATTGGGCTATGTGTATACCACTTTTTGTATATCTCTCTCTCTAGAAACCCATTTCTCCTCATTCTCTCTACACTTCCCTACACCAAATTAGATCAAAACATTGATTTCTTTAAATCCATTAGAGTTTTGCCCATAGTTCCTTCATCAAAGTTGGAGAACTTTTCGAGAGCCTTGTTGTGTGCGGTGGAGATCAGATTTCAACACTATTGGATTTGGAGCTTTCACCTATTTTTCTTCTAAGAACTTGAAGTAGGGATTTTCTTAGAGTTATATATATATTTTTGTAAGATTTAGTTGATTTTCAAAATTTCTTTTGATAGCATTAAAACTTGGTTGTTAACTCAAGAATGTAGGTGGTTTGAGAGTGGATTTCCTCTTTGTTCCTTTTAAAAATAATTTCTTGAGGGCTTTGAACTACATTGATTGAGAAAAAGAATGTTTTTGAAGAAATCTTTCTAAATGATTTGGGTGTGTATAGTTGTGGTGAGAAAACCTAGAGATTTGGGGATTTTAAGAAGTTGTTGAGAATCCATGGATGACGTAGTTATTATATTATCCTTTTGTGCCAAAATGAATAAGTGAATGGAGGATTTCTCATCTATATATATATATATATAAATGATGAATTTCCTGAAATATGAGAAGTGGTGATTTTGGGAGTTATTGTACAAAGATGTCGATATAGTCTTGAAATGACTAAATTGTTGAGAAATGTACGAAATGCGGAAATGTTGTTACTTGTTGATAGATTTAAATGAATACGTGGCTATTTTGTGAAATAGCATTGGAAGGAGAAATGGAAATTCTGATTGTTATTGTTGAGATATTTGAAAATGGAGAAATGTTATGTGGCATTGATAATTATTGCATTGTATACCCATTCAATTGGTCATTACACATATTGAATTGAGTTTGGAAACTTTTGCATTGAGAAAAGAAAGTTTGTGAATAAATTTTTTTCATGGAATTACTTTGGGGTAAATACGTTGGTAAGTCCGGATAGGAGGTGTAGATGAAATTGATTAAGTTGGCCTGAGTGTCTGGGGTGAAAGACCGAAAACACGCGCGGAGGACGTACCACTTCCCTTCCGGTTAGCAACCGGTAAAGTGAGGTTTTGGTAGTGCTAGTTATGCCTACTTGCAGACACCAACCTAGGGATTACCTGAGTCGTATTTACTGCCCCTTGAACTAAATTGATAATTTTTGAATTGTTGAGATTTCAAGTTATCATTGAGCATGGTGGTTTTCAAAAGACATAAATGTGATTTTCCTTCAAAAGCATGGCATGGCATATGTATTTCGTTTGATGTAGCTTGTATAAAATGTATATACTTTGTTGAGAATTTCCTAATGGGTTTTATGCTCACCCCTATGAGATTTGGTGCAGGAAAAGATATGGCGATTCTGCCAAATTAGGGCGTGAACGTATTTGTTGAGAGCACATGGCTCTTATTTTGTTGTGGTATATTTTGCTAGCCAAGGGCTATAACTGTATGGGTTCAAGAAACCAATTTTTGTATAACAAGGCTTAAGCCTTGGAATTTGTAAGCCTTGAGGGCATTTATTTATTTTGGATTTGATGTTCTACATGCTATAGATTCATGCACTAGAAATCATTGAATGTATAATTCGCATGTGGAATTATTTTGTACAAACCTCATGATTATGTAATGTAAATATTGGGGAATTATTCCGATTTACCATAAGAAGCCATGGTTATTGTTCTATCTTTATGTTTAAATTTTTGGGGCGTTACAGATTTGAATTTCAAAATTCCTCCATATAGATAAAAATATAAAAATTGAAAAATAATTTTATATTCTACAGAAAAGATAAAAATAAAACAATTAATTTCATAACTTATAGATAATTTAAAATTTCTCCCTATAAATAAACATAATAAAGTTGATATATAACTTATAAAAATTAATTTCATGGCCTACAAATAAAGATAAAGATTAAATATTAAACAATTAATTTCATGACTTATAAATAATTTAAAATTTATTCCCATAAATAAACATATAAAATTTGATAAATAACTTATAAAAATTAATTCCATGGCCTAGAAATAAAGATAAAGATTATATAATTGATTTTTAAAAAAAAAAATGAAATTATTCCCTTTTTTTCCCCTTCATTTTTTACTTTAATTAATTTCATTATTGATAAACTTATAAAAATTCATAAATAATTTATGAAAATTTATTTCATGACCTATAGATAAAGATAAAAATTAAAAAAATATATATTTAAAAAAATTAATTTCATGACTTATAGATAAATAAACATATAAAAATTGATAAATAATTTATAAAGATTAATTTTGTGGCCTACAGATAAAGATAAAGATTAAATAATTGATTTACAAAAAATTAAAATAATAAAATTTAGATAAAGATATGATTTGCTAATCTATATATCTATCAAAAACATATATATCTAAATCTTTATTTTAATTTACTCATATTTTTTTCTCCTTCTATCACATATTATTTTTTTTATTTAAAATTTTTAATCTTATGAAATACCCTTATCTATAACTTCTTATCTCTTATAAAATTCTTAACCTCTTCTTTATAATTTTTATTATTCGTTCTTATCTACCAAGTGATAAAGATTAAAAAAAAAAAAAAAATTATTGACTCTGAATGAGAACAGTATTAACAATGAAATTGGTTAAATTAATTTCGTGGCCTATAGATAATGATAAAGATTAAATAATTGATTTACAAAAAATTAAAATAATAAAATTTAGATAAGGATAGGATTTGTTAATCTATATATCTATCAAAAACATATATATCTAAATCTTTATTTTGATTTGCTCATTTTTTTTTCTCCTTCTATCACATATTGTCTTTTTTTATTTTAAATTTTTTATCTTATGAAATGCCATTATCTATAACTTCTTATCTCTTATTAAATTCTTAACATTTTCTTAATAATTTTTATTATTCGTTATTATCTACCAAGTGATAAAGATTTTTTAAAAAAAATATTGACTTTAAATGAGAAGAGTATTAATAATGAAATTGGTTGGCTTTGAATGAGAATCCTCCATATAGATAAACATATAAAAACTGAAAATTAATTTTATAGTCTACAGATAAAGATAAAAATTAAAAAATTAATTTCATAACTTATAGATAATTTAAAATTTTTTTCCCATAAATAATCATATAAAAGTTGATAAATAACTTATAAAAATTAATTTCATGGTTTACAAATAAAGATAAAGATTAAATAATTGATTTTAAAGAGAGAAAAAAAAAACGAAATTACTCCTTTTTTTTTTCCATTCATTTTGTACTTTAATTAATTTCATTATAGATAAACATATAAAAATTCATAAATAATTTATGAAAATTTATTTCATAACCTATAGATAAAGATAAAAATTAAAAAAAAAATTAATTTCACGACTTATAGATAAATAAACATATAAAAATTGATAAATAACTTATAAAGATTAATTTCGTGGCCTATAGATAGAGATAAAGATTAAATAATTGATTTACAAAAAATTAAAATAATAAAATTTTGATAAAGATATGATTTGTTAATCTATATATCTATCAAAAATATATATATCTAATTCTTTATTTTGATTTGCTCATATTTTTTTTCCCCTTCTATCACATATTATCTTTTTTTATTTTAAATTTTTTATCTTATGAAATGCCATTATCTATAATTTTTTATCTCCTATTAAATTCTTAACCTTCTCTTGATAATTTTTATTATTCGTTATTATCTACCAAGTGATAAAGATTAAAAGAAAAAAATTTATTGGGTCTGAATGATAAAAGTATTAATAATGAAATTGGTTGGCTCTGAATGAAAAGAGTATTAATAATGAAATAATGAAGGCTGCATGGGAGAAGGCAACACAAAAATCTCACAAAATTAATTTTCGTCATTATATTTATACAAGGTAATAATTTCATATTCTTTCGATTAGTTATTAAAAATAGTTTGCATTAGATCATTGTTATGTTTTTTTATTTTATTTTATTTTTTATAAGGCTGTCATTCGTTATAGTATTTGTTCAATCTCATCTCTAAATTTTCTCTTTGAAATTTTTGTTTTTTGCAATAATAAAGTTTAGAATAAATTTCTTATCAAATTTGTTTTCTTGATCTTTATTTTATTGGAGGATTGAAACGAGTAAAATTTTTATATGATATATGAAATTAATGAATATAATACAAAGATGATAAGAAAGTATTACATATTTATCAATATCTCTATGTTATTATTAGTAGGGATGAGAATAAAAACCGTACCCAATGATTAGCCATGAGACACTACCCAAAATACGTGGGTTTCCTCTATATTTCTATTCATTGAGTCAGTGAGTGATCTAATTTAATTACCACTAGGGTTGGTGGCCTGGTGGAGAATGCGGGGCATTCCACAACCGCGTGCTAGGGGCGATTCCTAGGGAGGGAGTGTTTGAAATCACTTCGGTGAACACGCTCTGTAAATCCCCTCGACATCTGTTCACTGCTGTGACATGTGTCCGCGCTTCATTGGTGCCCTGGTGGTGGATCCCTCACTTGATGGGGGTTAATTCCTGACTAGCAACCGATTACCCCATGGTCAGGCTTAACGGGGCCACGATAACACCACATAGCTTTTTTTTCATGTTAAAAAAAAAAAAAAAAAAAAGAGTGATCTAATTTAATTCTCCATCGGGAAATGGGTCGGGGAATGGGTCGAGTTCATTTCTCATCCTGTTTATAGCTAGGGTTTTCTCACTCTCCCACTCCGACTCCCACTCCAGATCAGAGTTCCAGCACCGAAAGCAGCTAGAGTTCCAGCATCGAAAGCAGCTAGAGATCAGAGTTCTCCGGTGATCTCATTGGCGCTTAACACAGTTCTCCAGCGTGGTGAGTTCTATCTCTCGTCTGTCTCTCTCTCTCTCTCTCTCTCTCGTTCTCTCTTGTTCTTCGGCTATTTTTGCTTTGTTTTTGGGTCTGATTAAGAAACCCATATGGGCAAATGCCTAGTTGATGATTATTTTTTGGGTTAATTTATTTTTGCGTATTTGTAGATGCACTTATGAACATGTACTGATGAATTAGCTTGCATGCAATGATCAAGAATATTGTGGGTTTTTCTTCCCTTTTCTCGGCAACCAAACAGGGACCTGGGGTTGTCATCTTTGTGACCTGGTCTTTGTTTTACTGTCTTTCACATGCATTGGAATGATGAAAATGTACGAATATCGTATAATTAGATGAAAGATTATGGATTTTTTCTCAATAAGAAAACAGATTAACTAGGATTTTTATCTTTGTGAATCTCTGTTCTATCATTTTTCTGACCATCATGATGATAGAGAGTTAATAATTGGTTGGGTAGTTGAAATTGGAGATTAAAGTTCATGGAATTGTAGAATTAGATGAAAGATTATAGACCTTGTTTTATCTTTCTTACTCTTTCTCAACATGAAAACAGAGTAACTAGGGAGTTTCATCTGTGTAAATCTCTGTTCTGCCATTTTTTGCAACTTGCAAGATGTTAAAGAGTTAATAATCTGTCTCCGATTCAATCCCAATTTCCCCCTTGAACTCAAGTGGAAGTTGAGTTCATCATTCTTGGCCGATCTGCAACAGCAAAAGTCGATACAAAGGTATCCCCAAATTTCCCTCTTTCCCAATTCATAATAGCTGCTGAATTTGAGATCTTCAGTGTTTTGTTTTTTCATGGGTACAGAGCTTATTTGACGATTCATATTCTTTGTTATTTTATTTTATTTTTAATATGTGGTTGTTGATGAACACACTATGTGATTGTTAATCATTGTATTTAATGCGTCAAAACCAAAGACAAACAACTAACCTATATTTTCAAAGCTTAAAAACAACATATAATCAACTCGGGGTTTTTCAATGATCATGTGATATTGTAGTGTTAATTAGCAATTACTTTTGTGTTATATACATATTGAACTGAAGGAAATGTTGTGTTTTTCTTTTGTTTTTCTACTTTAGTTGCCACATACAGTATATTAGTAGATACAGTGATGATAATCAGGAGGTTCATTGCAAGTCATTTTGTGATGAAAGGCATTCTAAGCTGCAATGTTAAATTGAGAGCACTGTTGGAATTCCATTAAATGTTTGGATGCACCATTAAATTCCATTCCCCGTATATCATTCATTTATTCATTTTTTTAATAAGATGTGAGAATTCAGTATGCTGTTAGCAATTAACGGATTGTGGGTAAAAATCAAATAGTAAATAAAATAGAAAGCATGTAATTCTGGAATAATCAATTTACCTCCCATCTCCATGGATTGAAGTCAAGGGGATCTTTATATTTGGCAAGGTTCGAGTGTATAGATGGAGGACAGACCATAACCGCCCAACCAGCTGGAATGGTATAACCTGCATTTATCCCAATTTTTATGCTAAGGTATGTCAAATTGGATGTATTTTTCTTTGTAGGAATAAATTCAAAGCTATTGGCATTGATAGAAATTGACCACTTAATTGTATATGGACATACCTTTATAATTGATTTCTTTTAGTGCTTTTCTGAAAATTGCTGGAACTATATTCGTGAACTTGACTGTTTCATTAATGAACTGTATTCGTGCTTTTTAATTTGTTTTAGGTCTGGTTCGTGCAACTCATTAATTTGATTTCTTTTAGGTCTGGTTCGAGCAACTCATTATTTTTAATCTCTTAGATGACTATTAAAGGTTAATTTAATATATGGACATTCTTTAATCTCGCATATATGGACATTCTTTAAACAATATTTGACATCATTTCTCCCTTTATGCATTAAATTCTCAACCTTAATAATAATATTACAAAACAACTACCCCAAACGAATGAGTCATCAGCCTAATTAAAATGAAATGAAATGTTAGTATGTATATTTTACAAGACATCATCAGCCTAATTAAAACTTCTACTTTATTTTATTTGAAGACTAAAAGTGATCCACGAGAAGAAGTAATGGTATAGTCAAAATTCACTTGGATCACTTAGCTCATCAATTTGATCTCAAATTTTGAAATTCCCTTCTCCTAATCCAAAAGAAAAACAAAAACAAAAACAAAAAAAACCGTTCATCAATGTAAAAAATATTAATATAGTGGTCCTTTGGCATGCCATATAGCTCAATCTTTTGAGAATAACTGAGTAGTCCATATGCACAACGACCCACTCCACCACACTTAATGCTTTCTCCATAATCAAGTGCATATGCATGGTGAACTTATTTGGACATCACACCACTTAATGCTTTCAAAGAAATGATACTGGATGTTGATTTTGATATAGAACATGAAATATATGCAGAGAAAAAGTAGCATTCTCCGTAATCAAGTGCATATATTTCCATGACCGTTGTTGACTTAAAGATCATAATCAAGTTCAAAATAACACGTTTTGGATAACATTTTTTTTTAAAGGTAATCAAGCTTTGTATAAAAAGAAAAACTACATGAATACACATACCCTGGAATATACAAAAACTAAACACCAAATAACCTAGTCCAATAATTGCTACTACTATCCATATACCACACACCTAAACATAGAAACCCTAGCTTATCAGAATTCACCATTAGACTTCATTGCAGCCACAACAAACTAATCTAAAACCAAAACAAGCCCATCACTAGATTTACTTTGGATAACAGTTTTAGAATACTTGTTCAGTTTTTCTCCTCCATTTGGGAGTATAATTTGCTCTAATTTTTGCTCAACCAAACAAAATCTAAGCAAACCCCAACAAATTAGTAGATAATTCTTTAAAGAGAAGCACAAAATTCCATCATTGGAGAACAATTGTAACTTCACCAGATTACCAAAACGATATAGAACCAAAATCAGTAAAAAAGTGGGGTTGAGTTTTATTTCTTGTTTTGAGAAGTTTTATTTATTTTCTAGAGTTGAGTTTAGTCATATGAGTTTGCAATTCCTAGTCTTATTTATTTATTTATGTTCTCCAGGATTTTTAAACATTGATAATGTCGGAAGTTGGAGCAAACTCCCAACTACCCGTTGATGGTTTACAACCATCAATATCGGTTGAGAGTGAGACCTCTCTACCATCACAGCCTCCCCTCCCTAATCACAACGTCCTTGATTCTTATTCTAGTTTAACCACTAGAAAAAACCCAAGTTTTGTGTGGCAACACTTCAAGAAAGAAGAAATTGATGGCGTATGGAAAGCCATATGTAATTATGTAAGAAGCATTTTGGAGGTAATCTGAAACATGGAACTTCACATTTGCGTGATCACTATAGGAGTTGTCTTAAGAAAATGGAGGGAATGGACATGAGGCAAAGAGTTTTAACTAGCAACTTTAACAAGGAGAGTCCGAAAGTTTCTTATAGTTTTGATGAAGATATTACTAGGAGAGAGCTTTCAAATGCCATAATCTTGCATGAATACCCTTTGTCTATTGTGGACCATATTGGGTTTAAAAGATATTCGATGGCACTTCAACTATTGTTTAAAGTACCTTCTCGAAACACAATAAAAAGTGATATTTTGAAGATCTATGACAATAAGGAGAAGATAATGAGATTGGTACAGAGCAATCAAAGTAAAGTGGCAATCACAACTGATATGTGGACTTCTAGTAATCAAAAGAAAGGGTTCATGGTGGTCACATCACACTTTATTGATGATTCTTGGTCATTGAAAAGCCGTATTTTGAGGTATATTTTTGCATATAAATTAATCTATGCTTTATTACATATTGTTGTTGCATCATATATTATATGCATTCTACTAAAAACATGTCTTGATGTGTTTTTGGTGTTGAACAATTATAATGAAAGCTATTCGTAGTGTTTTTGTTGATGAAAATTTTGTTTTAATTTATGATTTTAGGTTCATTTATGTCCCATGTCCACACACAAAAGAAGTTCTTTGTGATACTTTGCTCAATTGTTTGATGGATTGAGATCTTGATAGAAAAGTATTTGCTATCACTGTTGATAATTGTTCCACCAATGATGCGATGATTAACATTTTGTTGGATAAATTGGATAGTAGTTCTCTTCTTTTGGGTGAGACTTTGTTTCATATGCGTTGTTGCGCACATATTCTCAATTTGATTGTCAAAGATGGATTGGATGTGATAAGAGTAGGTGCAGAGAAAATTCGAGATAGTGTAGCTTATTGGACAGTAACTCCTAAAAGAGTAGAAAAATTTGAAGAAACAGCTTGTCAAGTGAAAAATTTGAATAATAAAAAGATGGGAGTTGATTGTGCTACTAGGTGGAATTCAACATATTTGATGCTTCAAATTGCCTTGTTATATAATGATGTATTTTACCGTTTGAAATATAAAGAGACCCAATATACAACATTGCCAAGTGAGGAGGAGTGGGAGTTTGCTAGAGAAATTTATGGGAGATTTAAAATATTTTATAAAGCAACTGAATTGTTTTCTGGAACTAAATATCCCACAACTAATGTTGCTTTTCCAAATTTATGTGAGATTAGGATAACTATCTCCCAATGGCTCTCTTGTTCAATTGAAGTTGTTAGATCAATGGCATCAAAAATGTTGGGAAAGTTTGACAAATATTGGGTTGTTATACATGGTCTTATAGGGGTTGTTGTTGTACTTGATCCTAGGTACAAACTTAGTGTGTTAGAGTTTTATTTTGATAAACTTTATGGAGATACAGTTGATGGGGAAATTATGAAGATTCACCAACTTTGTTATGATTTATTGCAAGAGTATCAAAGAAAACCTAGTTTGGGGAATGATGCTAATGTTGAATCTTCTACAAGTTCAAATTTTGGGGATTCAGAAGTAGTTTCAGATTATGATTTGTTTATTAGTAGAAAGCAAAGAAAAAAAGGTCAACAATATAACATCAGAGTTAAACCATTATTTAGAAGAGGATGTTGTGACAAGAACTCCCAATTTTGATGTGTTGACTTGGTGGAAATCAAATGCATCAAAGTATCCAACCTTACAGGCAATAGCTAGGGATTCTTTAGCTATTCCAGTATCCACGGTTGCAGGTTGTTGAGCTTGTATCAGAGTAGACTTCATCCAAATACTTTGGAAGCATTGATGTGTGCACAAAGTTGGTTGTGGGCTATAGAGATGCAAGGTACTTAAATAAATCAATATGTAATTATTTTTAAAATAAATATATTTTCATTGAATAGTCTCAGTACTTAATTTCTTTTCTTATTTTTCAAGTAATTCAACATTGGAATTAGTTGGTTACACTACTATAAATGATGAGATGTATGTGAATCAAAGTTGATCTTTCTTTTACATTTCTCTTGTTGGACGGCTCAAACTTTCATAGTAGGATCTTTTTATATGTTATACATTGTCTTTCAGCATATGGATGTGAATTAGAGTCTAGCAACATTTTTTTCTTTGATCTTTATTATCCTTGTGTAGGTTTTGTTGCTGGAGCGTTGCTGCTGTTGGAATGCTGTTACTGCTAGAGTGTTGCTGTTGTAATAAACTTGTAAAGACTTAAAAGTTGAAATGTCAAAGAATGCACTTTGTTGAATTGTGAGCTGAAATGCCAAAGAATGTGCATTGGGAGTTTAGTGTGTTTTTCTTCTAGTTGAATCAAGCCTTACTATGAACATCTAACGTAACGCCCCCAAAATTTAATGCAATTAATCTATTCCATAAGATCTATGAACATAATAAAATAGTATATTTCATTCATCAGAGTTTATATTACAAAAAGGGTATTACATGCATTATACATTCATAAATGTTCATCTTGAATCTATAGTATGTAATAGTAGATTAACAACAACAAAATAAATGCCCTACGGATTTACATTTTTTCAAGTCATCACTTGGTTACAACAAAAGGAAGAGTTTTAAGCTCTATATATGAAAAGCCTTTGGTTTGAATAAACATTTAAACATATCATAACAAAAATAAAGCTTTCAGCACTTAATCCTCCCAAGCTACGCCTTTGGAGGAGGCATATCACCTGTACCTGAAAACGGTTTTCCAAGTAGGGTGAGCTAAAGCCCAGTAGAGATCAACTAAGACAATATATGAGATTTAACTAAGGTATAAATGCCAAGTATAATTATATTCAATGTTCATGACCAAATTATATTCTTTCCAAGGCCATTCAACGTAGATTTTCACATCTTAATCCGTTTCCATCCATCTATTTTAATGCAATTTATGAGTCAAGTCTAAATACACCAAATGAAATTACAATTCAATGGTTCACACTTTAACAACATCTACTATTCAAAACACTTCAGCATGCCATTTTACAGAATTCACATCCGAGGGAATCGGCACCCATAATTATAAGATTTCCGGACTTTCACCTTGGACACTCTAGCCAACTTAGTTTTAAAATGGAGTCCATCTCCTATCTCATTCCAAACAATGGAGTACATCCCATATCTCCTTCTAAACAAAGATACATATACAATGTATTAAAAGCATCGTTATATACAATGACTACCCACGACACATTTTCAATATCCCCGTCATACCATCATATTCAATGAGGTAAATTAAAAGATGGGTTTTGATTCACCTAATCCACATGAAGTTTCTATAACAATCATAGCTATCCTCCACTGATAGCCCCAACAGATATTCCTAAACAGATGTACAATTATCAAACAGATAATTTATCAAATCTCCATAGGTGAGTGATTTAATAAATCCAACTATACTATTCATTCATGCATCCTCCCAATTTCATATTTCCTAAATCAATCTCATCATTTATACAAAGTAATTTATTGAGCACAAATTAGGGCAATTTTTCCCCTTTTCAAATATCAATCTCAAGTCCAAATTTCATCATTTTAACCTACATAACCTCATATTCAATACCCCATATATATATATATATATATATACATTCATGGAGTCCAATATAAAAACCCCTTTTTAAATTTTGAATCCAAACCCTAACTTCACCAAAACCTTCCCAAACCCACCATTTATACATAACAACAAATACCTAGGTTAAAAACCATATTAATGTGTAGAATATCCCTACCTCAACTGTAGAAGCTCAAAGGAGATGATGAAGAACTTCAAAAATATTCCAAATTCAATTTTGTTCGGATCAAGAGGAAGCCTACAAGATGCTCTAACTCTTTAACAAAGGGACTAGGGTTGAGAGATGCTTAGATCTTGAAGTATTTGTAAAGAGAGAGAGAGAGAGAGAGAACTTTAGAGAGAGAGTGTGTCGGATTAGGGTTTTGAGTGAAAAGAGATACAAAAATGCTCTACTGCGAATTGATATACGCGATCCTCGCTTGAGCGAAGGAGTGGTCGCTCGAGCGACTAGACACAACAAGCGACCTCGCTCGAGCGCAAGAAGTGTCGCTCAAGCGTAGAATACATACCTTTAGGTATTTTAGAAACGCACACCATTGCTCGAGCACAAGAAGCCTCGCTCGAGCGAAGAACTTCATCTTCCCAGAAATGCTGCGTCTGGGAAGGAAACCTGAGAACCCTCAAAACTCGCTTAAGTGCAAGAAACTTCGCTCGAGCGAAGAAGCAAATTACATAAGGATCGTTTGAGCGCAAGAAGCCTCGCTCGAGCGAAGAAGCCAAAATCTGGGTAACAACAATCTAGACCAACTAACAACCAACCTGTTTCAAACTCGCCCAACATGTTCCAAAACTCAAATGCAAAGAGTCAAAGGAGAAAAACAAGACATGAATACAATATTAAATCACGAAACCCGAATCCGGAATACAATGAAGGTCGTGGTAAAACCGAAATCGCTATGACCTCCCTCTTTAAAAAATTTCGTTCCTGAAATTTTAGTACAAGTTTCAAAAACCATGATTACCCAATTTTTAAAATGTTCACAATTCAATTCTCATCATCATGACCCACTCACTAGTCATTCAATCTCTTTACAAGAGAACAAATCCATAACATATCGCTCAACATATATTACCAATATGCATCTTTCGAAATTTAACTAATTTCAACACATATATCTTATGTTTTCAAAACATATTCAACGTTTATGACAAGTTTACATTTCCAAAACTTCAACAGTATATACAATGTTCAAATTAAACTTGAATTTCTGAAACATATTCAACATTTACAATGCTTTCATATTCCAAAACATATACCATGTTTTTATAGTTCATAAACGAAGTTTAAAATCTGTGAAGGAGGTCGTCCTACTCGCGAAAAGGTTACTACGGTCTGGCAGCACCACAAATTGTCCCACGCGCCAAATCAAAAGAGGTCTCTCGAGCCTTCATGCCGCATTTCCTAGATGGGTCTTTTTCCCGAAGGTGGGGTTCGGTTTTTCCCTTTGGTGACGGAGGAATCAAATCAAAGGTCCCGCCAGGTGTATAATAAGGGCAGCAAGCCCCTTGTCCTCAGTCTCCATTTGTGTATTGCTTAAAGAGCTCTTTTGAAGCCGGTATTTTCGAAAGGAGCGTAGCCTTTTGATCCCACTCCGCGGAGGGCGTTTAGGTCAATTTCAGCGAAAAAGAAGGTCTTTCATAGCTCGATGTGGCAACGGGACTTTCGTGCCTATCCATTAGTAAGCGGGTTCCCTCGAAGCCCGGTAACTCAGCCATATACTTAAACATCAACAAATAAGTCCTAATATTTCTCACGGATTTCCAATTCACGCTCGCAAGTTGCTTCCTCAACCCCATGATGTTTCCACAATACTTTGACCAAGGGAATTGTCTTGCCTTGTAAGACTTGGTCCCGTCTATCCAAGACTCTTACCGGTCTCTCCTCATACGAGGTATCCTTGTCTACCTCTAAGTCGGTCCAATCCAACACATGCGATGGATCCGGCTCATACTTCCAAAGCATACTAATATAAAACACGTCATGCACTTCGAAAAGTTGTAGCAGTAGCGCCAAACGATAAGCAACCTCCCCAACTCGTTCAAGACTCTCAAAAGGGCCAATAAACTGAGGGGATAACTTTCCACTCTTCTCAAATCTCATCAAACCCCGTCTAGGTGATATTTTTAAAAAGACATGATCACCCACCTCGAATGACAAAGGTCTCCTCCTACGGTCGGCATAACTCTTTTGGCGACTCTGGGCTATAACCAACCTCTTACGGATAAGTGCCACTTTTTCCGTCATTTCTCGAACTAACTCTGGACCCAACAAAGGTGTATCACCCACTTCGGCCCAATACACTAGAGATCTATACGGTCGGCCATACAAGGCCTCAAACGGTGCCATGTCAATACTCAATTGGAAACTGTTGTTATAGGCAAACTCCACCAAGGGTAAGTGTCTTTCCCACAAACCCTTAAAATCAAGGACATAGCCTCTAAGCATATCCTCAAAGATCTGAATAGTACGGTCGGACTGCCCGTCAATTTGAAGATGGTAAGCAGTACTAAAGGTCAATCTAGTGCCCAAGGCACTCTGCAAACTCTGCCACAACTGAGCAGTGAAACGTGGATCTCTATCCGAAACAATCGTCACAGGGACCCCGTGTAACATCACTATGTCTCTAATATACAAGTCGGTAAGATAGTCTACTGAATCACTTACGCGCATAGGAATAAAATGCACTGACATGGTTAACCGGTCAACTACCACCCAAATGGCATCACTACCCCGTTGAGTCCTTGAAAGGGCCACAACAAAATCCATCATGACATGCTCTCACTTTCACTCAGCTATAGGTAAGGTTTGCAACAGACTCGCTGGCCTTTGATGTTCAACCTTCACTTGCTGATAAGTAAGGCATTTCGATACAAACACTGCCATATCCTTTTTCATACCCCTCCACCAAAACTGGCGACTCATATCATGATACATCTTTGTGCCTCCCTGATGCACCGCAAGACGTGAATAATGAAACTCTCGGAGTACTTCCTCTCGGCAAGACTCCGGCACAAACAAACGATCACAGTATCTTACACTTAGGTCGGGATACACAGTCAAACCCTTCTCTACCTTTCCATTGGAGATCTTTTCCCGGAGGGATTCTATCTCCAAGTCACCCTTCTGTGCTTCTAACACTCTGTTCATAAGTGTAGGTTGTACAACTACAGAAAATAAGGCTGCAGACTTAACAGCCTCGCCTAGATGCAAGTCAAATTCACCAAGGGCACCCAACATCTCCCATTCCCGGATGGCAATACAAGCTACACTACTGATAGATTTCCTACTCAAAGCGTCAACCACCACATTGGCCTTCCCTAGATGGTAATGCAACTCGAAATCATAATCTTCTATGAACTTAATCCATCTTCTCTGCCTCAAGTTCAAGTCCTTCTGTGTAAACAGATACTTTAGACTCTTATGATAAAAAAACACCTCGAATCTCTCACCATACAGATAGTGCCTTCAAATCTTTAAGGCAAAAATCACAGCTGCTAACTCTAAATCGTGGGTAGGGTAGTTTCTTTCGTGTGTTTTCAACTGGCGTAAGCCATAAGCTACTACTTTCCCTTCTTGCATCAATACACAACCCAAACCCTCTCGTGAGGCATCACAATACACTGAATAGCCTAAACTCCTCTCTGGAATAATCAAGACTGGAGCGGTGGTAAGACTAACTTTAAGCTCTTGGAACGACTTTTCACAAGTCTCACTCCACACAAATTTGACCCATTTCCTCGTCAATCTAGTCAAAGGCGAAGCTAATCTGGAGAAATCCTTCACAAACTGACGGTAATACCCGGCCAACCCCAAGAAACTACGAATCTTGAAAGCATTTTTAGGTTGTGCCCAATCCTACACTGCCTCAATTTTGGAAAAATCTAGAGTCACCCCTTCCCTGGATACTACATGGCCTAAGAACTTAACCTCTCTTAGCCAGAACTCACACTTCCCGAACTTAGCATACAGCTTATGGGCTCTAAGCAACTCAAGCACCACCCGCAAGTGTTCCTCGTGCTCCTCTCAGAGAACTTAAGCTCAAGAAACTACGAATCTTGAAAGCATTTTTAGGTTGTGCCCAATCCTACACTGCCTCAATTTTGGAAAAATCTAGAGTCACCCCTTCCCTGGATACTACATGGCCTAAGAACTTAACCTCTCTTAGCCAGAACTCACACTTCCCGAACTTAGCATACAGCTTATGGGCTCTAAGCAACTCAAGCACCACCCGCAAGTGTTCCTCGTGCTCCTTTCAGAGGGTGAGTAAATCAGAATATCGTCCACAAAGACGACAACAAAATGGTCTAAGAATTCTCGGAAGATTTGGTTCATCAAGTCCATAAACAAAGCTGGGGCATTGGTTAGTCCAAAAGGCATCACAAGAAACTCATAGTGGCCATAGTGCGTATGGAATGCCGTCTTCGGGATATCCTTCTCCCTGACCCTCAATTAGTGGTAACTCGATCTTAGGTCTATTTTGGAGAAACAAAGAGATCCTTTCAATTGATCAAACAGGTCATCTATACGTGGCATTGGATACTTGTTTTTAACCGTAACCTAGTTCAACTTTCGGTAGTCAATACAAAGTCGCAAGGCTCCATCTTTCTTTTTAGCAAAGAGGACCAGTGCTCCCTATGGCGAAGTACTAGGGCGAATAAAACCTTTATCTATTAATTCCTCGAGCTGAATCTTCAGCTCACTCAACTTAGCTGGCGCAAACAGATACGGTGCCATAGAAATTATTGTTGTGCCAGGCACTAAATCAACAGAAAACTCGATCTCTTGGTAAGGTGGTAAACTAATAAGATCCTCGAGAAAAACATCCGAGTACTCATAAACTACTCTTGGCAACTCAACTCGAACTTCATCACACTCACTACTCAAAAAGTTAGCAAGAAGACAACTAAGTTCACTCTATCCACGTGAACCATACACCGGTGATAAGACTCTATCCACCCGGTCTCCCAAGAAATAAAAACAATCACCGTTTAAGGTATATACAGTAACCCTCTGATGGTAGTAATCTATAACAGCCCGGTATGACGATAACTAGTCCATACCCAAAGTAACATCAAAACTAGACATGTCCATCAATACAAAAGAAAAAGGAAGTCGGCGATCAACGACCTCTATATCACAGCCCCGACACCCCTATTTCAAAATCATCTCACCCCCAACAGGTGACACGATGCATACAGGAGATGCTAACTGTGCCAACTCCAACCTCAAAACAGATGCAAATGTAGATGAAATAAATGAATGGGAAACACCCGTATCAATCAACACATTAGCAACCGAGTTGCAAAACAAAAAGGTACCTCTCACAACAGATGGAGTCGGTACAAGATCTGGCGCAGTAACAACATACACGTGCCCAGTAGGTCTCTGATCTACCTGCTTACCCCTCGGAGCATAAGATTGCTGCACTGACTGAGCTGAAGAGGCTCCTTGATTGGCCCTCAAGGCCTGTACTAACTGCGCTGGCTAGTGACTCTGTGTCTGCCTTGAACCAGACGCGTTGTGATGACCGGTTTTGTTATACGTCCCTTCCCTTTTGTTTTCATTGGGATTGTGGTGTCCGGATGTCTTTTCTCAAATTCCTATCCTTGTTTATTCCGGGTTTGTTTTTCTCTTGTTTCGGAGGGTGCACGGCCGAGTCCGGAGTGTCCGGGAGCGAACCAGAAACACTCTGGGTTGTTGGGCCAGGGCCGCACGTACGGGGCCTTGGGCTGCACGTACGGGGTAGGGCCGCACGTGTGGGGGATCAGGCCGTGCGTACGGGGTAGGACAAGCTGTGAAAGGTTGCACACTGCCTAAAAGGCAGGTGAGGAGTGAAGTGCGGGAAGGGACCATCGCACGTGCAGAGGTGAGAGCCGCACGTGCGGGGGAGGCGCTCCGCACGTGCGGGAGAGGGTGCCGCACATGCGGGATTCTGGGTAGTCCGAGAACTCTATTTTTTCTTTCTTTTGGGGTTGAATGTATCTCATTTTTTCTATATCCTTCTCTCTCTAAAAACACTTTTGCTCCTCATTCTCTTTAAAAACCCTCATCAAACACTAAAAATCTTTGATTTCTTGCAATCCATTAGGTCTAGATTCATCATCTCTCACAAATCTTAGTGATCAAAGCTAGAACTTCACATTGTGTGGTGAAAATCGAAAATCCCTCGTCTTTGGCTCTAGGGTTTCATCCCTTTTCTTCATCAAACCTTGAGGTAGGGATTCCTTTGAGTTATATATATATGTTTTGCAATGATGATGTGTTATAAGAGTTTTCTTGAAGCTATTACATTGCTTTTGATTTTGTGGTTCAAAATGTAGAGTTTTTTTTTTTTTTTTTTTAAAAAAAAGTGGGTTTAAATCTCAACCTTTTTGTTAATCCTTGAGAGTTTCACTTTCATTAACTTAAGAACAGATGCTTTTGGTGGGGTTTCACCAAGGAAATGGGGAGGTGTTTGGTTTTGATGAAGAACCCTAGAAATTGGGGGTTTTGGAAAATATGTAAAAAGCCTATGGATTTCTTTCTTTTCTTGTGTTAAAAGAATGAATGAGCGTAGATTTTATAATATGGTTGCAAAATGGCAATCTTCTTGATATATGAGAATTGAGAATTTATTTTAAAACTATTGTTAAATGCATGTACATGTATAGTTGTGAGATGACAAGTTGTTGTGTATCATGGATTATGAGAATTGTGAAATCTTGGAAATTGATATTCGAAAACATTACATATAGTCTTGAAGAGACTAAATTGTTAAGAATTGTGCATGAGGAGAAAATATTGCTATGTGTTGATAGCTTTGGTTGTGTACATGGTTATTTGTGAAATAACATTAGAGGGAGGGAAATGGAGAAATGTTACAAGGCATTAATTATTGCATTACATACCCATTCAATTTATTATTATTATTATGCACTTTGAATTGAGTTTGGAAATGCTTACATTGGGAAAAGAACATTTTGAATGAGAACCATTGAAATGTTGTGGGGGTAAATACATTGGTAAGTCCAAATAGGAGGTGTAGATGAAATTGATAAGTTGTCCTGAGTATCTAGGGTGAAAGACCGAAAACACGCGCGGAGGAGGTACCACTTCCCTTCTGGTTAGCAACTAGTAAAATGGGGTTTTTGGTAGTGCTAGTTGAGCCTACTTGCAGACACCAACCTAGGGATTACCTGAGTCGTATTTATCGCCCCCATTGAAGAGAATTGTAAATTTCAGAATTTTTAATATTTCATAATGTTGTTGAAAATGATGATATTTTGAAAGAGCATGTATATGGAATACTCTTGATTTGGCATTGCATGACATTCACATAGAATATTTGAAACCTTGCATAACTGTATATACTTTGTTAAGGATTCTCTACTGGGCTTTATGCTCACTCCTATGGGATTTTGGTGCCAGAAAAGACGTGGTGATCCCGCCAAGTTGAGGGCATAGATATGTTGTGAAGAGTAATAACTTTGTTTTGTTATGATTTAATTGCTAGCCAAGAGCTATTCATGTATGGGTTCGAGAGGCCATTTTTGTGTAACCGGGCTTAAGCCTTGGAAATTGTAAGCCCGTGAGGGCATTTTATTATTATTATTTTTTTTGGAACATGATGCTCTACATGCTATAGATTCATGTATTTCTATATCATTGAATGTATAATTCACATGTGGAACTTTTGTATAAATCTTGTTGATTGATGGTGTAATGATTAAAGTATTGTTATTATTGTTTAATGGACGTGGGTTGATGTATTAGATTTCTGTTGGATTATTTCGGGGCGTTACACACCAGGTGTGCCACCCAATTGTGGACAAAACCTCTTCAAGTGCCCCGTCTGCCCACACTGATAACAAGTGAGCGGCTGGTCTCTACCTTGTCTCTGGCCCTGAGAACGAGCCGAAGATGAAGCTGCTCGCTGCCCTCCTCCCATCTGTGGACAAGCTGGAGACTTGTGGCCCAACTGACCACATTTGAAACAAAGTGATGTCTCCCTGACCACCTCTCCCATAACCCGAATTCGGCACTAGAAAGGTAGATCTCGAATGCGCTCCCTGGGACTGCTGAGGGTTAGAACCCCTTTGCCTATTACTGTCCCCCTGACCATCCTGACTCCTCCTGGAGCCCCTCATCCTCTCCTCCTCCGCATGCATGATAGTCTCAAGATGGGCTGCAGCTGCCACAAGGTGCCCGTAGTCTCTAATCATGGATCCGGCCACTCTAAACATGAGCCCGGTCCGCAGTTTCTTCTCAAATTCCAAACAACGGCACTTTTCGGTCGCCACTAACTCTGGTGCAAACCTCAACAAACTAGTGAATGTGGCCTCAAACTCAGCAACTGGTGTATTCAACTGCACCAACTTGGAGAATTGATCTCTCAACTTCTCCCTTACTGTAGCAGGTAAGTACTTGTCCTGGAAAGCTTCAACAAAGGCTTCCCAAGTCCCTCCAATGCACCCTCGTGCATATTTCCACTACTGACCCGCGTCTCCCTTCAGCTAGAAGGACGCCAACGTCACTCTCAAACCTCCATCTTCGATGCCAAGCATCTCAAAAGTCTTCGTCATCTGCTCTAGCCTCTCATCAGCCTTTAATGGCTCCTTAGGATCACCCAAAAACTCGTGCGGATTCGACCGGAAGAACTCCCTCTTCAAAAAGGAAGGCCCAGCTTCAGTTACTTGGGCCTGGACTTGATTCTCAGCCCTAAGAATGTCCATGCATTCCCTCAATGCTTCGGCCATTTCACGGGCTACAGCGCCCATGGCCTGTTGACCCACTGGCTCGGCCATATTGGCCTGACCCACTCCTTCCTCTTGTGTCGGAATTTCATCCAGTATAGGCATCTCATGCCTCCTAGGCCTATCACGCCTACCACCACGACCTTGTCCTGACATCCTAATAAAGGTAATGATAGACATTAGCACATTTACAAATGTGCCGAAGCTAATGCACCCAAGTCCTAATATGATGGACAACTGTAATTCACTCCACATAAGCATATAATCACATAAACACATACGAATTTCATTTCCAGATAATGATCGTCTCATGGCGTTGCTAGCGTTCCAGTTAGAAACGACAGTGATCGAGTGCCTTTCCAACAGGACTCCCAGAAACCCATGGACCCGATCAACATCCTAGAAATTAAATCTCATACCCATATAATCACATAAGCACATAGCATCCATAGTTAAGTCTCTAACAAGCGAGACAAACCCGATGTGGTACTAACCACTTCCCACGTACCCAAAATATTCAAACCTGGTACGCTCTGATACCAAGTCGTAACACCCCCAAAATATAATACAATTAATCTATTCCATAAGATCTATGAACATAATAAAATGGTATACTTCATTCATCAAAATTTATATTACAAAAGGGGTATTACATGCATTATACATTCATAAATGTTCATCCTGAATTTATAGCATGTAATAGTAGATTAACAACAACAAAATCAATGCCCTACGGACTTATATATTTCCAAGTCATTACTTGGTTACAACAAAAGGAAGAGTCCTAAGCTCTATACATGTAAAGCCCTCGACTTGAATAAACATTTAAACATATCATAACAAAAATAAAGCCTTCAGCCTCTAGTTCTCCCAAGCTACGCCCTTGAAGGAGGCATATCACCTGTACCTGAAAATGGTTTCCCAAGTAGGGTGAGCCAAAACCTAGTAGAGATAAACTAACACAATATATGAGATTTAACTAAGATATAAATGACAAGTATAATTATATTCAATATTCATGACTAACTTATATTCTTTCCAAGGCCATTCAACGTAGATTTTCACATCTCAATTCGTTTCCATGCATCCATTTTAATTCAATTTATAAGTCAAGTTCATTGTCATCTAAATACACCAAATGAAATTACAATTCATTGGTTCACACTTTAACAACATCTGCTATTCAAAACACTTCAACATGCCATTTTACAGAATTCACATCTGAAGGAATCGGTAACCATAATTATAAGATTTCGGGACTTTCACCATGAACACTCCGGCCAACTTAGTTTTAAAATAGAGTCCATCCCCTATCTCCTCCCAAACAATGGAGTACATTCTCTATCTCCTCCCAAACAAAGATACATATACAATGTATTAAAAGCAAAGTCATATACAATGACTACCCACGACACATTTTCTATATCTTAGTCATACCATCATATTCAATGAGGTAAATTAAAAGATAGGTTTCAATTCACCTAATCCACATGCAATTTCTACAACAATCATAGCTATCCTCCAACGATAGCCCCAACAGATATTTCTAAACAGATGTACAATTATCAAACAGATAATTTATCAAATCTCCATAGGTGAGTGATTTAACAAATCCAACTACACCATTTAGTCATGCATCTTCCCAATTTCACATTTCCCATATCAATCTCATCATTTATACAAAATAATTTATTGAGCACAAATTAGGGCAATTTTTCCCCATTTTCAAATATCAATCTCAAGTCCAAATTTCATCATTTTCACCTATATAACCTCATATTCAATACCCCATATATATATATATATATATATATATATATATATATTCATGGAGCCCAATATAAAAACCTCTCTTTAAATTTTGAATCCAAACCCTAACTTCACCAAAACCTTCCCAAATCCCACCATTTATACATAACAACAAATACCTAGGTTAAAAACCATATTAATATGTAGAATATCCCTACCTCAAGTGTAGAAGATCAAAGGAGATGATAAAGAACTTTAAAAATGCTCCAAATTCGGTTTTGTTCGGATCAAGAGGAGGTCGACAAGATGCTCTAACTCTTTAACAAAGGGACTAGGGTTGAGAGATGCTTAGATCTTGAAGTATTTGTAGAGAGAAAGAGAGAACTTTAGAGAGAGAGAGTGCCGGATTAGGGTTTTGAGTGAAAAGAGATACAAAAAGTGATACAAAAATGCTCTGCTGCGAACTGATATACGCGATCCTCGCTCAAGCGAAGAAGTGGTCGCTCGAGCGACCAGACACAACAAGCGACCTTGCTGGAGCACAAGAAGTGTTGCTCAAGCGTAGAATACATACCTTTAGGTATTTCACAAACGCACACCCTCGCTCGAGTTCACTCAAGCGAAAAACTTTATCTTCCCATAAATGCTGCGTCTGGGAAGGAAACCTGAGAACCCTCAAAACTCGCTCGAGTGCAAGAAACCTTGCTCGAGCGAAGAAGAAAATTACACAAGGCTTGCTCGAGCGCAAGAAGTCTCGCTCGAGCGAAGAAGCCAAAATCTAGGCAACAACAATCTAGACCAACTTACAACCAACCTGTTCCAAACTCGCCCAACGTGTTCCAAAACTCAAATGCAAAGAGTCAAAGGAGAAAAACAAGACATGGATACAATATTAAATCACGAAACCTGAATCCGAAATACGATGAAGGTCGGGGCAAAACCGGGATCGCTATATCTAACTACTTTAATAATTTTTTGCAATTCATTTATGATGTTTAGAATTACACAAATAGATACTTTGACATACATGTGTATTTAGAGTGAAGTTATCCATATGTGGGTTTTAGTTAGCAAAGAGTTTTTTGACATTATTTTGTTAGTTCTGTCTTTAAGATCTTTGTTGTGCATTTGATTTGTTACAATTTTTTAATTTTTTTGTGTGCACTACCGTTGGGATAAACATGGGTAGCTCTGTATTAGTGTTGATTACTAGACATCAGCAAACAATTCCTTATTTATGCCCTGATGTAATTTAGTATGGGTCTTATGTCACTTTCTTCAAACAGGTTCTTCCATATTTTATTTCTTTAAACAGGTTCTTATAACATTGTAGGGGGGGGGAGAGAGAGAGAGAGAGAGAGAGAGAGATTGTTGTAATTTTTTTTTAATCTTCCACGTTCTTCCACATTTTTTTTTCAATTACTAAAACTTATTTGATTGTCTCAAAGTTATATATTTGATTATTTTAAAACAAACTTTTTAATTAATTAATTAATGTGTATTTGATTTTGTTGTTGAACCAAATAAAATAAAATAAGATTTAATGTATATTTAGCTTTTTTTGTGAACCTTTAAAAAAAATAAAAAATAAATAAAAGAAGATTGAATGTATATTTAACTTTTGTTGTGAATCTTAAAAAGAAATAATAATAAAATAAAATAAAAATTTGGTTTTTAATATTAAATATTAAAAAAAAAATGGGGGTCAAGGTAGGTTGGAGAAAATTCAAACCCATTAAGAGATTGGGAGGGTGGTATCCATGGGGAATAGGTAATGGAGAATGGGGAATGAGGAATGGGGAAAATTTATTATAGAGGAATGTGGATGGGTCCCTAATTATTAGATGATTTGCTAGATTATACTATCAATTTAGAGCCCATACGATTTAATTCAATGTCCATTACTTTATTTGTATTCGACTATTTTTTTGTTGAGTAACCTATATACTTTTTTTTGGTATATAATGATTAAAGCTATCATTTGTTATATTTTTTCAAATACAATTCAAATAATTTTTCATCATTTTTTTTTATAAACAAAATGGATTAAAACTATTTTCTTATATAATTTTTATAATCTTACGAAATTCTTATCTTGATTAATTTTTTAAAAATGATGTAAGAAAGTATTATTCAAACTATAGAGAATGATTTATACTCTGATATAATATGCGAGTATCATTGATAGAGGAAATTAAAGACAGAGAGTTGTTAACATAATCAATTAATGATTTGTTTAAGAAGTTTTTTTTATGAGTAAGGCAACAAACTTAGATTAAAATTTTTTAAAAACTACTTATAAAGTATAATTAAAAGTTGATATATATTCATAATTTGATCCTATAATAATAATATACACCACTGATATAAGAACCCGAATATAAAAATAAAGTAAATAATTAAATAATAATAATTTTACAATCTTAAATATTTTGATGGTGAATCCTAAATTGCAAATTAAATATTATTGGAGGGTCTTTTAATTAATTTTAAATCTAAAATAAATTTATAGTGAAAGCCTTTAATTTAGAGGTAAGATTTATTATTAAAAATATATAGATATATAGAGAGAGAGGATGGTGTGATTTAAACTCTAGACTACAAGGTTACTAAATAAGGCTCTTACCATTTGACTTGCATACAACTTATATATATGTTTTGTATATTTATCTATTTATTTGATCTATGTGTGCCCACCACTAGTATAAAATAAAATAAACACAAATCCTACTTTATTATTTGTTCACCACATATGGCAGCAGCACAGCAGCCACGGAAGAGGGTTTGAGAGAAGAAAAAAAAGAAGTTGCAATCAAAGAACTTTTGGATGTGGTAGGGTTCTAGTTTTCTTCATTATTTTATTTTTGTTCTTTATCCTTATTCTATTTTATGATCTAATTCATTGATGGGGAGGTTATAGGTGTATGTAATTTGTATATATATATATATATATATATTGTTAAGAAATCTGAGGAGTTAAATTCATGTATAAAAAATAGTGTAATTCTTTGTCCAAAAATTCTGTATGGGATCACAAACTTTAAAAATCAAGAAATCATATCAAATAGATGAATTTTGAACTGAAATTTTTACAGTAGATTAATTACATATTGAATTACATATCTGAATTTTCTCATAATTTTTGGGAGTCGAAATCTATATTAACTGGTGCGTTCAAATCTGTCCAGAAAATTGGTTTAAAACAGTAACTTCGGAAGTGTCGTTCTCTTTGGGTATAATTCCGAAAATTATCAAATCAGCGTCATTAGAACCGGTTACGAGTCTAGGTTCTTAAATTTTTGGCCTTGCATTGATTGCTCTTGTGTACTTTGAGAACCATTAATTTCTTTAAAGTGTTGCAGAAAACAATCTGTTTGGATATAATTAATTGTAAATAATTATTTTGATAAGCAAATCAAGTGAAACCAATTGGGTTTGAAACTTAGGATATATTAGTTGAGATCTGGAGGGTTTTGGAATTTTTCGAATAGCGTGGAGTGGGTTTTTAATTTTCAAAGTTAGCGAATACGTTGGGAAATTTGTAATGCCCCACTACTTGCTGGCCCAAGTAACCTGTGAGTTGACTAACAATACCCAAAAGGTTAAGTCCAAGTTACTTAGTAGCAAGGTAGCGGTGTTTTATATGCCCAAGATCACCAATGCAAACTTCCAATGTGAGACAAGGTGTTACAACTGATTTAAAAGTCCAAGTGAATTTATGATAACTTTTCTAAGTTTATAGAATTTTTCTCTTTTAATATTTTGTTTAGTTTGATATAAGTTATTTATGTTATCAAGTGATTGTGATACTATTATTCTCGACAATTTTTGTAATTAATAATTTTTTATGCATAGACATAATTTAAGATTAAAATGATTTATTTATCACACAAAATATATATAGTTTATATTTTCCGTGCATCGCACGGGTTACCGTTAAGTATTATATAAGCAAAAGGGAATATCTAATGAGAAGGCATATCAAAACTCCACATGCACAATCTAAATTTGTTGAATTTTCAATTTTAAAAATAATTAATAAATCATACTCTCAAACACATATATATGATTTTGCTCATTTTTTAATTTTAAATAATGAATTTCCAATCCATTGGGCCATCTTTTAAAAATCATTACCTAAAATTTTTCATTCCCTAAAATGAAATAAGGAAAGAACAATTATTTGTGAGGGAAACACATACACGGTTTTGTAAACTTTCTAATTAAAATAAATAAATTACAACTTTCTAATTTATTGCTGACGACAGCCTTGATTTTGGTCTTCACACATTGGACAAGTCTTGTGCTTTGGTTGAGTTTGTTTCTCTCTAATTAATTTGTGGTTTCTCTCCATATACCTTCAAGGCACCCATAAGCATAATTATACTTCTCCCATAAACATATTCGCTCTCACTCTGAACAGGTTAGTCAATTCTATCACCACACATACATAATACACAAATCTCTTATAAATTATTTGTATGTATATATTATTTTGATTTTCCAGGGAGACTTGCAAATCCCTTTGCTATAATGTGGTTTTCTTTTTTGTTTTGTTTTTTTTTTTTTTTTCCCCCTGTTTTTTATTCTTTTTTTTTTTTTTTTTTTTTCGGGTCAACTGGGTAACTATTGTGGTATATGAATTTCATTAACATCAAACAAGGGTTATGGATTTGTCTAAATGTGTAAATAATTTATAAAGCTACAATGGATATATATGCATATAAATTATTTATATTGTGATGTGGTTTTGCTTTTATATTTAAATCGTACGATATATAATTTATTATTTTTGTAACTAAATATAATAGAATGATCATTGAGTGAACTAAACACTACCTAATTTTATGAACATTGATATGTGCTAGAGAGATTAAATAAAAAATTAAGGAAATTACATATTTTTTATCTTTAAAATTTTAATTTGTAAACTTTTTTTTTTTTTTCTTAGTTCATGCAACCTATGATTTATGGTTGATTTTTTCTTTTTATAGTTCTAAACTACACAAATTTCTTTTTGTCCATGTGCAAAATATCACTTTGTTGTTTTTCAAAAAGTTGAAAAAAATTAATAAAAATGCCAAAAATATATATAC
This sequence comes from Camellia japonica, assembly GCA_030407325.1. Lineage (NCBI taxonomy): Eukaryota > Viridiplantae > Streptophyta > Magnoliopsida > Ericales > Theaceae > Camellia > Camellia japonica. The sequence goes on along the minus strand of JAPPVO010000010.1, from coordinate 53,716,638 downwards.
AATTTTTTTATTTTGTTTATAAAAAATATTCAAAAATTTTTTACTAATAAATAAATAAATAAATGAGCTAAATGACTCATGAGTTGAGCAACAACCATAACAATTTGTTAAGAATTGGATTGTTGGCTTAGTAATCGATCCAATTTCGATTTCTAATCCAGAGAAAATTACAATTCAAGATATAAAATCAAAAATATTAGCAGAACATGGGAAGTACAACTCATGGGCAGGGTGTCACTCAAAAACAGGGGTTAACATTGAGGGGCGTGACTTTGCACCCCTGTTTTTGAGTTACACCCCGCCCAAGAGTTGTACTTCCAATGTTCTGCTAATATTTTTGATTTTATATCTTGAATTGTAATTTTCTCTAGATTAGAAGTCGAATCTGGAACAATTATTAAGCCAACAATTCAATTCTTAACAAATTGTTATGGTTGTTGCTCAACTCATAAGTCATTTAGCTCATTTATTTATTTAGTAAATATTTGTTGAATATTTTTTATAAACAAAATAAAAAAATTTGTATATATATTTTTGGCATTTTTATTAATTTTTTCAACTTTTTGAAAAATAGCAAAGTGATATTTTGCACATGGACAAAAAGAAATTGGTGTAGTTTAGAACTATAAAAAGAAAAAATCAACCATAAATCATAGGTTGCATGAACTATAATAATAATAATAAAAAAAAAAAGTGTTTACAAATTAAAATTTTAAAGATAAAAAATATGTAATTTCCTTAATTTTTTATTAATCTCTCTAGCACATATCAATGTTCATAGAATTAGGCAGTGTTTGGTTCACTCAATGATCATTCTATTATATTTAGTTACAAAAATAATAAATAATATATCATAAGATTTAAATATAAAAGCAAAACCACATCACAATGTAAATAATACATATGTATATATATCCATTGTAGCTTTATAAATTATTTACACATTTAGGCAAATCCATAACCCTTGTATGATGTTAATGAAATTCATATACCACAATAGTTACATTGACCCCAAAAAAAAGAAAAAGAAAGAAAGAACAAAAAAACAGGGAAAAAAAGAACAAAAAAGAAAACCCACATTATAGCAAAGGGATTTGCAAGTCTCCCTGGAAAATCAAAATAATATATACATACAAATAATTTATAAGAGATTTGTGTATTATGTATGTGTGGTGATAGAATTGACTAACCTGTTGAGAGTGAGAGAGAGTCTGTTTATGGGAGAAGTATAATTATGCTTATGGGTGCCTTGAAGGTATATGGAGAGAAACCACAAATTAATTAGAGAGAAACAAACTCGACCAACGCACAAGACTTGTCCAATGTGTGAAGACCAAAATCAAGACTGTCGTCAGCAATAAATTAGAAAGTTGTAATTTATTTATTTTAATTAGAAAGTTTACAAAACCGTGTATGTGTTTCCCTCACAAATAATTGTTCTTTCCTTATTTCATTGTAGGGAATGAAAAATTTTAGGTAATGATTTTTAAAAGATGGCCCAATGGATTGGTAATTCATTATTTAAAATTAAAAATGAGCAAAATCATATATATGTGTTTGAGAGTATGATTTATTAATTATTTTTTAAAATTGAAAATTCAACAAATTTAGATTGTGCACGTGGAGTTTTGATATGCCTTTTCATTAGAAACTCCCTTTTGCTTATATATTATACTAGTAGTCACCCGTGCGATACACGAGATTTTACAAAGTGAACATAATAAAATAAAAAAATTATGCTATTTAGTTGTATTTTCTAATATGGTCATAAATATATGGAGAAATTTACAATGTGTATCTTTTAAAATGATACATATCGTAAAAAAAATTATGATTTTTTATGATAAATAATATGATTGTTTATAATGTGTGTTATGATATTTTGTAGTGAAGTTATGAATATTGAATTTATGATGTGCATCTTAAAATTTAGAATGATAATATTGTGACACTTTGTGACTTTTATTATGACATTTTGTGATTTTGTTATGATATTTTTTAGTGAGAAAAAAAAAAAAAAGAAAAAAAGTTAGAACTTTTGCAGTGAAAAAGTTACAATAGTTTGCATTTAAATTATAAAATTTTGTGAAAAAATTATGAAAGGTATACCACGTTCACCTTTTTGAAGGTATATCTCCCTAAATATATATATATATATATATAACTCCTTTTTTTTTTTTTTTGGATCAGCAAAAGAGAACCTTTATTGATGCAAAAACCATACAAGCTAGAGATTACATCAAAAAAGGAGGGGAAGAGCAGCAAGCTAGCTCATCCCAGGAGTTTGGTGAGGAACCAAACCCAAGAAGAAGAGAAACAAAGAGGAGAACAACAGAAAAGAAACCAACAGACCATAAACAGCCCAACCTCAAACTATATCAGAAACAAAGAGCATAACAAAGAGCATAACACCGCAAACCAGACTGCAGCCTTGACAAACCAGCCTTCCATATTCAGCATAGCATACACTTCTGGTGAAGGCAGAAACAGACCAACAACCTTCTTAGCAGATACAATAGAGGTAGATCAGTAGCCTTCCCAAACCTCCAAGCACAGAACAGCAAGCAGGCACCAAGGCAGCCAAGGCCGCAGCAGAACAATCACCCACACCCTTCACCACCAGACCACAGCAGAACAGCAGCCAAGGCATTTGTTTTACCCAAAACATAAATGGTAGCAGATCTGACTCCAAAACAGTGCAGAACACAGCAATACACCTCAATACCCACCTTCATATCAGGAAAACACAGCTGCAGAATTCAAACAACAATTCACCAAACTATGGCAGTTCAATACACACTTCATATCAGGAAAACTGCAGAGCACACTGATAGAATGCAACACCCAGGGAGGACCACTATAGAGACCAGCAGACAGCCATTACACCGAAAACGGTCTACCTACTTATTGACGCACTGCCTGATCTGGTGTAGGTTTGAGACAAGATCATGGACTGAGTAATCAACCTTGAAGGACCACTTCACCCACAGAGCAATCTGCACTTTCATCCTCTCACTTAGACCTGCGAAATCTGGAGTAACCCCCTTAAATCTGCATTCGTTTCTTAACTTCCAAACCGACCACAACAATAGTGCTGGAATAGCTTGCCAAGCTTTATCAACCCAAGACTTCGCTTTACCCCCAGACCACCATTGGAGCAGACCCTCAATAGAACCAGGGATGACCCAATGCTGATCCCACCAACTAGCCATGGCTGCCCAGCACTTCCAAACCTGAGGGCAAAGCATCAGTATATGCTCCAAGGACTCCTCCACAGATTGACAAAATACACACTGGGTCTCTACACTGGGAGGGAGAACCCCAATCCTTTGAAGGAAGAATGAAGTCTTAATACGACCTCTCCAAGCAAGCCAGCATAGAAACTGCATCTTGGGAGGTGCCAGGCTTACCCACACCCCAGCTGGCACTCTCATATCAGGACCTTTATTTGCACCCCACCAGCTCCACACCGAGGATATTGAGAACTTCCCAGATGTTGATGCAAGCCAAGAACAAGAGTCTTCAGAGTCCATTCTGAGATCAGGAGAAGAGTCCAGGGATGCAGTCAGCCTCTGCAGCTCCTCTTCCTCCCATGCCAACAGTCTCCTTCTGAACTGGAGCTGCCATATCCCGTGTCTCTTATTAGCACTAATTTGCTGTAATGATCCTTCCTTCTCAATTGATATATTGAACAGTCTAGGATACTCCTCATTCAGACTTCTGCCATTGAGCCAAGCATCCGACCAAAACTGAATCCTTCTCCCGTTTCCCACTGATAGCTTAAAGTTCTGGAAATAAAACTCACCCAAAGACTGGTTTTTCAAATTGAGCTGCGCAATATCCTTCCACACAGCAGACGCCCCATCTGTGCTGGACAAAGTTGGTGCCCAATCCCCTACGTGACGCCCATACTTTGAGCATACAACTGATTTCCACAAGGCATTATCCTCTGCACCAAATCTCCACCACCATTTTAACAACAAACAATCGTTCACCTCACCCAAATCTCTCACACCCAAGCCCCCTTGACTTTTATTCTTAGTAACCTCACCCCAATTAACCAAGTGTACGCACCTCCCATCCTTAGCTCCACCCCATAAGAAATTTGATTGAATTTTTGCTAAAGCCTTAGCAACCCCTTTAGGCATCTTGAAAATAGATAGAAAGTAAGTAGGCAAGTTGGATAGAACCGATTTAATTAAAGTCAAACGCCCAGCAAAAGACAGCAGCTTCCTCTTCCAAAAGGACAACCTCTTGCTCACCTTATCCAGTATTGGGTTCCAAGTGCTCTTCCTCTTTGGGTTAGCTCCTAGGGGCAACCCTAGAAAGTTGAAAGGTAAGTTCTTAGATTGGCAATTCAGACTATGAGCTAGACCCAGAATTTCATCTTCTTGGAAACCCACTCCACTTACAGCACTTTTATGATAATTTATTTTTAATCCAGACATCACCTCAAAACACCTCAACACCCTTTTAATATTTAGTACCTCCTCATGATCACCTTCACAAAACACTATAGTATCATCTGCAAACTGGAGGTGCGAAATGCGCAAATCATTACCTCCCACAGAGGCACCTCTAAACAAGCCCTTCTCTACCGCCCTAGCTAGTAAGAGGTTGAGAGCTTCCGCTGCGATAATGAACAAAAAAGGTGATAGGGGATCGCCCTGCCTTAGCCCCTTTTGAGGCTGGAATTCCTCTGTAGGAGAGCCATTAACCAACACTGAGACCCTAGCTGAAGTAATGCAACTCCTCATCCATACTATCCATTTCTTTCCGAAACCCAGATTTTTCATCATCAACCACAGAAACTCCCAATTGAGTGAGTCATAAGCTTTTTCAAAATCCAGTTTTAGGATAATACCTTTCTTTTTCGATCTTTTCCATGCATCTACAACTTCATTTGCTATTAGCACACCATCTAAAATTTGCCTGCCACTCACAAAAGCAGACTAAACCTCGTTGATCACTGCTGGCAACACTCTCCTAAGCCTCCTTGAAAGCACTTTTGCCAAAATTTTATAGACCGAACTCACCAAACTAATAGGTCTATAATCCCCCAAGCCTATGGGATTATCCTTCTTAGGAATAAGAACTATGAAAGAGCTATTAGCCCCCCTCAATAGCTTACCATTCTGGTAAAATTCATACACCATACTAATAATCTCCCCTTTCAGGATTGACCAACACCTATTAATGCAATTAAGATTAAAACCATCTGGGCCTGGGGCTTTGTTCCCGTCACAATCCTGCACTGCTTCCCATACCTCATCTTCTGTGAAAGCTGTTTCCAAAATGCCAACATCTGCGGGGCTAATAATAGCAAAAGGGCCAAGAAGTTTTGGCCTAAGCTTCCAATCCTCAGAGAATAGCTGACTAAAATGCCTAACCACTTCCTGTTTTACCTGAACCGGATCCTCCACTCTCCTACCCTCCACTACAACAGAGTCAAGCAAATTCTTCCTCTGTCTTCTGCTAGCCATAATGTGAAAATACCTAGTGTTTTTATCACCAGACTGAGCCCACATCTGCCTAGACTTTCAGTGCCATAACTTCTCCTTGCTCCTACCCAGCTGCCACACCTGGCTCCTAACTTCTCTTCTTCTCATCAGTTCCACTTCCTCTAGAGATCTAGACTCTGCCTTCAAATCCCATTCATGAAGCTCCTCCTCTGCCTTCTGTAACTGAGTGTCAACATTTCCAAACACAACCTTGTTCCACACCCTTAAGTGGCTCCTAAGCAGGTTCAGTTTTCTCATCACTCTAAACCCTGCCCACTTTTGAACTTCAGCTTCCTCCCACCTCTTCTTTACCTCTAACATGAAGGATGGATGAGATAACCAGGCATTGATAAATTTAAAAGGCTTTGGTCCCCAATCCCTGTCATCTTCCTTTAACAGAATGGGGCAATGATCTGAGATAGACCTTGGAAGACCGCATTGCTTAAATGAAAATTGTTCCATCCACTTCACATCTAACAAAAATCTATCGATCATACTCCACCTGTTCCCATCCAATGCATTGCACCAAGTGTATTGCCTACCCAGCAGAGGCATATCAGTTAGTTCCAATTTTTCCACAAACTCATTGAAATCTTTCATCCCCTTATCTCTGGATAAGCAATCCTTCATTTCATCCATAAATCTAATTTCATTAAAATTCCCACCCACACACCACGGATTTGGAAAATGTGGATGAACACCCACAAGAGATTCCCATAACTGCCTCCTCCCAAGAACCTCATTAGGAGCATAGATATTTACAAGGGTGCACTGAAAAGAAGGACTAGAAATACCTGATAAAATTATGAAGTTTTTACCACTGCAGCAACTCTTAAGCTCGAAGATTTGTGGCCTCCATATAGACAGTAGACCTCCAGCACTTCCCACAGAGTCCACCACCATATATTCCATTTCTTCATAGGGCCAAATTGATTTCACAAAATGATCCTCCATAATTCTTCTCTTAGTCTCCTGCAGAAGGAGCATATCAACCCCTCTCTCCCTCACCAATCTCTTTATCTTACCCCTCTTTTCTGGTCTTCCCAACCCTCTCACATTCCAAGATAAAATCTTCATTAAACACACAATTGACTCCAATACACCTCCAGACAACCATCTAAGCTTCGGTTGTCCTACCTCCTCCTCAAATTCTACTCATATCTTTCTCTTCTAGCTCCACAATTCTGCTCACAACCTCTTCCTCTTTGCCTTGGTAGTCCATACCCAGCTTGGTGCCTACTCTCACAGTTGCCCAAGCCTCTTCAACCAGCTCCTTCCTTCTGTTCGTTGCTATGCTCTGGGAATTAGAAACCATTTGGGGAGCTGCTGCTTCCACCGAAGCTCTGAGGATAGCTTCTCGTTGAAAGCCCAGCCTGCCAAATACACCTCTCCTTCGGTCTGAGCCTTTTTTCCAAGCCTTTCCCCTCCTCTGTACTTCTCCTTTCCGTAAAAGACTCCCTACTGCAGTCCAAAGAACCCTTTTTCTGTGATTTGTTTTATTTGTTTGGGCCTCAACTGATCTACTTGAAAGCTGGGCCAAGTTTTCACTTAAATCTGAACCCAAATCCTGAAACAGTCCATTAGGCTTAGCCCTCTTCTGCACTCCTTCTAGTAAAACTTCTAAATTTATACTGGGCCTTGCCTCTGCTGGCCCACTCAACTTCCTTAGTAGGCCCGTGCTGCACATAACCTCTTCTCTGATTTGAACTCCACTCGTGCTTGCCGGGTGGGGGTTGACTACCTGCCCCTTCCCTCTCACCTTGAAACATGCACCTACACTGTCTTTGCCCACGCTCCTCCCTGCCGCAACCCCTACATTTGCATGCTCCCCATCATTATCCATACTCTGCAGCTTTGAGCAACCCTTCACTGACTCCACAACTCGAGAAGCCGCTTCCAGCTCTGCACTCACCCTCCCCTTCCTTCCCCCATACGCTACCTTTGCACCCTTGCATGTTCCACCATTACCAACCACCTAGTCTACCTGCATTTATCTATTGTTAAAAGTTGACTGAATAGAAAAACTAATAAAAAATGGAAAGCTATGAAATTCATGACTAGGAAACAGAAAAAAAAATAAAAATAAATCAGAATGTAGAGTATCTTGCCAATGTTTAGAAAACCAATAAGTACACAATCATGGTGGGAGATAGAAGTTTATAAACCACAATTGTGTAACATATATAATAAAGGCAAGATCAAGCAATGGAGAAGCCATCAAGAGGTTACTTTATTAAAAAACATAATTAAAAAAAAAAAGAAAAAAAAAAGAGAGAAGTTCAATAATGAAAAAGACATACCTTAGCTTTAATAGTTCTCTCTCTCTCTCTCTCCGCAGCTTCTCAAACCTAGAACACAAAAGAATAGGTATGGGGGTTCTCTCTTTCAAGACTTTTGTAGAGCAGAAGATTAACTTGTCTAATCAAAAAATATGTATGTATATATATTAAATATGATTAGATTGCTATACATATTAACATTGGAAACTAAATCAAAATACACTTGACTTGCCAATAATTACACAGATACAAATCTTTTAAAAACTTGCCATTTTTCGTACATTAATATTTGAATCAAAATTGAAGTACACGCAAGACCTATATTAACAATTACGGGCGTGTGTGCGGTGTGATTTTCTGTAAAATTATAAATGACAGATTGGTCAATAATCAATCGCGGTTTGAGCAGTTTCAATTTATTAATTGATTGAAAAATAATTTTAAACTATTGTCATACATTCGCATATAATATATGATAATAATTTGTACAATATTTTTCATATATGTATAACGGAGCGGAACAGTTTTGAAGGTAGATTATAAATTTCAAATTACAGAACAAACTAATCGACAGTTAGTGGACGGATTGACATAGATTTGTGTAATTTAACAGATTGAATTATATTTTACACAGCCTTATTAACAAGGTTTGACCTCTCCAATCTCATTCTTATGGTTGAATTTAGCTCGTATTTTCACCCTTATGGTTGTTATTAGTTGGTTTAGAGAAAAATTAAACAGAGAATTGTAATTTGGTTTCTTCTACATTGCATTGAAATGTTTTCTGATCTATCTACGCAGCCATTAATCATGTGTCTGTCAAAACTCTTGCATGAGAGTCTTATTCCTCTCGCAATTAAGAGGGTATTCTCCGATTTGACACCATCTTATACCCTTAACTAATATCAAAGTATTAAGACTTTTGAGCCTTTCAAGTGAATCGTAGCTCAACCAACACATTTTTTTTATCCGCTTCAATAAAATTGCTCAAAACAACACATACGTAGCTCAAAATAATCTGTACAGTAGAACCTTGACATCAACTTGAATTGCATGACATGAAAAAAGAAAACGTAAAAGCTGGTAACTCCCAAATTTCCATGATTTATTCTCTCTTTACTACCACCCTATAATGGCAATAAGCCACAAAAAGGAGTTTAAACTAAAAGAAGACAAAAAATTATGTGAAAAGTCATCTGAATGTGATCCTGACATAAATTATATAATAACTAAATCCTTCAGCCTCCCTACAAGCTATTGAGCTCTGATATAATTTTTTGTTGCTATATACACTTTGTTTTGATGGCTCTTCTTCATCTTTTTCCCTATAACTTATAAGCGATTCTTCCCAAAGCATCCGCCAGCTTATTAAGAACAGTAACTAAACTACCTGTGTGATCTTTTCGCTGCTCCCTATCCAATTGAAAATTGGTGTTCTGAGCTTTGAGTTGTGCACACAATATTTTCCCGTTCTTTTCTAAAACTTCAATCAACTGACACTGCAAAGTGTTTGTTTCCTCATCTCCATCTGCACCAAATCGTCTCCGCTTACGTCCTTCATGAGAAGTAGTAGCTCCCACCTCGGGGTTTGAGGTTTGTTGTGTCCCATATGTTGCACCTGTGGAACAAAAGCTTAGCCCAACGCGCAACAAAACCACAACTCCACATTATATAAACTATAAAGTACATTTTTCTGGCACAGAAAATAAGGTATTATATTTTGATGAAACTCCAAATTATAATTTTGGTGCGCCCTCGGCTTACCAATATTTCATTTCATTCTATTTAGTTGCAAAGAGTATATACATGGAGTTTTGTCAACTTGCATATGTTTTGTTGAGTAAAAGATCAGGTATACCACGCCACTTATCATCCCCTATTCCCATAGAGGAGACATAAAGAAATAGAAAAGATACCATGATCGTGTGCACTTATATTTTCAGCTATTCCTTTATTTATTTCTTTTAAACATTTCGATAATTTCAGATAGAAACTATCAATAACCAAAACAATTTAGCACTAGTTAAGATCTGTGCTTGGCTAGGGCTGAAAATTGATGTGTTAAACTAGACAAAGAACCTGACTTTGACAAAATGAATAAATAAGATGGTTATACCTTTGCCAGGGCCATACAGATTACCCAAATGACCAAATTCATGAAGATAAGGAAGTGGGGTCCTACATTTGGATATATTGATACTGAAAATTGACCTGATCGAACCAAAATTATTTGCAAACCATTATCCAACTGCTATAATTCCTACCTGTGGTACAATAAGTTGTGACAAATCCTATAACCAAAAAAGACTCCACGCCAAATATACCCTAGTCAGACTCCATTTGGATAATCGTGGTCTAACATTGAGCGAGCTAGACAGAAGATGCACGTAGGAAGGTACATCCAAATTCTATCAGCCAGGCTTTGACCGAATTTCCTCTATACACATGGAAAACACTCAAAATTGACAAATTTGAATGAGGGATGAGCCAGTGAAGGTGCTGAACAACACTTTTGGTCACTATAGGATCATTCTTAAGAAACTAGTTTGAGAGTACCGTCAACCAAAAAGCATATCAATCCTAGTTGAACAAAAAACTTCCACTTGTTACAATTCTATAGCCTGATGTGGAAATGTTACTGGAAAGGGAACCCCATGTCAAATTAGAACCACCAAAAATGAGAAATAGCCACTCTTATAATGCAGTATTGACTCATCCTGGTTTGCATTATTACAAAATCAATCAAGAAAAAGTTGGCATGACAACAATGGACTTGAACTGTATTTTTGACACCTCTAAATTACTACTAATGCAGTGAGTGTTTGCGAGACATGAACCACTAAGATGGTTTTTCTGTTTTCTTAATGTACAAGTTCATTAACACAATCGAAGCAGCAACAAATATACTTGGAATTGTGAGCCAATTAAAAAGTGTTGTCCCAAATCATCCAAAGCAAGCACCATATCTAACATAAACTATACCAATGAATTTGGTTTTTTAAATAATAAACAGAGGATGAAACAAATATAAAAGCTTGACACTTGCATATAAAGTTTCTACAATTTAGTCGGAATATAACATTACGTTGAGAAAATGGTTGGTATTGTTTCTCTGTAAATGAAGATAAAAAAATGAATCAGGACAATCCCAGGATTGCAATTTCAACCAGAAGGTTGCAATACTAATAGTAACAACAACAAAAACATTAAACAACAGATAAAAGAAAGAAAGAAAACAGTAATAATAATAATAATAATAACAATAAAAAGTCAACGCCTGTATGGTTAAGCCCATCAAAAACAGAGACCGACCCACCATACCACACCACAGGGAACATTGACAGAAATAACACCAGAATCTCTTGCCAACTCCATCAAGGCAGCCTCGCCGCTCTGCTCCCCTCTTCTCCTCCGCCCCCATCCGCCGCCTGCCCTATTTCTCCGCCGTTTGCCACGTTCGTTACACCTCACTTTCTTTGCGTCCGGATCCTCTAGGGTGATTCCGTGGAGTGATCCTCTAGAGTGATAATTTATGATCCGACACGTTTCCAATTAATGAAATCAATGGTTGAGATGTTCTCTCTCCAAAATGACGTCGTTTTGGTTTTGATTTTTTTTTTTTTTTTTGCAGATCGGGAAGGAGGAAGGAATGGGTTAGAGAGAGAATCTCCTCCTTCTCTCTAGAACCAGACCCAGATCTCAAAAGCAGAAATCATGAAACCGAAGTGGAAATTAAGCTTCAGAGTAACATAATCAAAATGCATATATATATATATATACATAATCAAAATGAAAATCAATAGAAACGATCTGGAAATTTGATATATACCTCAGCGAAGCAAGCAGCAAATGCGCTACTGGCGAACGTTTCGGCGAAGGAGATGTCCGATTTAGGCTTGTAATCAGCCATTGGAGGACTCATCTTACCAAGGTCAAACAGAAACAGAAAAAGAATTTGAGAGAAGCTCTGAACAAGAAGAGAATCAAGTTAAAGCTTCATGTATCGAAGGACTGTATGTATATATGCACATATATATATATATATATATATAGAGAGAGAGAGAGAGAGAGAGAGAGAGTAACTGCCAATCTCGGGAAAAGCTAAAACAACGAAAGATGATCAAACCCATTAAACTAATCTCCTCCATCTTTTCTCTGCAATTTTTTTTTTTGCAGAGTTTGCTTCAAAAATTGAAATAAAAATTCAAACTCATTATTCACCCAAAAAATAAAAAATAAAAAACAAATTGAAAAATGAAATAGGATGGATTTGCAGAGAAACCACATGAACCCAACATAGCAAAAAACGAAGATCAATTTCGAAGCTTAAAATTGAAATAAAAATTCGAACTCATGAAGACCCAAATGAATTCCCTCTGTTAAAGCTATCACACTTCACTGTCTGATGAAGACCCAAATGACCAACAACAGGGTTTGAAGCCCAAAGTGAGATCTGGGTCTGGTTCTTCAGTTTCAAAATTGTGTAATTCATCTGCTGGAAATTGTGAGATCTGGGTCTGGTACTAGAGAGAAGGAGGAGATTCTCTCTCTAACCCATTCCTTCCTCCTTCCCGATCTGCAAAAAAAAAAAAAAATCAACACCAAAACGACGTCGTTTTGGAGAGAGAACATCTCAACCATTGATTTCATTAATTGGACACGTGTCGGATCATAAATTATCACTCTAGAGGATCACTTCAGGGAATCACCCTAGAGGATCCGGACGCACTTTTTTGTTTTCCTTCTTCTTCAATATATCAATTTTTTTATTATCTATGCATGTAACTCAATTTTTGTGTTTATAATGTATTTATTTGTTTAATTTTACCATAATCACATGAGATACCATTTTTTTATTAATAAGATATGAGAGTATTGATCTCACATCAAGTTGGCCCTCCACTAAATTTTTGTTACTAAAAGAAATCAATAGTAATTTTTTTGGGAGTTTTTTTGATATATTCTTTTTCTAAGAGTTTTATTCCATCCAACCCATATTCTTTTTTACTATTCCATTAGGTCCTATTTGAGATAAGAAAACCAAAATACTCTTTTCATCTACTTATGCTACATTTAGTCCACATTATTTTCTTATGTTTCAATAAGTCCTATGGGTGACATAATTACCAAAATACCCCTAATGTGAATGTTCACATCCTATGGGTGACATAATTACCAAAATACCCCTAATGTGAATATTCACATCGTCAATGTGAATGTTCCTATTTGAGGTAAGAAGACCAAAATACCCTTTTCATCTACTTATGTTCCATTTAGTCCATATTATTTTCTTATGTTTCAATAAGTCCTATGGGTGACATAATTATCAAAATACCCCTAATGTGAATGTTCACATCCTATGGGTGACATAATTACCAAAATATCCCTAATGTGAATGTTCATATCGTCAATATAAATGTTTACACCGTCAATGTGAATGTTCATATCATCAATGTGTAGCGGCTCGGCCCAGCCCGGGCCGGGGCCAACCCACGTAAAGCCTCGTGGGTGCTTGCCAAAATTCGGGCCGGGCCGAACCGGTCCACGGGCCAAAAAATTAGGCCTAGGCCCTAACCCTGGCACAAAGGTATTCAGGCTTTGGGTGCCCCGGTGGGTTGGGCCAAGGGGCTTGGGCCTAGACTTGGGCCTGGGTTAAGCTTGGGTGAGCCTCGCCATTTTTTTTAATTCTTTTTAATTTTTTCTCCCAAAATTTTATTATTTTTCAAAAAAAAGACACCGGGCCTCGGGCCGAGCCTTAAATGGGCCTTATGCAGGGCGAGCTTCAAAGTGATAGCCCAGGTCCTAGCCCAAGTTCTCGAGCTGGGCTCGGGCCTGGCCCAAACGAGCTTGCCCCGGGCCGCGGGAGGGCTTCGGGTGGCCCACGGGCCGCGGGCCAATTTTACACTCCTATCAATGTGAATATTTATTCACATTGTCAACAGGTCGAACCCGCTCCGGGCCGTGGGCCAATTTTACACTCCTATCAATGTTAATGTTAACATGTCAATGTGAATATTTACATTGTAAATGGGCTGGGCCGGACCTGCGGGCAGGTTTCGAGCCGCCTACAGGCCGCTTGTCAATTTTACACTCCTATCAACGTAAATGTTAATATGTTAATGTGAATATTCACATTGTCAACGGGTCGGGCCGAGCCCGCCCCGGGCAGCCCACGGGCCGCGGGCAGGTTTCGGGCCGCCCACGGACTGCGGGCCAATTTTACACTTCTATCAATGTGAATGTTAACATGTCAATGTGAATATTCACATTGTCAACGGATCGGGCCCGCCTCGGCCCAGGAGGGAGCTTCGGACCGCCCACGGGCCACGGGCCAATTTTACATTCTTACTAATGTGAATGTTAAAATATGAATATTTACAGCCCGCCCCGCACCGGGCAACGGGCGGGCTTCGGCCGCCCACGGCTGCGAGTCAATTTTACACTCCTATCAATGTGAATGTTAATATGTCAATGTAAATATTTACATTGTAAACGGGCCCGGCTGGGCCCGCTAGCGGGTTTCAGGCCGCCCACGGGCAGCGGGCCAATTTTACACTCCTATCAATGTGAATGTTAACATGTCAATGTAAATATTCACATTGTAAACGGGCTGGGCCCGCGAGTGGGTTTCGGGCCGCCTACGGGCTGCGGGTCAATTTTACACTCCTATCAACGTAAATGTTAATATGTTAATGTGAATATTCACATTGTCAACGGGCCGGGCCGGGCTCGCCCCGGGTAGCCCACGGGCCATGGGCGGGTTTCGGGCCGTCCACGGGCCGCAGGCCAATTTTACACTTCTATCAATGTGAATGTTAACATGTCAATGTGAATATTCACATTGTCAACGGACCGGGCCCCCGCGGCTCGGGGCGAGCTTCGGACCGCCCACGGGCCACGGGCCAATTTTACGTTCTTACTAATGTGAATGTTAAAATATGAATATTTACAGCCCGCCTCGCCCCGGGCAACGGGCGGGCTTCGGGCCGCGGGCCAATTTTACATTCCTATTAATGTGAATGTTAACATGTCAATGTGAATATTCACATTGTAAACAGGCCGAGCCGGGTCTGCGGGCGGGTTTCGGGCCGCCTACGGGCCGCGGGTCAATTTTACACTCCTATCAACGTGAATGTTAATATGTTAATGTGAATATTCACATTGTCAACGGGCCGGGCTGGGCCGGGCCCGCCCCGGGCAGCCCACGGGCCCTGGGCGAGTTTCGGGCCGCCTACGTGCCGCGGGCCAATTTTACACTTCTATCAATGTGAATGTTAACATGTCAATGTGAATATTTATATTGTCAACGGACCGGGCCCGCCTCGGCCCGGGGGCGATCTTCGGACCGCCCACGGGCCACGGGCCAATTTTACATTCTTACCAATGTGAATGTTAAAATATGAATATTTACATCATAAAATTGCTAACCGTTCAAAAAATATTTGTAAGGGTATCAAAATTAAATATAAGGGCATAAGAGTCTAAAAAAAGAGTGTAAATCAAGAAAAAGAAATTTATGGAATAAAACTATACATACATATGACTAAATGGGTTAATAATTTTCTTCATGGACTTTTTGGGTTAAAACACTTCTAAATGAGATTTATCAATAAAAATCTCAATTTTTTTTATTGTTAAAAAAAAATGATAAAATCTAAGTTTGTATTCAAATCTTTGATTATTCTAATTTTCACAAAAAAAATAATAATAATAATAATAATAATAATATAATAATAAAATAGAACCAAATCTTCAAAAAATTTCAAATTTTCAGAATTTTATACGAATGAATATTGTGATATGATTTTCCTCTTTCCATAACTCTAAACTCAAATGCATATTCGAATCTCATTGACTATTGATCCCTCTTCAAAAATGGACCACCCCTTTTTTTCTCTTTTCTTTTTTCAATTGTTTGGGGCACTGAATTGATGAAAGCACCAACCATTGCTCTCCCCTACAAGTAATATCTCACTATAGAATCTACAAGGGTACCCCCTCCCCCTCCTCTCTAATTGAATCAAATCAATTGCCCTCAAATTCAATTAAAGAGTGTAATAACAGCATAAGCCTCAAATGACGGCAAGGTCAGTAGGGGTCACATTCTGCTTCTTTTTCTTTACTTTACTTTTTATTTATTTATTTTTTTTGTTTTTATGATACATTGGGTGGGCCCCAAGTCAAGGTGGATGCCATATGGCTAATGTCAATGCCATGACTCAAACCATTCTCTATAGATTCAGTGTCGTAACCGGTCAGTAATTCGAAATTATCAAAGGCTTGCTTCACAGTAATATAGTAAACGAGGCTAGCGAAAGCCTATAAATAATTAAATATATCATCCAATGAACTGTGAGAACTTACATGAACAAACAACTTTTATACACACGTGAGTCCAAGTATTAAGCTTGATTACAAAAGCAAAATACGATTTAGGGATTTAATCCGAATAACAAACAGTCAAACAAAAAAGTCTTGAGATAAAACTCCTACCTTGAGTTGATGATTATGAAGCTTTAAGCTTGCTGTTCAATATCTTCCTTAAGCTCTGTAGAAAAAACTTTGTTTCTCAAGTTGTTTCTCTCTTTCTCTCTACAAAGCCTACTAAACCCTCGCTTGGGAAGAAAAAGTTTGGGGCTTCTTGGCTAAAAATAGCCACAAAAAAATAAAATAGACTAAAAAGTCAATAAGACAAAATGTTATATCTAAACCATAATCATTTTATTTTTTCTTTCACAAAAGTCAAAAAAACCAAAAAACTCATCCCAAACAAGGCTGCCTTTTAGCCAAAGGCTAAAATAATCAAAAAGCCAAAAAGCCAATTCACATTCTAAACGAACCCTAACTCCCTCATATTTGAGCTCAAGAATAGGAGCTTAAACACATATACATCATATATATATATATATATATATAGGCTCAATTAGTTGATTAGTTAATCAAAGCTTAAGCTAAATAATTAGAGTTTAGATTAATTGAATTTAATCTAATTAATTTGGTCTGAATTAATTTTTAATTAAACTTCACAATAGACTCTAAAAATTATGCTGATAATAATAAATTAATCAATTTTGGGTTTTGTCGCCTTTATGGCTCTCAATTTCAGATTTTAGTATAATTCAGAACAAATTTTCCTACAATGAACAGATAGAGTCAAAACTCTTACAAAACACATAATTAGCTTTAAAAAACACATTAAGCACATAATTACATGTATAATTAATGAAATAATAGCTTAATACGAGACAGGGTTGTCACAGTCAGGGAAAAAAAAAAAAAAAAAAAAAAAAATTATATGATGCTCACACCCATATAAATGTTTAGTTAAAATTTTATTATAATATTTGGAATCTCTAATATTTCTGTTATCATTTTTGTATAATTATAATCTTAAGTATGAAACGTTTCAAATAATTAATTTTACATTATAATTACAAATTTAGTATGGTAAAACTTTTAGTTTCAATCTTGATATTCCTATAAAATTCTTATATCTAAGTCTCCGTTTGTTTTCACATAAAATGTTTTTGTCACAAATATTTTACTCATTTTTCATTATTTGGTTGAACAAAAAGTAAGTAAAATATTTTTTAAGAAAAATATTTTTGCATTATTTTCTCAAAAATAACGTATCTTTAAAAATTCAATAAGCTAATTTTTACAAAGTTAATTTTCATTCATTATCTTTTCAACTCATTTAGCCCTTTTAAATAAGTATTTTAGCTCACTAAAAAAAATCATAA
The DNA here is from genome assembly GCA_030407325.1 of Camellia japonica. NCBI lineage: Eukaryota > Viridiplantae > Streptophyta > Magnoliopsida > Ericales > Theaceae > Camellia > Camellia japonica. The sequence goes on along the minus strand of JAPPVO010000010.1, from coordinate 53,699,115 downwards.
ATGACACTTTATTGAATTTTTTTTTTTTGATAATAAAATATTTTTGTTTCAAGTGTCAACCACATGCTGAAAAGTAAAAACAAAAATATTTTTTTATATATAAAATCAATTTATAAGAAATATACTTGCTATGTAAAATATTACGTAGGAGCAAATGGAGGCTAATCTCATCAATAATTAGTAGCTGAATCAATTCAAACCCATAAATAAAAAAGGCAATTTTTTATGGGGAATTTTGTTTAAGATCCACGATATTAAGATATTAAGATTTTATCAGTTAAAAGATAATAGTTAAGATTTCTCAATATTTTCATAGAGAAAATTTGATTCATAGAAATTTTACTCAACTTAGAGAAATTTGGCTTTGACTCAAAGAAATTTCAATTTTCACAGAGAAATTTCTGTGACTTCACTAGGTCGGGATCGAAATTTTATTAAGCCGGTCGAAATTTCTCTGAGTCAAGCAAAATTTCTCTGAATCAAATTTTCTCTTTAAAAATATTGAAGGACATTAATTAATAATAAAAAAAATCAACTTGAACCTCCCCTACTATATAAAATTTGAGAGAAATGCTTCACTAATTTTCTCATTTTTTATTCTATTTCAGTGCTCTTCCTTTCCTTGCACACCCATGCTCCAATCCAATTCCCGCTGCTAGTGGCAGTTAAATTAGTTCGTGATGTTTCCAATTACCCATTTAAAACTTTTTTTAGATGGTACATTAATACTAATTTATAATAATTAACTTTAAACAAAGTTACTTTCCTAATTACTCAATAATAATGCTAAAAAACATTATTATTATTATTGAGACACAAGACTTACAGGTGCATTTTATCACTAGATATAGAGTCACTTAACAAAATTGATTACCGAAATAAAGATATATATATATATATATATATATAATACGGGATGTTGTAGAAAAAAAAATGTTGATGTTTTTATTTGTTTTATGATCTTACAACTATATGATTTAATTTTTAATATATTTTACTTTTAAATAATGAGGTTGTGTGAGTGATGGGGGCAAACTTTCTTTAACCTTGTAAACGGTTGGTGGGTAAAACAAACCATTTTTTGGTGGTTGAAATGATTGGGCTATGACTAACTCATATATATATATATATATTGTAATGGGTTTGTTAATTAATAGTATTTGGATATGTAATGGGTTTCTCATGTAGTTCTCAAGAAGAAACTTTTTTCGTCCTTTTTCATCCTTCTCCGTTTTGTTCTAGGAACAAATTAGCATAGGTCACTAATTGTTTCATTAGTTTAAGCGGCCAAATGTAACTCAAACTAGCCTTGTTTTGCCTTTACAAAATTTTTTTTATAGTAATTGTAGTTTAACGATATTAGTTTAACTTAAGCACTAAACATGTAAGTGTTCAATTCTCAAGTCCAAAAAGATGAATTTAAATTCCCTTTAATTTTCTTCTTATTTCTCTTTCTTTTCTCATACTTTCTCTTCTAGCTCTCAAGAAGAAAGTTTCTCTCTAACTTTCTCTGTCCTTTTCAATCATTCTGTACTTTGCCACTAATTGTTTCATTAGCTTATAGCAGTACAAAAAATTTAGGTTTTTGCGATAGCAAAATGCCGTCGCTAATACTCCTAAGGCCGTCTCAAAAAACTTTTAGTGACGGCAAAAGGGGAGTCACAACAGAGGGTGTTGCAAAAACCTTTTTAACGACAGCATCATGCCGTCGCCTTTTTTTTTTTTGCGACGGCAATTGTTACTTTTTGCGACGGCACTTTACTGTCGCCAATAATATGTAAAAAAGTGAAAACTTTTGCGACAACACTGTTTTACCGTCGCTAAAAGTTTTATTTGAGACGGCAAGTAATGTTGTCGTGAATTGTATATATATATATTTTTTTTTTGCGACGGTGTGGTGCCGTTGCACAAAAAAAAAAAAAAAAAAAAAACAATACAATACACCATTGCAAAAAAAAAAAAAAAAAAAATGCAATATAATTATTAAAAATATTAAAATTACTTGTATTAAATGAAAAACAATTGAAAAAGAAACCGATAATTGCATAATAATATAAAAATTTCTGTATAGAAATAACAATTTCTCCATAATAAAAACATTCTTGCATCCATAATTACACATTAACAAAATTATCCCACTACATAATGTTCCATAATACATATATAATGTTTAAATACATAAAGTTGTTCATAATTCAAAATAACATAAATCAAAATTAAAAGTTTTTCTCGTCATTCTCTGTGGGTAACAAAAACAAAAGTTAGTCGCCTTTTTCATAGGCATACATTCCACGAGAAGCAAACTCCTACTGGGGAATTATCTAAAAACAAAAAATAAAAATAATTAGTGACAATATAATTATGTGTTAATATGTTAATAACAAAAAAATATAAAAATTTAACTACTATACAATTATAAAGATAATTAAGTAAATAATTTTGCTTAAACCGAAATCCAACTCTAACTCCCAAACCAAGAATGTGATTCAAGTTTCGTCCTCTCCCACAAGTCTCTCGTGCCTAGGCGGTCGTGTGTGCCAAGTTTCGTGCTAATCCAACACTGTTTGGTGATTTTGGGCATCAACACCTCGAATTCTAAGTTTCTTAAGGAACTATTTTGCCTAGCGTGAAATCCGGCTATAACTCCCAAACCGGAAACTTGATTTGAGTCCCATCTTCTCCCACAAGTCTCTCATGCCTTGGCGGTTGTGTGTGCCAAGTTCCGTGCTAATCCAATGCCGTTTGGTGATTTTGGGACATCAACACCTCGAATTCTAAGTTTCTTAAAGAACTAGTTTGCCTAGACTGAAATCCGGCTCTAACTCCCATACCAGGAACCCAATTCGAGTCCCATTTTCTCCCACAAGTCTCTCGTGCCTAGGCGGTTGCGTATGCCAAGTTTCGTGCCACTCTGACGCCGCTTGGTGATTTTGGGGCGTTAACACCTCGAAATCTAAGTTTTTTAAGAAATTAATTTGTCTAGAATGAAATCCGGCTCTAACTCCCAAACCAGGAATCCGATTTGAGTCCCGTCTTCTCCCACAAGTCTCTTGTGCCTAGGCGGTCGTGTGTGCCAAGTTTCGTGCTAATCCGACGCCATTTGGTGATTTTGGTACGTTAACACCTCGAATTTTAAGTTTTTTAAGAAACTAGTTTGTCTAAAGTGAAATTCAGCTCTAACTCTCAAACCGGGAACCCAATTCGAGTCCCGTCTTCTCCCACAAGTCTCTCGTGCCTAGGCGATCATGTGTGCCAAGTTTCATGCTACTCCGACGTCCTTTGGTGATTTTGGGGCGTTAACACCTCAAATTCTAAGTTTCTTAAGAAATTAATTTGTTTAGAGTGAAATCTGACTCTAACTCCCAAACTGGGAACCTGATTCGAGTCTCGTCTTCTCTCACATGTCTCTCGTGCCTAGATGGTCGTGTGTGCCAAGTTTCGTGCTAATCCAACGCCGTTTGGTTATTTTGGGGGGTCAACACCTCGAATTCTAAGTTTCTTAAGAAACTAGTTTGTCCAGAGTGAAATCCGGCTCTAACTCCCAAACCAAGAACCCGATTCGAGTCCCGTCTTCTCCCACAAGTCTATTGTGGCTAGGCGGTTGTGTGTGCCAAGTTCCGTGCTACTCTGATGCCATTTGGTGATTTTGGGGCGTTAACACCACGAATTTTAAATTTCTTAAGAAACTAGTTTGTTTAGAGTGAAATCCTGCTCTAACTCCCAAACGGGGAACCCGATTCGAGCCCATTTTCTCCCACAAGTCTCTCGTGCCTAGGCGGTCGTGTGTGCCAAGTTTCATGCTAATCCGATGCCGTTTGGTGATTTTGGGGCGTCAACATCTCGAATTCTAAGTTTCTTAAGAAACTAGTTTGCCTAGAGTAAAATCTGGCTCTAACTCCCAAACTAGGAACCCGATTTGAGTCCCGTCTTCTCCCATAAGTCTATCGTGCCTAGGCAATCATGTGTGCCAAGTATCGTGCTACTCCGATGCCATTTGGTGGTTTTGGGCCATTAACACCTCGAATTTTAAATTTATTAAGATACTAGTTTGTCTAGAGTGAAATCCAGCTCTAACTTCCAAACTGGGAACCTGATTCGAGCCCCTTCTTCTCTCACAAGTCTCTCGTGCCTAGGCGGTTGTGTGTGCCAAGTTTCATGCTAATCCGATGTCGTTTGGTGATTTTGGGGCATCAACACCTCGAATTCTAAGTTTCTTAAGAGACTAATTTGCCTAGAGTGAAATTCGATTCTAACTCCCAAACCGGGAACCTGATTCGAGTCCCGTCTTCTCCCACAAGTCTACCATGTCTAGGCGGTCGTGTGTACCAAGTTTCATGTTACTCTGACGCCATTTGGTTATTTTGGGGCGTTAACACCTCGAATTTTAAGTTTCTTAAGAAACTAGTTTGTCTAGAGTGAAATTTGGCTCTAACTCCCAAACTGGGAACCCGATTCGAGTCCCGTCTTCTTCCATAAGTCTCTCCCAAATCAAGTTTTTTTTTCTTCTCAATCCAAGCACAACACGCCATAAGTATCAACATGTTCTTTTGTTATGATAAAAGAAAATAAATGGAAACCTGTTTCATATTTGTTCTTAAAAATTTTAAAACAACCAACACAACCAAATGCTTGAATAAACCATGCTAATTTGTTAGCCATTAACTAAAACAAATTCTGAAAATATTTTGTACATGAAAAGATCACTTCACAATGCATAACCATTTGTATCAAATAACATAGGCTAACAATTTTTTCGATGTGCAAGCATAGGGTAAGAATCACATATTCTTCCAAGAAAGTGTTAAATAACAATCACATTAAGAAAGGATTGTGTTATGTTTGATACATATTGGATACGCCGCTGAAATGTGTCTTATTTTTAAAAATTAGAACCAAACATGCTTCAAATACTTGTTGGAAGTGTGTGCCCATCACTTAAATACACAAAACAAAAAATTCCTCATTACACTATATTTTATCAATCCAATTAAACTTATCAAAAAAATTCCAAAACATGGTACACAGATTCACTGAAACCTAAAATGGGTCTTACCAATTTAAGTAGCTCTACAGGTTTGGATGCTTTTCGTATTCGAATTGAATCTTCCATTTTCCTAATCTGATCTGGGGTGTACTTGACAACTGTATAGAAGAAACTCCTTTTAGGAAAAAAAAAATTAATAATAATAAATAGGGAATTGGGTATATGAAAAAAGCTCCAATTAGGAAATGGGTTGGAGAAATCCAAATAATAACTAGGCGTATGGAGCTGGAAGAACATTGGACTCAATCACAGCCAGTAAGACAAACCCAAGAAACCTAAAAATATGAGCCAACAATATGACACTTAAAACCACATGTAAAAATGAAGCTTAGTTTTGCCAATTACCTGAATCTGCTCCTTGTTTCCAGCAGTAATGTTTGAAATTGTCCAACAAGCTTCCTTCTTGATACTCTTCTTTTAATTACTTGACAACAGGTTCAGAAGACATGGCAGTGTTTGATGGTTGATAATACATTGGTGGAAGAAAAGCAACAAAATCCCATTAGCTTTGTGCAAAACTTATGTAAGTATTTGCATACCCAAAAAATAAAGAAGTATGCAGAACTTGAACATTAAATTTCTGTATTAGGCAAGTCTTCATTGGACTAGACCCAAAACAAAGAAGATCACTTTAAGGGGTGAAAAAATAACTGGATTTTAATGAGGCATATTGCACAGATAGACTAAAACATGGAACAATATTCAAGAAAATAACCAATATTGGTGTTTCACTTTTAAAAAAAAAAGAAGAAGTTTTTATTGGTGTTTACGAAATGCAAGAAATAATGAATGCAATGTAAGCAATAAGCATATCAGGAAAAAATAGGCTACAACAATGAAATTAAATTGATGAAGCATTCTCAAACTTCATATCACTAAAAATAAAAGACATGGTTACAATTAACCATATTAGACGGTCCATACAATTAATTATCGGAGTCCTCATCAATATTATAATTATCAACCAAATATCAAGGAAAAAGATTTACAAAATCTCACTTGTCACAGCCAAACTATAATTTATTGGGAATCCATTTGTCATTCAAAACATTTTGTAGCTTTTGCCATAGTAGATCTATTGTAGTTAATATGAATAAGGCTTTGCCTATGGGGACAAAGCGTTTGATGTTTCATTCTACATTAACTGACAATTTGACAATATATACATATATGTGTGCAGGTGAGGTGCGAGTTTGAAACTGTTTGGTGTCATCATCCAAATTGAATGGAGTCAAATTTTTAGGGTTCATTGAATTTGTAAAGATATTGTGAAGGTTGTATTTAAAAAAAATAAAAAATTCCAAATCACCAAATTCACCGCTCTCAACCTGGCAAGCCTTTTTTCTGAACATCAACCATTCATATAAAATTGGGTTCATAAATACCAACAATAAATTTTATGAAATTTCAGCAACGTGTATCACCTTAAATCCTAGCTCTAGCCATTTCCCATCTCTGAAATGCACTAACTTATTCTACCCCCCTAAATCGAAGAATTACCCATTACTCTAATGAAAACAAAGCATCACATGGTAACCATCCAATTGACTGATCCACATGACTTCATTCAAACCAAGAATGAAAAATCCACTTCAAAAATCCTATTTGTAAAATAAACATAAAGAGAAAGTATGTAAGATATTCGGGTGGAAAGGCTATATATGAGAAAACACAAGAAATAAACATGTTTCCAATTGTCTAGTACCTGAGTTTGCATGTCATCTCTAGTGACAATGTTACCAACTGTACGAAGAGCAAGAATTAGCACCGAGGGAGATGGGTGACTGAAATTTCAAAAACTTCAATGTTAGGGCAAATAACAAATGAAAGAGAAGACAAAGGCAACTCACAAACAAATGAAACTAACAAGCATTACCGTTTTGTGAATTGTTGTAAGAATAGATGTAAAGCGAAGTGTACAAAGAGTGAAGAACATAAAGAGCAACACCAATGTCGGTAGTCCTTTGTAGACAAAGGTTCTGAAATAGTTGAGAGGAGTGTAGGGTCTGGATTTGAACATATGGCTTATGGAGGGATTGGAGAAGATCAAAGGTAGGGTTAGGGTTTTGGAACCGACGACGAGAGTGGAGAAGACAAAGTAGACGACTGATGAAGATCGGTGAAGAGAATAGGAAAAGAGAGAGAGGGCGGTGAAGGAGGAGGTGTGGCGGCGGCAGTGGTGGTTGCCGGTGGTGGCACTAGAGGCGACGATGTAGGAAGAAGAGATAAAGAGAAAGGAGAGTGAGAGGGAGTGTTAGGTTAGAGATTTGGGATTTGAGATCGTGAGAAACAAAAAGGGGGAAGAAATTAGGGAATTCGGATAGAAATTGCGGTAAAATGAAAAGTTCATTTTTTTTTTTGTTAAAATAATTGTTTTTTTTAGTTAATGAATTTATTTATTTTTTTGATTTTTGATTTTTTTTGGTTAATAAATTTTTTTTGATTTTTCATTAAAAATTTATTTGTTTCATTTTTATTTTAATGAAAAAAAATTCAATATTTTTATTTTTATTTGGTAGAAGTAGGGATAATATTTTAATGAAAACTATTTTCTATTAAAATAAAGTTAATTTTTTGTGGTCAACGAATTTTTTTTTTTGCGGCCCATTTTTTTTTTTTTGGGTTACTATAGATCAGGAATTAATTTTTTGTGGTAGAGGAGAGGGAGCGACAATTGTGGTGAAGGTGGTGGATAAAAGGTGATGGTGGCGGTGATGACGATAGCAAAGGAGATTAGTGGTGATGTAAAACCTGACCCTCGTATATGTTTTCTGGTATGCTTTCAGCCCCTATTCTGTGCATTTATATGCTTATCATGAAATTTCATGTGAAATTAAGTTTAATTAAGTGAATCTTATGATCATAGATCATATCTGTCTAATAAGAGAAAAATCTATTACAATTGAGATGTTTAGATCAGAAATTGAAGGCCTTAGAAGCTTGATTAACTGAAATTGACTTTATACGTGTGATCAGCATGATTTTTAGTTTATAATATGCATTTTTGTAAAAATTTAATTTGGAGTGATTAAACTGATTGAATTTTGTCCTTATTCACTTTTTATATATATTTGTGTCCCTAGACATTTGATTTAGGAACTTGAACTCAAATATCTCCTGAGAGGGTTAGGAAAGGAGAATTAGGGAGGAAGAGGAGAAGTCCTTCAAGGAAGAAATAGGGAAAATTAAGAGGGTTTATAGAGATTTTAAAGCTCAAGGTATGTAGATTTTACCTTAATTAACTCCTCTCTTGAATATGGGTAAGAATTTCTTGGGTATTCATGCAAGTTAGGGTTTGTGTTGTTGTGTGTGTGTGTGTCACTTGTAGAATTGAATAAGTGTTTTCATCATTTAGTTGTTTGGGTTAATTTGAACCATATACAGGAAATTACATCCTATTCTTGATTCTACATGCTTGCATCCAATTATGTGTGAGATGGATATATGTATGTATTTAGATCTTGAAGGAAATGAGTTGTGATTGTGAGTTGAAAGTAGTGAAGATCTAATCCATATTCAAATTGTTATATGTTTGTACTTCCTATTTACATGATTTTTGAACCATGTCCTAGCAATTAATGAATCTATTTTGAGCCTTGTAAATGCTCACCAAAAATTGGGTTTGCTTGAATTTCGGACTGCTCACACAGGGGAAATCGCCGCACGTACCGGGGTCATGGCCGCACGTGCGGAAAACAGAGCATTTTGGGACCTTGCATTCTGAAAAATATGCACGTGTGGGGCTCACAGTCGCACGTGCGGCCCATGCTGAGGAATTTTGTCTGCTCCGTTTTACGTGCTTAACCCTCTAATATTATTGAAATCTGTATTTGGTGCCTTTAAATGTTTGTAAATTCATTCGAAGGAAAACGAATCAGAAAATGAATTAAAACGAAAAATGAACTAACTCTTAAACTGTGTGTGTATGTAGGGCACAGACCAGAAGCAAATGCCACTCCACCACAGCACTGTGAGTAGTAGTACACTTACTTACCGCTAATAATTACTATTAACACTCTGTTAATTGCAAGTTAACTGTGTCAACTTATATGAATGATTGAAAGAATGTGTGTACCTCCGTATGACTCTAAAACTCTGTATGACTCTGGAACTAGTTTGCTCTGATGATATCTGGGCCTATGGCCAATCTGTAAAATCTGTTAGGCCTACGGCCAACCTGTAAAATTTGTCAGGCCTAAGGCCGTTCTGTATATCTCTGGGCTTAAAGCCACTCTGTTTAAAGACTGGGCCCAAGGCCGTTCTGGAAACAGTTACAGAATAAAACTAATCATATGTTCTCTGCACTCATGTACACTATAGTTCAAGTTGATTATTGAATTGTTTAAGTACTAATACTCACTGAGCCTGGCTCATCCTGTGTTATATCTGTTTCTATAGGTAATCAACCTGGAAGTCAGTCTTAACCCATGACGCTCGTGTCTCTTTTGTCAGCTTCAGTGTATCCGGGCACTTAGACGAAGCCCGTTCACTTTTTTGAAATTTTGCTAAGCTTTTGGCTTTATGATCTAATTGTCTGCCTAAGGTTGAAATGTATATAACCCCCTTTATCCGATACTTTTGTTATACACCCAGTTATAGGGTCGGGTCTGTATTTATATACATAAGTACATAATTGCTCCTCATATGTATGTACATGGTATGGTTGTTTGTCTAATACAACACTTGTGATCCTAGCATGTTAGTGTTAGCTCAATGGAGACTGTTCATGTTAATAAATGCTTCCGTTCAGGCCCCATATGTTATACAAACCGAATTTTATGTCCGTTTTTGAATAGGTCATGCCTAAACTTTTAGGGGCAAGTTTGGGGTGTGATAGGTGAAGTTGTGGTAGTGGTAAAGATGATGGAGTGGTAGTGGTGGAAGAGAGGTAATGGTAGTAGTAGTGGCAGTAGTGGTGGTGGTGGTTGTGGAGTAGTGGCGATGGCGGTAGTAATGGTAATTGTAGAGGTGGAGTGGCAACAGTGGTAGCAATGGTGGTAGTGGAATGACATTGCAGTAATGGTGAAGGTAGTAGAGGAGATGGGTGGTGAGAGAGAGAGATGAGTGAGAGACAGATAGAGAAGAGAGATAGAGAGAAATAAAGTGATGAGCAAGAGAGAGACAAAGTGGTCACTAAAAGTGCATTTTCTTGTAGTGGATCGATAAATCGAGAGGGAGCTCGGTAAATAGAGAAGAGGGGAGAGAGAAAGTGAGCAAGGCAAACACGGTGAGAGAGAGAGACAGACAGAAAAATAAACAGACAAAGAGAGAAAGAGAGAGAGAGAGAGAGAGAGAGAGAAAAATAGAGAAACAAAAGATGAGCGAGAAATAGACAAAGACAGCAAAAAGAGATAAACGAGAGAGACAGAGAGAGATAGAGAGAAGAGAGATGAGTGAGACAGAGAGAAGAGAGAGAGAAGAGAGATGAGAGAGATAGAGAGAAAAGAGATGAGCGAGAGACACATAGAGAAAGAGTGAGAGACAGACAGACAGAGAAGAGTGATGAGAGAGAGAGAGAGAGAGAGAGAGAGAGAGAGAGAGAGAGAGAGAAAGTGAAGAGAAGAGAGACAGAGACAGAGATAGAGAGACAGGAAGATGAAAAAATGGGTGAAAAGACAAATGTTATATCAAAAGAGTAAGACGACGTTGTTTTTAAATTTTTTTTTTTTGTGACAGAAAAATGCCGTTGCATTTATTTAAACCATTTTGTGACTATATATATGAAGCCGTCTCAAAGCCACAATATTTTTTTTTAAACTTTTTTTTTGTTTTTTTGGCAACGATACCTATTACAGTCGCAAAAAACTCATTTTTTTTTTGCGACGGCACTTGGTACCGTCGCAAAAGCTCTATTTTTTTTCCGACAGCAATCTCTGCCGTCGTAAATACTCTCTTTTTTTTTGCAACAGTAATTTTTGCCGTGGAAAATACTCTCCTTTTTTGCGATAGCATTTTCTGTCGTCGTAAATATTCTCCTTTTTCGCGACAGAATTTTCTGTCGTCGCAAATACTCTATTTTTTCGCGACAGCAAGTTGTGCCATCGCAAAAAGTCACATTTTTCACGACGTCAAGTTGTGCTGTCGCAAAAAGTCACTTTTTGCGATGGCAAGTGTGCTGTCGCAAATGCTTCCATCTTTTAAGCCTACTTTTCTTGTAGTGTTAAGTGGCTAAGTTTGACTCAAACTAACCTTCCTTAGCCTCTAAGAAAGAGAATTTTCTGACTAATTGTAGCTTAACGATATTTGTTTAACATAAGCACCTCATTTAAGGTTTTGTTAATCACCTAAGTGTTGAATTCTCAAGTCCAAAACGAACAATTTGAATTCCCTTTGATTTTATTCTTGTTTCTCTTTATTTTCTCTAACTTTCTTTTCTAGCTTTCAAGAATGTTTGTCTTTAACTTTCTCCGTCAGTCTCCATTCTTCACAATTTTGTTCTAGGAACTAATTAGCTTAGGCCACTAATTGTTCCATTAGCTTAAATGGCTAAATTTAACTCAAACTAACCTTCGATAGCCTCTATAGACACCCCATTTTTGACCGTCCTCAAGACTTTGATGTCATCATTCGTGCACACGATGATTGTGTTCGTTTTGAGCACCCGAAGTCGTCAGCGGAACGCCTTGTCTTTGAGCCTCTAAACCTTGCCTGTTTTGTGCATGTTTTTGGACCAAGAGCTTGTTGCCTCTTGCCTAGAGAAGAGGGTGACCTGTCGGCCAACCCTGGGACCTATTGGCCATGGCTTGTGCCTGTCGGTCACCAGTGGTGGCCGACGGTCATTGGTCTCTTTTTTCAGATATTTGTTTGCCAGCTGTGCCAACTGTTGCTCACTGAGCTGCATCTTCATACACGTGTATGGTAGGATGTATACAAGCTCAAGCCTTCATTTTCTATATATAAGGGGTGTTCTCTCCCATTTTGAAGGGTTAGACATTTTAGACCAAAAATTTCTCTCTCTCTCTCACTTGATATTTTGTGCTTTGTAGTTAGTTTTCTCTACACTTTTATACACCAACCCATAACCAAACTTGACCACCATTAAACTGAGGTCCCTTGGAGTTGTGTTTGAGCTTTGGAAGGGGGTTGAGCTTGAATTTGTGGCTGAATTGTGCCTTGCTTCAAAGGTATAAAACTTACCTCATTTAAGCTTATTGTGCATACTTGCTTTGCCATCTTTTTCTACTGTTTTAAGGCTATTCTTGAAGTGTAAAAAACTCTGTTTTTGAGGCATAAAAGTGGTGGTTTGAGCCTTTGTGAGTTAGGGGGTTGTCCCTCCTTTTTGCTCATTAGCTTGTGAAGCTTTTTTTTTTTTGCTATTTTTCATCACATTCAAATAAAAATTTTTGAGCCTTTTAACCACTGAAATTCAGAGGTATTTCAGTGACAAAAACCTTCTTTTGAAGTCCAAAATTGGAGGGGTTAGCCTTCCCTTCTTATTGTCTTGCTTGCATGCCTAGTTGCCTCATATGTTAGCATGTTTTTCTAGCCTAACTTAGCTTTGGTCCAGCATGGTTTTGCCTCTGTTTTGACCTACTTTAGCTTTGTTTTGGGCTGTTTGGGTCATTTGAGCTTTGTTTTGTATAGTTGTGGTGCAATTTCCTTTCACTAGCTTAGTGTTTCTAGGCTTTATGAATCATTTGTGTGTCTTGGTTGCATGCTTTTCATGCCTAATTTCAGCACTGAAATCTCTGCAACCTCCATCCATTCTTCACCCTTTTATTTGCTTTGAAAGTGGTTTTAAACCCCTTGTTTGCTTAAGTGTGAAATTGAGACATTCATGCTTAATGGTTTAATCTCTTTGAGGGTTCATTACCAATGGCATGAGGTCTCTTTCATGCCCAAAGTAACTTGTGGTTTAAGCCCTCTTTCCATTAGAGGACACTCATTTTTGGACTTAACCAATTAAAGAATGGATTGGTAATGTAAAATGAGTAAACAAAAATGGCAAGTGAAAGAGACAAGATTAAGCATCTTTCATGTTGCATTGCATGTGTTCGAATCGAACGTTAATTCAAACACAAGGAAAATGGAACATTTCATACTCAAAGTGATGAAATGTCCCACTTTCCTTGGTCACCATTGCCCTTGATCATGCATGATAGGGTGATGGTTGTTTTGGTCTTGTTTGTGCATTCATTAAGCTTGTACACGCTTGGTTCCTTAGCCATCATGCATGGAAAATGCTTGGTTGATGGTTTGAGGGAAGAGTTACACTCCTTTGAACTTGTGTGATGATAAGGAGGGTAACAGTACAGACACTTCTTGAGAATACACTGCTTTGCCTCTATTTGCTCTCTGTTACAGCAAAAAAAGAAGTTTAGGGAAGGGGTAGCCAATCGGTCACCAACAGTGGCCGACGGCCACCATTGGTAGCCGACCGGCCATCAATGAAAATTTTGCAAGATGTGTTCCTAAAGTGAAGTAGAGGCATTTTGGGAGTTGGTGGCTTCTTTGGTGTTCAAGTGTGCAAACAGAGCCTTGCAGCAGTGAGGTAGTGGCATTTTTGGGAGGAAACCAACCGAGCATGCATTTGTCTCTCACCCTTCGAAGCCATTTAATCTCTTTAATTAGTTTAGAATAGCTAGTTAATGCAAGTGTTGTAATTAATTAGTTAGTGCAACTAGTTCTGTAAATCGGTTTTTAATATTTAATTAGCTTAGAATAGTTAGTTAATTCATATTGTGTTGTAATGATTAGCTTAGCTTAGTGTAGCTCAGCTTATTCATTCGGACCCTCCTTCGCAAGGGCATAATGTTGTAATAAGTGTGCGTGCGTGTGTGCATGTCTTCCAACCCCACGTCTTTCTCCATTTTATTTAACTGTTTTTGATGGTTAGTTTAGGGTCATATTTCGATTAGCATATCGCATGCTTGCATCCATTCATTCATATTGCACACACTAAGGCTCGCCGCATCATTCAAACTGCATTGTCAATTCAATACTTCTTTGAATACGTGTTTCAAAGCATGCTATCAAAGTGTTGCAAATGCCATATTAGTAGCTGAGCCTATTAATTGCATTATTGCATGTGTTGCATTAGGCATCTTGTATAGGCTGGATCATGCATTTTTCTAACTAGTTTTTGTTTTGGCTTGGAGTACTAGGTGAGTTTTATGCTTTAGCGTACTTGCATGAGTGTGATTGCCATATTGCCATGTTTCGCATGCTTGCCATGAGGCTATGTGCTTACTTGCTAAACTGCATGAATGCCTATGGATGAAGGCTTGTTGTTTGAATTGGAACAATTCAACGAATGTAAGTTTTAAGCCCACTTTGTCGTGGCCAAATCCTATTTTAAGCCTCCTATGTTTGGTGGCAAATCTGCATCTTTAAGCCCACTTGAGGGTGGCAAATTCAAACCATTTTCACAAAACAAACATGACTTGGAATGTTCCAATTCTTGCGATTTAGTCTATAATTGCTTGTGCACATCACACAGTAAGGTTAGATTAATAATCAGAATAGGAACACATAATGTTTATCAAAAAACATATCATGATTAGTATAGGCCGATCTTTGATCGGAAGAGCGAGGGTGCTCATTTCATGACCTTCCCCCTTCGTACCTAAGTTCCCGAGCCGAGGCAACTTTGGTGATGATGGACACATGGCCTTCGACACGAGTCAGGGTTTCCTAAATTTTTCCAAAATAAAATATTTAGGTGGCAACTCTGTATCTGGCAAAGCAGTCCAATTTTGACATTATTTGATTTAAAATCGTTTTTTCAAAACGGTTTGCCGGATTTGGACTCTTTGGTGTTTATCAGTTTCATATTGCACTTGTGATACTAGATTCAGAACCACGGGAGTTCGAACTGTGAGACCTTCTTTTCAAACCTTTCCAAAAGGCAGGGCGCGAAAAAAGGCGAGTCCACAGTTTTTGGAGACTCTACTAGGGATTTAAAGAATTTGACTCAAACTCATGATATGTTATTTTATCTATACTTATGTGTTTCTTTGCAGTTGTATTTGGATCAGTGCGCCTAAGTCACAGTGTCTGCCATCTGCTATTCTTGAGTGGTTTGCCGGAGGCTTGCTTGGAAAAGCTTGCCAAAAGGCTGACTGGTTATGGGCTCTACCATGATGGGTACACAACTCTTGGATCTGGATTACCACTATATCGTTTGATTCTCCTTTCACTTCTTGGTGTTAGGTGTGAGAGGTATATTAGGTAGTCTTGCTGAGGTACCCTTTTTGACCAATCGGCCTAGTTGTATATCGGAAGCCATAGAGACTGTTCCAAACTAGGACAGGTTGCTCACCCGAATGCAGGAATTGTGTGAAATCGCTTGTTTTACGTAGTGAATCCCTAGCTCCTGACAAAATTAGGACAGGGTAACCATACCCCATCATAGGGGTATTTTGGCTCTCACTTGCTTGATATGTGATTTTGGAGTGAAACTCTGCAGGAATGTATGTATCAGTCCAAGTCTGGGTATCAGTTTTGGAGGCAGAAATCAGTTTTGGAGGCAGAAATCAGTGTTTGAGTACTGTTCTCTAGCTTATGTGTGCAACTGCGTGTTGTTTCTGTCTGAGCCGAGGTGTTGTGCGGTTTCTGATTTTTGTTTCTTTTTTTTGCTTTATTTTCTTTTTTGCAATGTAGTCTTTCACCATTGCTTCAGACGAGCCTGTTACCCCCAAGCACTCTGGACCCAAGTAAGGCAACTTTACCGATCTGGGGATCTAGTCAGAGGACAACCATTTGTGTCACTCCCGCCGATTACTAGACGGAGGAGGGTTCGACAGAGTTCGCCAATTCAGCAGTCACTGTTTACCTCGCCTGTGCCCAGTTAGGCCCGATCATCTACTTCTACTCCAGACAGAGAGTGTTCACCAGTTCCAGTAATTCAAAGCCCTCCAGGTAACATTGAAGACATGCTTCGTCAATTCCAGCAAACTATTGAGAACATGCAGCTAGATGTTGCCCGACAAGCTGAGATCACCGCTTGCCAAGCCGAGGTTGTAGCCCGCCAAGCGGAGGTAATAGAGAGGCTTCAGCAACAGCAGCCACAACTTGCAGTAGCCTCAGCATCCCACGCACCCCCAGTAGGAATCCCGGCACCTGGGGTCACAATCAATGTCTAGGAAAATGCAGTCATTCAGGCGGATCCTATTCCACCTCAGACTTCCAAGGCACCGGTTTGTTTGAATTCTAAGTCGACCCTACTGCACTGAAAGTGAGTAAACTAGAAAAGCTCTTTAAACGAGCACAAGATGTAAATTCGATCCCTGATATTGAGGATGGCTATACTGAGTCGGCTGTGACACTGCCAGATAGATTCAAAATGCCACATATAGATCGGTTTGATGGTTCCGGGGATCCTATGGTCCATCTACGGCTATTCTCTGACATCCTACGACCCATGGGTCGCACCAGGCTACAAAAGTTGCCGCTCTTTGGTTGAACCTTGTCAGGTATAGCAGCTATCTGGTATGCTAAGCTTGAAGACTCTGTGAAGAGAAACTAGGAGGAATTGGCTGAGGCCTTCATAGCGCAGTACTCCTATAATACTTAGATCGAGATCACAACTCGTGATCTCAAAGAAACTCGCTAGGAGGCGAAGGAGGGCTTCTCGGATTTTGTCACCCGATGGAGGGCCAAGGCCTCTATGATGACTGTCCGGCCGGCTTAAAAGGACCAGATTAGAATGGTGGTCCGTAACCTTCAACCAAGACTGTTACAGAAGATGATAGTCCTATCTCTGTCCACTTTTGCTAACCTCTACGAAATAGGAGTGCAGATAGAGGATGCAATGAAGCAGGGTCTGATAGACCACGAGAAAGAGCAACCTAAGAGGGCTTTCACACACAGTTCTAATGCGACTACAAGTAGTAGTGCAGCTGCAAGGCCTTCCGATGTGGGTATGGTTACCACCACACTGAAAACTACCAACCCTTTTGCTGGAACATCTGATACACAACCTCACAAACTGCGAAGCACCAACCCCCAGGCCAAAGGGTCTTTACCCCTCTATACATGTCCTTATCCAAAGCCTTAGGGGTCCTGATCAAGAAGGGGCACCTTAAGCCATTAGAGCCTCGCCCCCTACCCGATCCACTTCTCCCGAAACACAACCTGACCAAATATTTCGCTTTTCATCAACAGCATGGTCACGACATTGACCTATGCTTCAGATTGCGTCATGAGATTCAGGATCCCATTGGCAATAAGGTGATAGCGTCTCCTCAAAAGCCTAACGTCACTACAAATCCTCTCCCACCACATAACCAGGTCCTTCTACCTCGGCAAGTAAACCTCATCCATACACTGGCCGTCTCTTACGACCCTAGTATATACATCACCCCCTCCCACCTACCTAAACTGGCACTTTCATCCCGGAAAGCACAAACCTGTGAATGATGAACGCATCCATATCCCGACCCAAACTTGCGGTGGTGACTGTGGAAGAGGAAGGTAGGGTAGCCTTGGGGGAGAATGGGAATGTCAGTTTAGTGCCTGAGGGATCTGTGGACTTAGTTGGAGAGGAATATAGCCCATGCCGCTATATTGTGCCAACCAATCAGGCCAAACCAGAAATAGAGTTGCCAACGAGGATGGAGGTCAGTGTAGTCCAGGTGGATGGACCAAGCCAGGGATTGGATGACTTAGCTGACATCGAGGAGGACATCAGCAATCTGCAGTTCTTCGATGAGTAAGATTCGGGAGATGTGCACATTAACTGGTTCGATCTGAACGGGTCGACAGACAACTCTGGGTGGCTCAGTGATGAATTTGATGTGGACGAGGGACTTCAACCAAAGCTGGAAGAGCTAGAAATAGGAATTGCTACAAGGGCCTGAATGGCCGATGACAAAGGAAAATTGCTGGAGAGCACCGGTATTAAGAATTTTGCTCAGGAATTAAGTAGTGTTAGTACAGCTGATACAGAGCAAGAGGCTGCACTATAGCGGTTTGAACAAGAAAGGGATAAGAATAGTCAGAAAACTGGAAAAGCCAAAGGCCCTACGGGGAACAACTGTGATGTCGATGTGGGAATGCTTACAACAGAATTGGACAATTGCCTGTCGGTTGCCGGAGGAATATGGTGGGAAGATAATGACCTGCATCTTGCCCACACCGATGAAGATTGGGGTCAGGACTTGCCAGACAATACTTGGTATTCTGAGGAAGTGAATCATATGACTAGAAGCGGGCGGTACTTCAAGCCCCCACACTTGGACCAACCCGAAGCATCCAGAAAGGATAAGGAAGCTGAAAAACAGAGGGAAAAACTATTAGAGGAGGAGGCTGTATTGAAGCAGTTGAAGAAGATCCAAGCAGACATATCTATCTGGGGGTTACTCATGGCTTTGTGCGTGCACCGACAAGCTGTCCTGTCAGCAATGTATAAGGCCAAGCTGTCTATCGACATAACTCCAGAGCAACTGGTGGGATTTGTCTTTCTAGGGGATGCTGCGCCATCTTTGACCTTTTTTTGATAAGGAATTGCCGCTCAAGGGCTTTGCGCATAACAAACCCTTATACATCTCAGTTGAATGCAGAGAGAAGTGGGTGCTGGTTGTATTAGTTGATACTGGGTCTGCAATTAATGTTTGTCCGTCGCGCACGGCCTAAGCTATTGGCTTGAAGCCGGCAGCTTTTGTACCAACAACCTAGGTGATCTGGGCTTATGACAACACAAGTAGAGAGGTGATGGGAATAGTTCAGATCAGAACACAGGTTGGTCCGGCGCAACAGGATATTGAGTTTAACGTCTTGGATGTTCCGGCTACCTTCAACTTGTTACTTGGGCAACCCTGGCTACACCAAGTAAAAGTTGTTTCTTCCACCTTGCATCAGATACTGAAGTACCCTTTTGGGAAGAGGGTAGCTACTATTTTTGGAAATTCTTCTATATATCCTCCGCCGGAGGTCACTATACCAGTACTGGAGATTGTACACGGTGATGAAGATGTTTTCTTGTCTGGTTTTACCTTGGCTGAGGCCCGGGTGGTGCAAAACATTTTAGCTATTAATGAGGGGTTGTACGTTAGTGCTCAATCAGTCTACCTCATGAACAAACTACAGCATGTACCCAGGGTGGGATTAGGAAAGAGCGGCCGAAAAGGCGTTGTTGAATTGACCAAAGTGCCACATAACCCTCATGCCTTTGGCTTGTGCTACACGCCTACCAAAGAGAACTGGGTGAGAAAAGGGAAGGAAATGGCAGGAAGAGCCAAAGCAAAGCATAGTGGGAAGCACTATGAGCTTGTACATAGACCAATCATGGAACTTTGAATGGCCGCTTTGTCTGAGAGGAGGAAGACTTCCCATTTTGCAGCTTTCCTGAGCCATGGTTGAACTCTGAGAAGTAGCGTTTGCCCAGCTTTGAGATTTTCTTCGACCTATAACTGCAAAAGGATGAAGCCTCAAAGGAACAGACTGAGTTAACTATTGAGGCTGAACAGAGTATAGAGGGTGAGTCCAATAGCAATGAGCTTGAGATAGGAGTAGCACTGGCTTGTCTCCTTTTAGATCTTCCGATCGATCTAGAGAGCTTGGGAGATGACTTCACCGTTTCCATGATCGGAGTCCAATCAGGTGTGGACCTTTCCGGTGGTATTCTGGATGCATCTAACGCACCCTCTCTCATTTAGCAGCTAGAAGAGGGCTTTCTGTCCAGCAATTCTGAATCAGGTAGTGAACCGGAATTTGATTCCACAGAGTCTGTGGAGTCGGAATCAGATTCCAGTTCTTCAGAGTTGGAGCCCGGTATTCCTAGGGTTGATAACCCGGATGCCGTAGTTTTGTCCAGGTCATCTTTTTCCTTTTCTTTTGAGTCGGCTGTAACCGAGGAATTGGATGAGCCGGAACCTTTGAATGAGAATGATACCACTGCTGTTTCTGGGTACTTCTCTGTGCCACTTGTATATTGCATTGATCATGACTTTCAAAATTTTGATAAAAACGATGAGGAAGGAATTCCTCTGGTTTTGAAACATTTGATTGATCAAGAGGAGCAGAGGTTTGTAAAATCTCTTGTTGATGAAATCACTCCAATTAATGTAGGTACTGAGAAGGATCTGCGTCTGGTCCAGATCGGGTCTACGTTGTCTTCAGAGGAACGCGAGCGCTTAGTCGCTTTATTAAAAGATTTCAAAGATGCTTTCGCGTGGTCATACGAAGACATGCCTGGAATCGATCCTGAGATTGTACAGCATCGGATCCCTCTTGACCTTGAGGCCCGACTCGTCAAGTAGAAACTTCAGAGAATACGCCTAGATTGGGCTTTGAAAATCAAAGAGGAAGTCACCAAGCAGATAGATGCAGGGCTTTTGCTAGTATCTGAGTATCCGACTTAGTTGGCCAACATTGTTCCGGTACCGAAGAAAGATGACAGAATTTGGGTGTGCGTGGATTTCAGAGATCTGAACAAAGCTAGTCCGAAGGACAACTTTCCTTTACTGCACATCGATGAATTGGTGGACTTCGTCGCATGCCATGCACTACTCTCCTTTATGGATGGGTTTTTCGGGTATAACCAGATCTTGATGGCACCCGAGGATAGAGAAAAGATTGTTTTCACCATGCTGTGGGGAACCTACTACGATAGGGTGATGCCGTTCGGTCTGAAAAATGCTGGGGCTACTTATCAACGGGCTGCAACCACGATCTTCCATGATATGATCCACAAAGAGGTTGAGGTGTACGTGGATGACATGATTGTCAAGTCCAAGGAAAGAGAGTGCCACTACACCGCCTTGAAGAAATTCTTCCAACGGATCAGAGAATATCGGTTGAGGCTGAATCCACAAAAGTGCATTTTTGGTGTCATGGCAGGGAAAATGCTGAGTTTCTTGATCACATAGAGGGGCATCGAGGTTGATCCTTCCAAAATCAAGGCCATACTAGAAATGCCACCACCAAGGACTGAAAAGGAGGTGCGAGGCTTTCTGGGTAAAGTGCAGTTCATAAGACGGTTTATTGCAAAATTAACCTTAACTTGTGAACCACTATTTGGTCTCCTGAAGAAAGGAAAGAAATTCCAATGGGATGACCGATGCTAGTTTGCTTTTGAGCAAATCAAGCAGTACCTCTAGAACCCACCCGTGTTGTTACCGCTAGAGCCGGGGAAGCCGCTGATTTTGTATCTGTCAGTAATCAATACGACTATGGGCTGCATGCTTGCGTAGGAATTTGAGGATAGAGTGGAGAAAGCCATCTATAACCTGAGCAAGAAGATGCTAGAATATGAGACCCGTTACACCCCATCGGAGAAGGCTTGCTTAGCCTTGGTATGGGCTACCAGGACGTTGAGGCACTACCTGTTAGCTCACTCGTAATTCTGGTTTCAAGATTATATCCCATCAAATATCTCTTTGAGAAACCAGCGCTTACGGGTAGGCTAGCCCGTTGGTTACTTCTTCTCTCCGAATTTGATTTGAAATACATGACGAACAAGTCTATCAAGGGGAGAACGGTAGCTGAGTTCCTAGTAGATCACCCAGTGGAAGTAGGCAAAGCAGTAGAGTATTTGTTCCTAGATGAGGCTATTCTATAGGTTGAGGAAGAGATTTGGACCATGTACTTTGACGGAACGTCTAACCAGTACGGTTATGGGATAGGGATGTTACTGATAGCACCTGACAATTCCCATATACCTTTAACCTTGAAACTCCGGTTCAAAGTATCCAACAACGAGGCAGAATACGAAGCGTGTATCGTTGGGCTGGAAGCCGCCCTGGAACTAGGGGCAAAAAGGTTGGACATCATCGGAGACTCAAACGTGGTTGTGTCTCAAGCAAAAGGAGACTGGAAGGTTAAGGAAGAAAGGATGAAAATCTATCACCAAACCTTGGATGTTCTGATTTCTAGGTTTGAGAAGCTAACCTTCACGCATCTGTTAAGAGAGAACAACAGGTTCGTTGACGCTTTATCAACTGTGTCTTCCATGATAGGCATCCCTTTAGGAGTCCGGATGCGTTCGATCATTATTGAACAGAGGTATGTGCCGGCTTACGAGTTGATTGCCGCAATAGATGAAGGGCAAGATCAGAACCCGTGGTATTATGATATCTGGAACTTCTTGGAAAAGGAGGCTTATCCACTAGGGCCAAATGCCAAAGATAAAAGGGCAATATGACAAATGGCTGCTCAGTTTATCATCTGCGAGGGTAAATTGTACAAACGAGGCCATCTGGGAATGCACAAGCTGTGTGTTAATGCAGAAGAGTCGAAGCGCCTAATGGAAGTCATCCACGGAGGGGAGTGCGGATCACACATGAGCAGAGTAATGCTAGCCCGAAAGATTCTCAGGCAGGGCTATTACTGGTCAACCATAGAGGAAGATTGTATTGGTTTTGTTCAGCGATGCCACAAATCCCAAATTCATGCAAATCGCATGAATATTCCGCCGTCGAAGCTATACAACATGACTTCACCATGGCCTTTTTTAGTTTGGGGAATTGATGTTATTGGGGTAGTTACGCCGAAAGGCTCGAATGGGCATGAGTATATCCTAGTGGCAATAAACTATTTTAGAAAGTGGGTCGAGGCCCAATCCTATCCAGTGCTGAAAGCGTCGCATGTAGCCAAGTTCATTAGGAATAACATTATTTGTCGTTATGGGGTCCCAAATGAGATCATTTCAGACAATGGCTCTCATTTCAAGAGAGAAGTGATCGACTTGTTGGAGAAGTACAACGTGGCTTTTCATAAGTTATCCACATATTGGCCGCAAACCAACAGAGCTGTTGAGGCCACCAACAAGAATATCAAGCACATTTTGCAGAAAATGATTGAGACTTACAGGGACTGGCTAGACAAATTGCCATTTGCTCTCTGGGGCTACATGACTTCAATTCGAACATCTACTGGGGCAACTCCATATTCTCTAGTTTATGGGATAGAAGCTGATCTGCCAATTGAGTTAGAGGTTCCGTCGCTGCGGGTTATGGCTAAGTGCCAAATAGCAGAAGCAGATTGGCAGCAGAGCAAGTTTGAGGAACTGATGCTGTTCGACAAGAGGAGACTAAAAGCACTGTACCATGTCCAAGGATATCAATGTAGAATTGCCAGGGCTTTTAACAAGAAAGTTAAGTCCAGGAATCCTAAGGAAGGAGATTTGGTGCTGAAAGACAACCGAGCTCCCATCTATGACCCTAGGGGCAAGTTTAGACCCAATTGGACTGGCCCTTGTATCATCAAATCAATTTGGTCGGATCGACCCGTCATTCTTATGGACTTAGATGGCCTCGAATTCTCCTAGCCAATCAACATGGACAAGTTGAAGAAATACTATCCTTGAGTGGCTCGCTAGGCCGAAACATAGAAGGGCGACCTAGGCAAAAGTTAGACCACAAAAAATTTCAAAAAAAGAAAAATTGAGCTCGCAAGGTTGAAAACCCAGAAAGGGCGGCCTTGGCAAAAGTTAGAGCATAAAAGGAAAGTGTTAATACCCGAGTGAACCCGATTCGAACTACGTAAGGCTTGATTCCCATCTTCAGGATACGTAGGCAACTTCAATCTGAAGCTCAGCCGTAAACACTTCCAAATCAACTGTGTCCATGTGTTTGATCAAGGTATCTTTGTCCACTCATTATCTGAAGGGTTGGTTGTGATCCTTACCCTGAGAGAAGAGCTGATTACAGTGCTAAGCAGTGCTATTCAGTCTAGGGGCAACTTTCCATTTGCTGGATTCGGGGTTGTACATCTCGAGGATAGATTCCATGTGTGTCAAGTTGTGATCCTTATCAAAAATGGTTTTGAACAGTTTTAATAAAAGTTGATTTTGTTCAAAATTAATCTTTTTACAACTTAGACCATTTTTGGACCAAAAGGAAAACTTTCAGTGCCCACAACTCCAATTTCATTGATTTCAATACAAAGTTCTCCATCTCTCGATGCAAATCAAAGTTTCTTTTTATTACATTCGAAAGGAAAAACTTGAAAGTACAGATCAAAGCAATAAACTTGGGGCACAATGAGTCAGGTGTTCCTACATCCCCTCCTAGAGCTTGTGAAAGCTTCAGATGCTAAAGTAGGTCCGGTTTGTGTCTTTTCTTTGAGCCAGGCTATGCATTCAACAGATAAGGCGCAGTTGAAACTAAGGGCAGGAGCCAGAAGTTCTCTCGTCTTCCAAGTAGTGGGATATCAAGCTAGTTGTGAACCTCAAATTGGAAATGAAACCAGGTACTCTACTTCCTCTTCTGGGCAAGTCTAGTTATATCCAAACTGATGCCTGAACTGAAATGGAAAATAGAAGACACAGTGTGTCAAGCCAACCAGCTGAATGCCGGGTTGCCGAGCCATGCTGTAGCTCATCTCGGGCAGATCAAATTAGGGGCAACGCCAAGCAATGTCAGCAGCGGACCTGTTGCACATCCAATGGCACCACCACCCCTTGTTCAGGAAATTAACTAGCCGTTCGTGAAAGAAATAGCCTCGTGTTAAATATGCAGGACAAGAGTCCACTACCTGTCCATGAGCCATATCTGGGGAGGGATAAAAGACAAGAGAGATTAAAGAATAGAGAGGTGTATGTGGAGATAAAAAGTGAGGAAGGGTTTTGAGAGAAAAATAGAGCATGAGTACAGAGTGATATGAGAAACACATATGAGATAGGGTGGGAAACATTACCTGTAAAAGTAGTGGACTTCCTGCCAATTTGGTTGTCTCCCGCCGATGGAAGGCATCCAAGCCCATCAAAGTCTCGGCTAGTGTCAAGCCAATGCAACTTTTGTCCTCTTTCAAGCCTTGGGCCACTTCGATCAAGCAAATGCTAGACCCTTCGAAACTTGGGGCAAATAGAAAATAAGCCAACATACACAAACAAAAGGCATGCTGCCGAAAACTCTGCCAAAGATGGTCGCCGCGGTCACCGGCGTCAGAAAATCGATGAATGAGACTTGGAATATCCAGCTATCCGTTGTGAACCAATGATCGAGCTTCATGTAAAGTGAGCCCACACATCCTTCCTAAAGCTTGGATATGACCAAAACGAGACTGGGGCAGGATTTCCTCGTCACGCTGGAATTCCGTCAAAACTTGGAATTCTTCAATTGTAGGGCATATCTCTTGCCCTCCAAAGCTGAAAACATGTGTAATCGGGTTCCAACACCTAGCCGCGACATGTAGGAACGGAAAACACAGTGGGGTACGACTTAGCGGGAATACTGCATTTATCCTGAAACTCCAGAAATTCACTTTTTCCGAGCCATCTAAAGTTACAATCCAATTTGAGAGTGTTTCGGTGAAGAATGGCTCCATTTGTGGCAAAAACAGAGCTGGAATGAAGAAACTACGAAGTCCCAACTTTTGTAGGAGATAAGGCACTGAGTGGAAGACAGGTGGCAGCAATCTGGAGGCCCCTTGCACTAATGGCAGACCGGCCAGTGCTGGTAGCCGACCGGCCACCTTTTGTAGCCGACCGGCCACCATTGGTGGCCGATAGCCTCTGTTCATGGCCGATGGCCTCCTGGTTTGTCCTCTAGTCAATTTGTATATCGAGAGTGCTGAGAACCTGTGTTTTGTTCTGCTCTTAGTGCATTCTGCTATTTTGTTTTAGTAGTCTTGTTGAGTCGCTTTTAAGTTGTTTCGATTTGTTTATCGAGTTGTTGTGTTACTTATCGAGTTATATTTGTTTTGTTTCTATTTATCAAGTTATTGTTTTGATTATCGAGTTTTCATTATTAGTTGTTCATCGAGTTGTTTTACTCTGTTTGTTATGCATTGGTTGGTTCTTTACCTGATTAAGAAAATGCCAATACAATGTACGGTGTTCAATTTCCATCAATCTTGTTTTTATGCTATGCGATGTTATGCGGTGCTCATAATGTAAAATACAACATTTTTTCATCAAAAAGTTGTTTTGGTTCCAATTATGATTTCTTTTTACAAAAGAGTACAAGTTTTTAAAGAAAATAAAATTGTCTAAGCTGTACAAAGTGCTAACACTACTAGAAAAAAGAAACCAAGCAAAAACATATGAATTAGCACCAGCTATCTCAGTCTCGAGAGGCCCTCTTCGTCCTCTTCCTGGGCACAGACTCAGAGCTGTCTCCGTTAGCGCCGTTGTTTGTACCTCTCTCTGAACCAGAGTCATCACCTCTCTCTGCCTCAGAGCTTGGCTCAGTATCATCACCACTAGCGGAACCCG
This sequence comes from Camellia japonica, assembly GCA_030407325.1. Classification (NCBI taxonomy): domain Eukaryota; kingdom Viridiplantae; phylum Streptophyta; class Magnoliopsida; order Ericales; family Theaceae; genus Camellia; species Camellia japonica. The sequence goes on along the minus strand of JAPPVO010000010.1, from coordinate 53,672,974 downwards.
AGCCGAAATCATCGTCTCCGCTCTCAGATGGCTTGATGTGCCGACCCACAGCCTCCTCAGTCTCGCTGGTCTCATCGTCATCATCGCTCATGATAGGCTTTGAAGGGCTCCTCTCATCCCGACCACGATGTCTCCCTTGGCCGCATACCGGAGCCTCTCTCTCTCTTTCTCTCTCTCTCTCTCTCTCTCTCTTTCTCTCCCCCTGCTGCCGGAGGGGGTGCTGATGGTCTTGCTACTGCTGCTGCCGGTGCTGTCGGTAAAGGTGGGACCTGAAAAGGTAGTTGGTATATGTCAGCCACAGTATGTGATGTAAGTATGGTGTGCAGAATGAGTACATACAGAAGTCAGGTACAGAGTATGAATATAGTATGAACATGCAGTATGTCAGATGTAGTGTATCAATGTAGTGTGGGGAAGTGTTCAGTTGAAATGTCAGTTTCAGTGTATCAGTAGAAATGTGATGACCGAAATGCAAGAAAACTGAAGAAATTACCTGGATGTCGTGGAAGCCAAGCAGTGCCTCCCTTCTTAAGATCATGCCCTCGAATGAGGCCAACATCTCGAACAATCCCTCATTGTACCCTACAAGTGTATTGGGAATGATCAGTGTCCAAAAGGAATGAATATCTGAGTATCTGAGCAAGAGTGGAAAAAATGGAAAGCTGTAGTTCATACCGGAGGTGAATCAGGTGCTCTGACATATCTGTGACCAGCCACTGGAGGCTCAATCAGAATCCTGTAAGCCTCTCCGGTGTACCGCCAACCTATCAACTCGGTCGGAAGCTCTGGCCAACCGAAGCTCTATTTGGTGGGGGGGGGGGGCACCCCTCTAGCCTAGCCCTTCGGCGCTCAAGCCCTGCTCGTCGAAGGGGCATCTGCTGCTCTCCCTCAACAATCATGAATACCCGTCAAGGGAGGCATGATGTGCGTCTGGATATATGCCACATAGTCCCCCTCTCCAAGAAAGTAGTCAGCCTCCACGCCTTGTGTAAAGTCGATCACCTTCTGGGAGGAGAGACTCTCTGTAGCCCTTATGGATGGCAGAGGCGGCAAGGGAACCGCCTACAACGGCAAACCCAAGGTCTAGCGCAGGAAGCGCTCGCCTAAGAACCAGGCTCGGCCTACCGGTCCCTCGAGCACAAGCTGGTAACGAGAAGCACCCCAAGCACCAGCAAGCTGGTATCTGACACCCTCAGGCATCGTCGCCCAGGGCTGCCACGAGATCTGCAGACAGCAAATACACAGATTGTTAGTTGCCAGTAGATATGCAATATGAATCAGAGCTGAAGTAAAGTAGATATAACTGTGAGTTTTGAGTTACCTCTGCTGCCATCACCGTGTCAAAATACCGGCGGAAGAATGAGAAGGTCTCCCTGGTCCTCCTCAAGCACCTACCGTAAGGTACAATAGGAGGCATCTCCATCTCCAGCTCTGGGGTGAGAGCCGAAAAATATGCATATACCCATAGCTGCAAAAAGCAAAAGGGCAACAGTGAGTATCCACAAGATAAACATAGGTAATGCAGAAAACAGAATATCTGTGCAATGTGTAGAGAATGCAGAATACAGAGAAGATGAAGAAAGCAAAGTGTGTAGTGCAGTGTATAGAAAGTACAAATGCAAAGCAGAGGTTAGACTATGTGTGTGCAGTGTACAGAAAGTGCAAAGTAGAAAGCACGGTAGGAAATGTAAAGCATAAAAGTAAAGCATACCTCCCAGGCACTCCAGTAGCCGTCCGCTCTGTTCCCGCTCATGCGGGATGTCGAGCTCATGTAGCTGTACAAGGTAGCGAGGCCAGCGCCGCCCCAGCCGTAATGCCGGACCCGAGACAAGTCCACTAAGGCACTCAAGAGATATAGCTCGACAGTGTTCACCGACATGTGCCAAAGAGGAACATCAAGAAGCCTCGAGTGTACTGCTCGATCTCCTCTAGGGTTTTTGGCTGTGTCCCTTTGAAATGATCCGCAAACTAGGTATATGGAACCATTCTTGATCGAAAAAGAGGTGGGCGTGCCCCCAGGAGGTATATCTAGGCGGCCTCTCACTCGCCCATGTCTGTATCATATGGGATCGGCCGACCTCCTACCTCGATGCCGGTGAGCATAACAAAGTCATACAGGATCATTGTCATGTCTCCTGTGGTAGAGAAGTAGAAAGAGTTGGTGGTGTCCCACCACCTCTCTACCAGTGCACCAAGCAAGGGCCTGCTCACTATGAGACGCGATAGCCTTGTGCAGAATAAGCCAAATCCGGCCTCGTCGACAATCTGATGGACACCAATAGGGAGGTCCATTTACCACTCCCTCGCAGATGTGGCTCCATATCCTCGGATAGAATGAGAGTCCTCCTGTAATCAGAATGTGTTTGAGAAAGGCAGTGTAAGAAATACAGTGCAAGAATGTGTCTAAGACAAGCAGATGAAACACAGTGCAAGAGTGTGATTTATGTAAGAAATGCAAGGTACATTGTGGAAAATGTAAGAAGACAGTGTATACCTCAGTGGCATCGTGTAGCACGCCCGCGGGGGACCTCGGCTACAGCTCGGACTCTCCTTTATGTCGCGGTTCTAAATCTGAACCAAAGAGTCCAAATCCGGCAAATCGTTTGAGAAAACAGATTTTTGAAAAAGTAGTGCCAAACATGGACTGCTTTGCTAGATTACAGAGTCGCCACCTAAATATTTTAAAATGGGGAATTTAGGAAACCCTGACTCGGTGCCGAAGGCCACGTGTCCGTCATCACCAAAGTGGTCTTGGCTCGGGAGCTTGGGTACGATCGGGGAAGGTCAGCTATGAGCACCCCCTTTCGCCCGGTCCGAAGACCGGCCTCTACTAACCGTGATATCCGATTTTGAAAACTTTATGCGTTCTTATACCGATTATTAACCTAGAATTACTATGTGATGCGCACAACACAAAAGTATAGACTAGATTGCCTAATTCGGAGATAATCATTGCATATCCGTTTTGTCTCGAAAAACGTGTTGGTTTTTTGCTACTCGTAAGTAGGCTAAAATACGGATTTCAACGAGTTGTTCCAATTTAGGCAATCCAACCTTCACCCACAGGCATTCAAGCAGTTTATCACATAAGCACTTAGCCGCATGGCAGGCATACTGTCATGTTAACATTCACACGCATGCGACATGCTAAAGCGCAAAAACTTACATCGTACTCCGTGCCAGAAACAATAACCCGGTTAGCAAACATGCATGGCCTAGTTCATGTTAAGTGGCTAATGCGACACAAGCATAGATGCAATCTAGAGTAGGCTCGGCTAACCCTAAACATGGCATATGAAATGTGCGAATAACACGTATTCAATTTGGAATTTGAAAATTGCAATGCGATTTGTATGATGTACCGAGCCCGGTGCATGTCAACAAATGCGTGGATGCACACATGCATTGCATAAGGTATGCTAATTTAAATATGCCCTAATCTACCATCATAAGCAGGTAAATAAAAGGGATAGAAAGAAATGGGGGTTTGGAAGACATACACCCACTCACACACACTTATTACAATTTTGCCCTCGCTCGGAGGGACCGAATAATAATACAGAACTGAATAAATAACTAACTACTCTAGCTAATTAAATATTACAAATTAACTAAATTAATTAAATAAATTAATTAATCTAATTAAGCAGCAAACGCCTCGGGAAGAGGTCCGGATGCAACACGCGCTCGGGATTGGCTCGGAACCACACTGCCGTGCACGGATTGCCTCTGTTTCCTCTGCTCTCCTCCTCAGAAAATTACCAAAATCCTAGGAGTGCCTCTCAGGGCACTGGGGAGTACCACCGGCTGGGGCAGAGCACCACCGGCTGAAGGAGGAGGCCACCGGCACTGAATTGTTCCATCGGCTGGGAAAACACTGCCGGTCGGCACTAAAAAGTGCCGGTCGGCACAAAATGTTCTGCAGATCCTACAACTCACAGCAGCAAAGGACAAACTATGCATGGCAAGGTAATTCAAAGCATGTATGCACAAAACACATCCCACATCATGTTAATGACTCGATGGGGTATGTGCCTCGATTCCCGGACCACCAATCGCGCATTTCCATGCGTGATGGCCCTAAGAGCCAAGGATGCAACTTTGATTTCAAATGCATGTAATGCAAACAAGCAAGTAAGGGTGCCAAACCTCGATCAAACTCACTTCAAGAGACCTAGCATGCATGCAAATGTGATGCAATCCTAAGCATGGCAAACTAGTATGCAATATGGACAATGTGATGCACTTATGCAAACATGCAAACAAGCATATAAGGCAAGCATGCAAACCAATGAAATGATGGACTTGGACATGAATTAGGCAACTCAAAAAGGCCTAAAATCAGTAGCCAATATGCCTACAATTGGGGACTAAACACACACACACACATGCACATGTTAAGGTGCCAAACCCAAGGCATAAACAAGCAACATTCAAGCACACTTAAAGAAGCCAAACATGGACTAATAGCATGCATTGAAAAGCTCTGAAATCCATTTCAAACATGATGCCAAATCATGTTACAAATCAAATCAAACAAAGCATGCAAATAGCCTAGGCTTAAGGCAAGCTAATAGGGCATCAAACCACACTTTGCACAAACATACATGGCATGCACTAATCAACCTAAAACAGGTTTCTAGCATGTCAAAATAGGCCCAAAGGACCACTTAGATGGCATCTAAGAAGCTTGAAATCAAGGGCATGCAACATGACCAAAACATGGAGCATTTAACATTAGCTTAAGAAGTCACAAAGAGGCATGCAATGTAAACATACAAGCACTTCTAGGGGACTGAAATAGCATGCTAGGTGGTTCCAGACCATCAAAAACAATGCAAGCAAAGCATGCTACACACTCATGCTTTTAAGGCCAACAAGCCAAATGCAAAGGGGCTATATTAAACATGCTAAGATTGACCAAAATACTTATGGACAGACCTAAAACATGGTAATATGAGCACAAAATCTTCTCAAACACTAGTCTAAAACATGCTAGAAATGAAGGCATACAAGCCTAGGCATGTTAAGGCATAAAGAGGCATTACAAGGCAACTATACTAAGCATGCGTAGGAGGCCAAAACCAACTTGGAGGCATGTTAAGGCATAAAGAGGCATTACAAGGCAACTATACTAAGCATGCGTAGGAGGCCAAAACCAACTTGGAGGCATGTTATATCATGGCAATATAAGCATGGAAAACAACCAAGGCATGCTCAACACACACTCAAACATGGTGCTCCTTTGGAAGCCAAAACTTGCCCTTTTCAAGGACATCAAGGAGAGGGGGTGGCCCTCCCCTTTCTAGGACTTTAAGGCACCATCTCCACCACTGAAATCCCTCAAGATTTCAGTGGTGGAAAGGTCCAAGCACACAAGTCCCGGATCTCTCCAAAATAGCACAAAAAAGTGCCCTTTTCAAGGCCTAAGGGTGGTCAAACCTACCCAAACCACTAAACACTCTTAATAAACAATAAAGAGGGTTAAAAATCAGAACTCTTTTGTGTTATAGACCAAGCACAAAAACTGTTTTAAACTAGGCAAAAATGGAGTGCAAAAATGGGGTAAATAAAGTAAGTTTCTTACCCTTGATGATCAACTTCACAAAGGTTGAAGTTGTTGGTTCCTTGAGCTCCAAACCAGCCAAGAACACCAAGAACAAGCCCTTAGCACTTCAATTCCAAGAGGAAGGTGAAACACTAGGTGTTGATGTGCAATAGTAAGGCACAAACACCTAGTGTACAAAACAAGAAAGAAAGAGAGAGATAGGATAGATACACACAATCTAACCTAAAACCAGAGCTTCTCCCTCTCCTAAAATGTCTAACTCTCCAAATATTCTAACCTTTGAGCCAAGAGAAGAGCCTTCTCTTGTATAGGCATGAAAACTTACAAGTTAAGCAAGCCTAAAGGCTCATCCCTCCATACACGTGTATGGAGGGGAGCAAAAAGTGATACAGCTGTCTAAAAATATCTGATAAAGCAGCTGCACAACAGTCGGCAGGGCAAAATGGTCATTTTGCCAAAAATAGTGCCGACCGGCACAATATAGTGCCGGTGGCCACACCAGCCAGCCGGTGGCCTCTAGCCACTGCCGGTGGTGTGTGGGGATGCCTCACAAAGCATTCCCTGCCTTCCCAAGGCAAAACACAAGTGTTTGGTGCAAAACCAAACACCAAACGGTCGAGTTCGGAAGTCCTGAGGCAAGGTGCGCGAGCCGAGAACTCCGGGAACTCCAAACGAACACAAACATGGATAATCACCGAGTGTTCCAACGGTGACGTCCAAGTCTTGAGGACGGTCAAAAATGGGGTGTCTACACATCGTAGGATAAATGAGACTTTGGCTCTCACAGCAACAGATCTGCTGGCGCGCCTCGCGTAAATCCTCTAAAATGACGAATGGTATCTGGCGGTAGTACGTGCACCTCGGGGTGATATGTCTCTAGGTCGAAGGAACAAATCCTAGGTGGTAATGATACATGCTCGGGATCCCCCTCCATCCTTGGAGAACCTCCATCATGGGAAATGTCGTCTGCCATCTGGAAAAGAGATGAGAAAGTGGACGAAAATGAGGAAAATGGGTAGAGAATGCCAAAAGTCAACAAAAGTCAAACCTCGGAGAGAGAAAATGGAAGAAAAAGTCAAAGCCAGAGAAAAGGCATAGAACCCAAGAGTAACTCGAGGGGAAAGAGCCTCAAGTGGCAAAAATGAAGAAAAAAGCACCGAAAACAAATTCCAGTCGGTTCAAAACGAAGGAAATCAAGAGGATTTAGCGAATCAACTTCGCGTGGGGGCATTGGAAAACGCGTATAAAGATCGGATCTAGAGAGAAGAATGGTCTAGAATGAAAGAGGGGTTAATTTCGGCTAGGGAGGTGTGAGGAAATGAGGCTTGGGTTTGTGTATTTAAAGACCCAGCATGAAATGTCCAAAATATCCCCGAATTGCCATCGGTGGCCGACCAACCACCATTTGTGGCCGACAATCTGCAGGTGTGGCTGACATGCTTCCAGTGCTCTCCCTATGTGTTTTGCTGCTATTTTGTGCCCTTGGTTCTCAAGAAAGTGCAAGGAAGGTTCACTTTAAGCTCAAATTGCCTCTGCGGAAGCTCTGAACCATGTCTTCTGTGCATGATGATTCATCGCTAATTAACATGAATGAGGTGTATCCTTTTTAACTTGTTGTAACTCTTCCGAGAGGTAAATTGGAAGTTGCTATTCAATACATTGTTGCATGGAATTTGCATTCCTCTATTGTTGCATAGAATATGAGTTTCTCCATTTTCGCATAGAACATGCATGTTGTAATATTCGCATTGAATATGCATTCTGATGTTGCATAGAATCTGCTTCCGTTTTGTTTCTCGCATGTTTTGCATAAAACATGTCGCTAACATTGTGTCATGATTATCTGTATTGCATAGAACATGCACTCTCACTAGATTATGCTTGTTGAGTTTCTTTCTTGTGCAAGCATGATATTGTATGTATGGTTCATTAAGAGGAATTCCAGGTCATTCATGTCCTTTGATGCTCCATGCTTTGGTTAGAAGCATTCAGACGTGTTCCGATGTTTATACCTCTCCCTGTTTTGGTTAGAAGCATTCGGATGTGTTCCAATGTTTATACCGCACCCCGTTTTGGTTACAAGTAATTAGATGTGTTCCGTTGTTTACCACCACATCTTGTTTGGGTTACAAACATTTGGATGCGCTCCGACGTTTATCACCGTTCCCTTAGGTTCAGAATAGTCGGGGTACGTCCCAGTGTTCACACCATCCCTTCCCTCCTTCCACGTGCAACGCATTTGGATCTTTTTTGACACCTCAGGTGTGCTCGATGGTTTTGTTATTCTTTGCCTTTCCTCCATAATGCGTAGTTAAATTTGCATGATTTTCTTATATTCTTTCTGCATGAAATGTGGTTTGGTTCATGTTTACTTACTTCTTTTCATGTTTGAGTTTGTTGTACCTTGTTTCGGTTTAAATGTAGCATTTCTTTGCATAACATTTGCATCTAGATGTTTTATTACAGCCTCATTGCATGATCATAAGTTATATTCTCACATCGTGCATATCACTTGCATTTTACCCCAAAACTACGCTGGTTTGATTCCTTGCAAAGGGATACGGAGGTAGCCTGCGGGCGCAACCATTCTTTGTTTTATTTGTTTGTTTGTCCAAGTCTTCAGCCTTGTCAAAAATGGGTCGTCTCTGGGCTTTGACATTCACTCTCGTCATTTCATGACTTCCGAGTTCTGTCAAAGAGGGGCATCTATAGACACCCCATTTTTAACCGTCCTCAAGACTTTGTCGTCATCGTTCGTGCACTCGATGATTGTGCTTGTTTGTGTTCGTTTTGAGCGCCCCGAAGTCCTCGGGGGGGAACGCCTTGTCTTTGAGCCTCTAAACCTTGTATGTTTTGTGCATGTTTTTGGACCAAGAGCTTGTTGCCTCTTGCCTGGAGAGGAGGGTGACCTGTCGGCCAACCCTGGAACCTGTCGGCCATGGCTTGGGCCTATCGGCCACTAGTGGTGGCCGATAGCCATTGGTCCCTTTTTTCAGATATTTGTTTGCCAGCTATGCCAGCTATTGCTCACTGAGCTACATTTTCATACACATGTATGGTAGGATGTATACAAGCTCAAGCCTTGATTTTCTACATATAAGGGGTGTCCTCCTCCATTTTGGAGGGCTAGACATTTTAGACCAAAAATTTCTCTCTCTTTTTAGCTTCCTCTCTCTCACTTGATATTTTGTACTCTGTAGTTAGTTTTCTCTACACTTTTGCACACCAACCCTTAACCAAACTTGACCACCATTAAGCTGAGGTCCCTTGGAGTTGTGTTTGAGCTTTAGAAGGGGGTTTGAGCTTGAATTTGTGGCTGAATTGTGCTTTGCTTCAAAGGTATAAAACTTACCTCATTTAAGCTTATTGTTCATACTTGCTTTGCCATCTTTTTCTACTGTTTTAAGGCTGTTCTTGAAGTGTAAAAAACTCTGTTTTTAAGGCATAAAAGTGATGGTTTGAGCCTTTGTGAGTTAGGGGGTTGTCCTCCCTTTTTGCTCCTTAGCTTGTGAAGCTTTTTGTGCTGTTTTTCATCACATTCAAATCAAAATTTTTGGGCCTTTTAACCACTGAACTTTAGAGGTTTTTCAGTGACAAAAACCATCTTTTGAAGTCTAAAATTGGAGGGGTTAGCCTCCCCTCCTTGTTGTCTTGCTTGCATGCCTAGTTACCTCATATGTTAGCATGTTTTTCTAGCCTAACTTGGCTTTGGTCCAGCATGGTTTTGCCTCTGTTTTGACCTGCTTTAGCTTTTCTTTGGGCTATTTGGGTCATTTGAGCTTTGTTTTGTATAGTTGTGGTGCAATTTCCATCACTAGGTTAGTGTTTCTAGGCTTTGTGAATCACTTGTGTGTCTTGGTTGCATGCTTTAATGCTTTTTCATGCCTAATTTCAGCATTGAAATCTTTGCAACCTCCGTCCATTCTTCACTCTTTTATTTGCTTTGAAAGTGGTTTTAAACTGCTTGTTTGCTTAAGTGTGAAATTGAGACATTCATGCTTAATGGTTTAATCCCTTTGGGGGTTCATTACCAATGGCATGAGGTCTCTTTCATGCCCAAAGTAACTTGTGGTTTAAGCCCTCTTTCCATTAGAGGACGCTCACTTTTGGACTTAACCAATTAAAGAATGGATTGGTAATGTAAAATGAGTAAACAAAAATGGCAAGTAAAAGAGGCAAGATTAAGCATCTTTCATGTTGCATTGCATGTGTTCGAATCGGACGTTAATTCGAACATAAGGAAAATGGAATATTTCATACTCAAAGTGATGAAATATCCCACTTTCCTTGGTCACCATTGCCCTTGATCATGCATGATAGGGTGATGGTTGTTTTGGTCTTGTTTGTGCATTCATTAAGCTTGTACAAGCTTGGTTCCTTAGCCATCATGCATGGAAAATGCTTGGTTGATGGTTTGAGGGCCAAGAGTTACACTCCTTTGAAATTATGTCATGATAAGGAGGGTAACAGTACAGAGACTCCTTGAGAATACACTGTTTTGCCTCTATTTGCTCTCTGTTACAGCAAAAAAGAAAGTTCAGGGAAGGGGTAGCCGACCGGCCACCAACAGTAGCTGACCGGCCACCAACAGTAGCCGACCAGCCACCAATGGTAGCCGATGGCCACCATTGGTAGTTGACCGGCCATCAATGAAAATTTTGCAAAATGTGTTCCTGAAGTGAAGTAGAGGCATTCTGGGAGTTGGTGGCTTCTTTGGTATTCAAGTGTGTAAATAGAGCCTTGCAGCAGTGATGCAGTGGCATTTTTGGGAGGAAACCAACCGGGCATGCATTTGTCCCTCGCCCTTCGAAGCCATTTAATTGCTTTAATTAGTTTAGAATAGCTAGTTAATGCAAGTGTTGTAATTAATTAGTTAGTGTAACTAGTTCTTTAAATCAGTTTGTAATATTTAATTAGCTTAGAATAGTTAGTTAATTCATATTGTCTTGTAATGATTAGCTTAGCTTAGTGTAGCTCAGCTTATTCATTCGGACCCTCCTTCGCAAGGGCATAATGTTGTAATAAGTGTGCGTGCGTGTGTGCATGTCTTCCAACCCCACGTCTTTCTCCATTTTATTTAACCGTTTTTGATGGTTAGTTTAGCGTCATATTTCGATTAGCATATCGCATGCTTGCATCCATTCATTCGTATTGCACACACTAAGGCTCGCCACATCATTCAAACTGCATTGTAAATTCAATACTTCTTTGAATACGTGTTTCAAAGCATGCTATCAAAGTGTTGCAAATGCCATATTAGTAGCTGAGCCTATTAATTGCATTATTGCATGTGTTGCATTAGGCATCTTGTATAGGCTGGATCATGCATTTTTCTAACTAGTTTTTGTTTTGGCTTGGTGTACTAGATGAGTTTTATGCTTTAGGATACTTGCATGAGTGTGATTGCCATATTGCCATGTTTCGCATGCTGCCCATGAGGCTATGTGCTTACTTGCTAAACTGCATGAATGCCTGTGGATGAAGGCTTGTTGTTTGAATTGAAACAATTCAACGAATGTAAGTTTTAAGCCCACTTTGTCGTGGCCAAATCATGTTTTAAGCCCACTATGTTTGGTGGCAAATCCGCATCTTTAAGCTCACTTAAGGGTGGCAAATTCAAACCATTTTCACAAAACAAACATGACTTGAAATATTTCAATTCTTGCGATTTAGTTTATATTTGCTTGTGCACATCACATAGTAAGGTTAGATTAATAATCGGAATAGGAACACATAATATTTATAAAAGAACATATCGTGATTAGTAGAGGCCGATCTTTGATCGGGCGAGCGGGGGTGTTCATTTCATGACCTACCCCCTTCATACCTAAGTTCCCGAGCTGAGGCAACTTTGGTGATGACGGTCACGTGGCCTTTGGCACGAGTTAGGGTTTCCTAAATTTTGCCAAAATAAAATATTTAGGTGGCGACTCTGTATCTGGAAAAGCAGTCCAATTTTGGCGTTATTTGATTTAAAATCGATTTTTCAAAACGATTTTCCAGATTTGGACTCTTCAGTGCTTATCAATTTCACATTACACTTGTGAGAGTAGATTCAGAACCGCGGGAGTCCGAACTGTGAGGCCTTCTTTTTAAACCTTTCTGAAAGGCGGAGCACGGAAAAAAGGCGAGTCCACACCTCTAAGAAAGAGAATTTTTTGAGTAATTGTAGCTTAATGATATTTGTTTAACTTTAGCACCTTATTTAAGGTTTTCGAAATCACCAAAGTGTTCAATTCTTAAGTCCAAAAGGAAGAATTTTAATTCCCTTTGATTTTCTGCCTATTTCTCTTTCTTTTCTCTAACTTTTTCTTCTAACTCTCAAGAAGAATGTTTCTCTTTAACTATCTCTGTCCTTCTCCATCTTTCTCTATTTTGTTCTAGGAACTAATTAGCATAGAGGACTAAGTGTTCCATTAGCTTAAGTGGCCAAGTTTAACTCAAACTAATCCTGTTTGGCCTTTAAAAAACAGAATTTTCTGAGTAATTGTAGCTTAACGATATTAGTTTAACTTAACCACCTTATTTAAGATTTTCTAAATCACCTAAGTGTTCAATTCTCAAGTCCAAAAGGGTGAAATTTGAATTCATTTGATTTTCTTCCTATTTCTCTTTCTTTTCACTAACTTTCTCCTCCTGTTCCTAAAACGAGTGTTTCTCTCTAACTTTTTCAGTCCTTCTCCACACTTCTCTGTTTTGTTCTAGGAACAAATTAGCTTAGGCTAGTAATTGTTTCATTAGCTTAAGTGGCTAAGTTTAACTCAAACAAATCTTACTTAGCCTCTAAGAAATAGAACTTTTTGAGTTATTGTAGCTTAACAATATTAGTTTAACTTAAACACTGCGTTTAAAGTTTTTTAAATCACCTAAGTGTTCATATCTCAAGTCCAAAATGACGAATTTGAATTCCTTTTGATTTTCTTCCTATTTCTCTTTTTTTTTCACTTTCTCTTCTAGCTGTCAAGAAGAATGTTTTTCTCTAACTTTCTCTGTCCTTCTCTATCCTTCTCTATTTTGTTCTAGGAAATAATTAGCTTAGGCCACTAATTGTTTCATTAGCTTAACTGGCCAGGTTTTTTTTTTTTTTTTGGGTGGGTAAGTGGCCAATTTTAACTCAAACAAACATTGCTTAGCCTATAAGAAAGAGAATTTTCAGAGTAATTGTAGCTTAACGATATTTGTTTAAATTAAACACCTCATTTAAGGTTTTCTAAATCACCCTAAGTGTTCAACTCTCAACTCCAAAATGATGAATTTGAATTTCCTTTGATTTTATTCTTATTTCTCTTTCTTTTCGCTAACTTTCTCTTCTAATTCCCAAGAATGTTTATCTCTAATTTTCTCCCTCCATCTTCATCATTCTCTATTTTGTTCTAGGTACTAATTCACTTAGGCCACTAATTGTTCCATTAGCTTAAGTGGCTAAGTTTAACTCAAACTAAAGCTTCCTTAGCCTCTAGGAAAGAGAATTTTCTGAGTAATCGTAACTTAATGATATTTATTTAACTTAAGCACCTTATTTAAGGTTTTCTGAATCACCTAAGTGTTCAATTCTCAAGTCCAAAAGAATGAATTTGAATTCCCTTTGATTTTTTGCCTATTTCTCTTTTTTTTCTCTAACTTTTCATTCTAGCTTTCAAGAAGAAAGTTTCTCTCTAACTATCTCCGTCCTTCTTCATCCTTCTCTATTTTGTTCAGGGAACTAATTAGCTTAGGGGACTAAGTGTTCCATTAGCTTAAGTGGCCAAGTTTAACTCAAAATAATCTTGTTTGGCATTAAAAAAATAGAATTTTCTAAGTAATTGTAACTTAACGATATTAGTTTAACTTAACCACCTTGTGATAGTCTGTCCAGGTGACCGCTCAAGCGCAAGAAGTGGCGCTCGAGCATAGAATTGTTGCTCCCAGTATCTTGCGTGTTTGCAGGCGGGCCGCTCGAGCGCAGGAAGTGTCGCTCGAGCATAGAAAGTGAGATTGCCCTTGACATTTTTATTAGTGTATTTAGAGTCTCCTTGTTCCATTTTGGGATGTTGATCGAAGTGCTAACATAATGGTAAAGTAAGATTAAACCAAAAACTTTGATTCAGATAATTTTTCTTTGAACAACCATCACTCTTTTGCCCTTTTCTTTTTCCACACTTTGAATTTGTGTGTGAGGCTAGAATCATTGGAAAGCTTGTTTCCGGGGCTTCGATTGGACACAAGAACGACCTAAAACGGAGTCCGGGTGAGAGAGTTATGTCCGTTTGAAATTTTGGTATCTGTGTTGGAAGCAAGTGCGCTCGAGCGCAGAAAGTGGCGGTTGAGCGGATTGCACGAATTCAGCAACTTAAAAGTGATTTTCTAGATCATTTTTTCCACTTTTCTTTTCCCTCTTCCTTTCTCTCACCCTAGGTTTGAAAACCCTAGATTTCTTGACCCAAGTAGCTTCCATTTCTCAAAGATTTGGCCCAGATCTCTTACCAAAAAGTGAAGAATACATGAAGCTCAACATTTTCAACCGATTAGATTTTGGATTTTTAAAAGGATGCTCTTGATCTAGATAAACCAAGCTCCCCTCACTAAAAGCAACAACAAACACTGAAAACAATGAACTAGAAGAAGAAGACAAAAATAATATGGAGGAGCAAGCAAGGAATTTCAAATTTGTACCTTAAAATACACAAGATTATCCAAGAAATACAATTACTTGAAAACACAATGTGCACAGCCTCTAGAAGATTCCTCATGAAAGAATGTGATGCAACATTTGAAAAGCATAGATCCCATGAACTCTTGGAGTTCGACAAACACTAGATTCAAATCCTGATAGTGATTTGATAGCTGGACCTCCGGCAAGAGAATTTAACCACAACTTAGGAAAGTCAAACCCATAGAAATCAAGGGGTATTTGTTGAGTAAATGCGGAGGCTCCCCTTCAATCAATGAATCAGATTTTTTTTATTTTAAATTTTCCTTCTTTCTTTTGCGCACTCATTGGCGGCTTTCACCCTCAAGAGTGTGGAAACTGAACCAAAGAAGTATGGATACAATAAGGATAGCCTGGTTGGTGACTCTAAGGTAGCCTTTTCCTCATGCCTTGACTACAAAGAACTGAGAGGAAAGCTGTGGAGATGCAAAAAGATGGAAGGTGGTTAAGAGACTCAATATCAGCCATGATGTGCTAGTATAGGTGAATTCCCCTAGAATGCAAAAGACACAATGCTAGATGTCCATAGAGAAATTTGATCACTTATGCAGAAGAGTCTAATATTTGCTAATCCAAGAGTGTATACAGAATGAGACATACGAATCAAAGTACACACTCTCTTAAATGAGTAATAATCACAGAAAGCACACACATATTAACATGTAATCGATATTCTTATCAATTCCAATATGCACCAAGAACTTCTAAAAAATGTCAAGCTTGCAAAACCATACTAAGAAAATCTTTTTGGTTTATATATATATATATAAACAAAGCAAGACAGAAAACGAACAAGCACACACAAAACGACCCCAAAAAAATAGACATAAACCCATAAACAGAGAGGAAAAAAATTAAAAAAAAAACTAATTAAACATGTTAGATCAAGTCAAGCTTTCTCACCCAAACCGCTTTAGTATTAACAATGTTATGAGAATTGCGGTTCTTGGGTGATGTCTTAAAGTTCTGGTTTCCTTTCCCTTTAATGGGAACCTGTCTCAACTCGGTTTCCAAGCTCCTACTCCAAGGTCTAGGCAAATGCAAACTCGCTTCATGTTTGGTCTCAAGCAAATCAAAATAAGAAGGTCTAAGTTGACCCTTAACTTTATTTTGACTAATGAAACGTCTCTTACCCCAAGAGGTATTAGAATTTCTTCTACTTCTATGAGACACTCTCCCATACAACTCATAACAATAAGAGCAAATATGACCACACATGCCACAATGATGACAAATAAAAACAGGGTGCACATTCTTTCTTTGACCATACCAACTCTAGGGAGATTGAGAAGTCCAACCTTTCGTTGAATCTTTTGCTCTTCTTTTTCTTGAGTTCTAGTATCATGACATGTAGATACACTTCATTTTTTCTTTTTGTCACCACCAAAGCCAATGACACTCTTGTCATAACACATTTGTTAAGACCCAATGATATTGTCCAAAGTCTATGATCCTTTGTTCCAAAGACCAATGGTGGCCATCTCTTCCAAGGCAACTTGAGACATCTCAAGAGTTTCAATCTTTTTGTCATATTGCATAGATTTGCTGTAGCTCGTTCATCTCTGTCTCACAAGTCAAGAGTTTTTCACAAAGAGCTTGTCGATCATTAGAGATCTTGATGGCATCATTCCTAGCCTCAGAAATCTTTTCCTTTAGTTTGACATTCTCACTTTCAACCGCTTTGAGTTTGATAGTGAGTTTGTCATTCAATTTAGATAAGTTAAAAGATTCCTTATACAACTTTTCATAAGCTTGCTGAAGCTCTTCATCATCACTCCCCGAGGATTCATCATCAGTGACATTCTCAACTGGCCTCTTCGGATACTCTATTTGTCCTTTAGTTTCGGAAGCTTCCATGAAAGCAAGAAATTGTTCACGCCCTTCTTCGCCTTGAGTCTCATTGTCACTTTCATCATTATTAGACTTTGATTCATCATCCAACAAAAGCTTTCTTCTTCCTCAATTGACTAAGGCATTCTTGAGAAAAGTAGCCAAATCCTTGGCATTCATAGCATTGGACTCTTTGAGAGTTCCCTTGTATTTTTCCTTTCTTCTTCTAAAATTTTGTGTTTATCTTTGCCTTTGGATTTATTAGTTGATTCCAAAAGATCAAGTTTCTTTTTCAGAAAAGATTTTTTAAATTGTTTTACAAAAGCATTCGTAATCTTAGAATCAATCTCACAAACCCCATCAGAATTATTTCCAATTCTATAAGCACTACTAAAAGCAATATCATCTTTCTGTTTCTTTTTTGAAATTCATATGTGCCTCATAGGTTTGGAGATTTCTAACTAAATGATCCAGCTTGAGGTTGTCAACATCTTAAGCTTCTTCAATAGCTGTAACTTTTGGTTGGAACCAATCGGGCAAAGACCTCAAAATATTTCCCAAAATCTTGGATTCCGGTATTTTTTCACCTAAATTGAAGCTAGAATTTACAATGTCACAAGACTTCGCATAAAATTCATCAAAGATCTCTCTATTTTTCATTGAAAGGTTTTCGAAACTAGACACGAGCCTTTGAAGTTTTGAGCATTTAACCAAAGGAGTGCCCTCATGAATAGTTTGTAAGATATCACAAGCCTCTTTTGCAACTTTACAATTGCAAATATGACTAAACTCTTCTAGTGTGACGACACAAAAGAGAGAATTGATAGCTTTACTATTCCAGCTACTATTTGGTAATCAGTTGTGTCCCACTTATCAATTGGTTTGGGGAAACTTACTTCATCAATGGTAATCGTCGGTTCGGTCCACCCACACATGACAGATTGCCAAACTTTTTCATCAATAGATTTTAAAAATGCTCTCATCCATGCTTTCCAAAAAGAATAATTAGATCCATCAAGTAGGAGTGGTCAAACCATAGAATTACCCTCACGAATTGAATCCATTATCACAAATCAAACAAGATCTCACTCTAATAGTTTTGAAAAAATAAAAATAGAGCAACCTACTCTGATACCAATTGAAAAATCTAAAGATCCCGAGATATTAATTTGTGATTATATATCAATTTTAAACATTAAATAACAACCCCAATCAAACAATCAAAGACAAATTGACACAACGATTTAACGTGAAAAAATCACAATTGGAGCGCCACCAATTGTGATAAAAAATCACGGGCCAAAGCCACAAAACAATCTACTAAGAAGACAAACAGGAATTACACAAGTGTACCATCAATTACCTAACGAATCCACACTCGAATTGAACCGATCCCTATGTGCCTCTTCCATCACTGTCTTCACTTCAGAAATTATCTTTCCCAACGTTGAATCCACAACACCGATGTTGAATCCACGACAATAAGCCACTCTGAAATCCACCAAAGATTTAGGCCCAAGTTCCCAGGGAATCCACCAAAGAACGACTCTTTCTTTTGTGAATAAAGGAAAACAAACAAACCCTTGATAATGTTGATATGAAATTCACGGATCCATTGATCACTCTTAAATTATCACGAAAACACTCATAAAGCACCCTCTAATATAAAACACTTTGTATCTTGCTCCTCTCTGAAATCTGGATGGGTCAAACCCTAAAAACAACGAACATCGGACTTTATAGAAAACAGGATCACGCAAACCGCTCGAGCGCACATTTCACCGCTCGAGTGGTGCGACTAAAGACGGTGCGAAACATATAGGTTGACCGCTCGAGTAGTAAAACTTTATTTCCAGAAGTTCAAATGCTCTGCAAAAGTACTAGATGATCCTTTTCTTAGCTCGAACGTACAAATGACCGCTCAAGCGGTCAAATAACATCGACTACATTTTTTCTTTTTGCTTCGGGAGCTAACCGACAACTTAATCCCCGTACTTAGTCAGTGAAGTGGCAAAAATCAAAGGATTAAGATCACAAACTCCTCTGTATAGGCACAATTCGGGTTGAATTTACATCTAAATACTTATACCCACACTGAAATAAAAGATCAAATAAAATTACAACAAAAAGGAGTTTTGTCAAACGAGATTCCCAATTACAAAAACCTAACAACAATAATGAAAATTCGGGTCCACCTAAGAACGACAGGATAGGTTTTGAACATACATATGGATAATAGTTTGGTATCAATCCATATAATCAGGAACACAATCCTAACACTACCGTACCGATGTACTCCTCTGCTCAAATAACACATTGTTGTCCTATGCCTTCCAAATGATGTCCAAGTATATTGATACCGCATTTTGTTTGACTTTTCTAAGGCAATCACATAGCATGTGGCTAATTTTATTTAAAATAGAATTTTAACTTTTAGAATTCACTAATATGTACATAATATTTAAAATGTATTTATAGTATTAATTTTACTCTATTTTGAGTCTATTAATAAAATAGACTCAAATTTCATTTAGACAAACATTATTATTAAAAATAAAAATAAAAATCTGAAATACAAAAGTCATGATAGAATTCATCATCTCAAAGTAGGTGTTGATACCTTATTTTTATCAATTTTGATGAAGTAAAAAAAAAAAATAAAGGGGTAAACCAACAGAGACAGTGGTGAAGAGATGTAATATAGTAATGGTAGATTGTAGTGTTAGGGGAAAGGGTAGACTTACATTGACGTGGACTAATGTAAAAAATAGATATATGAATCTCCTTAATTTTACTAACGAAATGGTTTTGGATAGAGTCAAGCGAAGAAGAAGGTTTCATACCGCCAACTCCATTTGATGGGAGTTAAGGCTTGGTTTGGTTTGGTTTAGTTTGGTTTGGTAAATAAAAATAGAAAAGTAAAATAAAAAGAAACAGAAATAATAAATAAATAGCAATAAAAAGTAAGAATAAAAAATAAATGAAATATAAAAAATAAAATAATAAAAAATAATAAACAAAGAGACCAAATAAAAATAAAAGGAATAAGACAATCAAAATAAATAAAGGCAGTAATAATAATAATAATAATAATAATAATAATAATAATAATAATAATAATAATAATAATAATAATAATGAGGTAAAACAAATAAATAAATAAACAAACACTACTAGAAAAATTGTTTTTTGCGTCTGTTTTTTTGCAACTGATTACTTAGCCGTCGCAAAAAAAATTATTTGCAACGGCAAATCAGTCGAAGCAAATTAGGGATAGCAAAATCGTTTTGCCCAATTTATGTTTCACATTTTCTTTTATTTGTTTTCCTTTTTACTTAAACCTATGATAGAGGATATTCCTTACCCAAGATAAAAAGCTACCATCTCAGGGATTGTGTAAAACTTGCCCTAGACTCTCATTTCCCGAATCTGATTTCGCTCAATCAAGAGAATCTGATTTCCCTCTCTCGATTTCGCTCTCTGTTTCCTGCTCGATAGATCGCCATGGTCGTATGAAGAAGAGACCTCCAACGGTATGAACTCTCTCTCTCTCGTCTTAGTTTCTCTTCGAATCATTCATTCGTATTTCAACTTCTTCGTCTCTGTACTTCGATCTCTTGTTTCTTATCATCTAAACTTGTTGTAATTCAATCACTTCTTCGTATTCCCCTCTCTCTCTCTCTCTCTCTCCCTCTCCCTCCCTTTCTCTCTGTACAAGATTCAACTTCTTATATGTACAAGATTCATGTATTTGTTTGTAGTTTCTTTTTTGTTTGAGTGTGAATTATTGCTGCATTTGGTGAATTTTGTTGTTTTGTGAGTTCAATATATAGCATTTGTGATTAAATGAAAAGTTTTGATTCATAGATTTGTTTCGAATTTGCTATTTCATTGATTATCAGCAAGTTTGAATTTGTTGAGGCAAGAACTGGTAAATTTGAAATTGGAAGACAAAATGTCCTAGTGTTGAAATAAAATAAGACAGATATGAGAAGAATAAATTAAAAAATATATGCTCACTTTTACTAACAAATACACAAATCTTTTAAAAAAATTAATTTGTTCATCAGTTTTTTAATTGGATCATAAAGATAAAACTATTAGACATTGCTATAGGGAACTGAACTGAACAAGGATTGAGCTATCTGGCTAGTACTGCAGATGGACCATTGCAAGCATATATAATGACAAAAACACAACAGACAAACAGCTTTGCTAGATATGTGTCAAGAATGTTGCACCCAATCAATTAGATGCTTAATTTGATATTTAGTAGTGTAACAAATGCAAAATATTTTGACATAATACCAGCATATGTTCATATTCTTCTTCTGGTGCAAGAGCTTTGCTAAATTAGAAAATTAGTCACTGTTCTAAAGCTCAAGTATCAAGAAAAACAGCTCCCCCCCTTCTCTCTCTCTCTCTCTAGTTGTGATGAAAAACAGAGATGGAGGAGTTTTTGTATACTGATATCAAATCTTTATGTGCAAAACTCAAGTATCAAGAAAAACAGCTCAAACACCTATACATGTTTAAGTTTTTGTGCAGGAAAAATTAAATGCATAGCTTGCACACCACTTAGGGACTGTTGTGTATTGTATTGTGAACTTTGATATGTTGATGGATTCAATGTGGATGAACATGCATAAAAAAACAGTTACTTATTTTTATGAAGCTTGCATATGGTTTTATCCCTTGTAACACATACCAATGTCATTGACAGTGACAACGTTGGAAAAAACCTCTCTTTGAGACATTAGCATTGACTAAAAGTTCAAACCATTATGGTGCAACGCTTGTTTGTCTAATTGCATTCTAATTTTTCATTATTGCAGAATTTATGAACTTTTGTACTAGTACATATTGTTGTATTATATACAAAATGAATTAGTATTCTATATATATACCATTTAAGCATTGTAGATCTTATTCATGTGAGAATGGTGATCACTAGTTTGTTGTAATGTGAGATAGGAGTTGCAAGGAAACTCCTGTGGTTCAAACCTTAAATTGTGTTTTAAATGTCTTTAAAAGGTGGAATGGACTTTAACTTCTTGCCGCTTTTAATTTATTATATATTAGGTTTAGTTGAGAGAAACTTTGACTTCTTGTCAGGTCACCATGATGAAAACTCTGAACTATTTACACCTTTTTGTGATCTTTTATGTTTTTGTTAGGCTTTCAAAATACAATTGAATTTGATTAACTGTTATGTTCCTGTGTAGTTTTTGGTGCATATGTTTAATACACAAATCTTTAAAAAAAAATTAATTTGTTCATCAGTGTTTTAACTGGAATAGTATTGGCTTGTATTTTCTTATCTCAGTTGATACATTCGTGAGGGCTTTGCACACTCTTCTCTGTCCTTCCCTCCACACTCAGTAGGCCGACTTTTGATTTGGATCAATTTCTTCTGCTAGGTAAAATTTACTGCTATAGTTTGATTTGGTCTCAAATTGATATTTAGTTCGATTTACTTCTCTTTGCATCCATTTATGTGAATAATAAAATAATGTCAAGTATGTTCATAGTTGTGTATAAATGATGCAATATTAAAATCTACGTATTCTCTCTTGTGATCATGGAGAGTTGATTAGCTGTTTGTTTGCCTGTAGTTTTGATCAAGTAAAATGACAATGCTTAATTGTGTTGAAAACATAACAAGCAAAGATAATAATTGAAAATGAGTAGTCTCTTAATAATTGAAGGCCCTAGAAAGGGAAAGTGAGTAATATCTTGAATAATTGAAGGTTCTTCTTAGGTGGAGCTTATAGGTAGGTGTACATGACATCATTTCTGTTTTGTGTGGTTGAGATTTAACTTGTGTGTTCTGAATTCATCAAGCTAAATGATGAATTCTTTGTCAACAAATTCTTGTTACTGTTTTATGACAACTCTTTGGACAACAATTGATTCATATTACTGCCTATACTATATCAGAATGTGATGTACATGTATACATATATATTTGGATTTTTTTTTTCTTTTATGTTTTGTAATATATCAACATTTGGCTGCATCATATTCATGAGTCAAAGTTAGGTTGAGTTGAGACTGGTACATTATTAGAAGAGAGTTGTTAAAATCTAGATATAGGTGTGGCAATAGTCATTTGCAGCTATATTGTGGTTTTGATGGCCCACATAAGCTTAGTAGTTTGTTTGACTCTTTTGTGAAAGATGTATTGATTGAAGGAAAGAATTTTTTGAGTTATTGAATTCCATGATTTTTATTTTTTATGTTTTTGTTCCTTTACTGATTCAATTCTTTCATTTCAATTTGATCAAGGTTAATATACTTCTATCAAACTGCAAAATTATAATTTTGGTATTCAGTAAATGATCAACTAAGTGCGACAAAGCTGTTTTAGAATTTATTTTTATTATGCATTAGTATCTTGTTGGTAATTATTCTAGGCTCAAATGCTTTTATGCTTGTTACAACTTTAGAATGATGTTCTTTATGGATGAACAAGTATTTTACTATTGTAGAACTTGAATTGATGAAATTGATCCAACAAGTTTCAAAAGAAGATGTATTTGTAAAGTTTCCTTAGTAGCAATGAATCGAATTGGAGATATAGTTAATTTTTTGCATTGAAAAGCTTGAATGTTACTCACATTTTAACTGTGGCCAATTCATTGTCATCTAATGCTTTGAATGTTGTTGTAAATGAGGCTAGGCAGGTAGATTACTGGTATGCTTTTGTTTAGCTCTATTAATGTATATTGCACTTTTACTTGACTAGAGTTTGGCCTATCCTTTTTAAACTTAACTTCTTGCATTGGTGAACAATTGTTGAATTGATTATCATTAAATTGCACTTTTTCTTGGTACTTTGAATAATTTTTAATTCTATACCTTTTGTGTTATTCTTTTCAGAGTTGGGGTTATGCACCAGTTCTCATGTTTTCTATCATTGTGATGAGAGACTCATTGGACCAACAATGAATTTGGTAACAAATTTGAACTCGACTGGTACCTTGTATGGGGGTGAACATCACCATTGTAGATTTTGGCTTTCCTAGCATTCTATTTGGATTGTATTTTTGTTATAGAAGAACTTTTTGTAATAACTTTCACATATGGCTCCAATTTTGAGACTCAAATGGAATGCCTGATTAAATTACAATGATATACTGTCTAAATTCTTGTCATTGCTATTTCTAGAGTGCTTAGCGTTACACATTTTTTTTTTAGGTAGCAAGATCGTTGCCAGAAAAAACATGTTAGCATTTTTCTTTGTTTTTTTGCGACGGCAAAATAGCGGTCACCATAAGTAGTTTAGGTACGCGCAAATAATTTGCGACCGTTGGTTTGCCGTCACAAAAAGTATTTGCCACCCCCACAATCGCGACCCCCATTTGCCGTCGCATGGGCCGTCGCAAAAGGTCTTTTGCGACAGTATTTTTATTATTTGCGACGGCTTATAGCGGTCGCAAAAAGTGTTTTTTTAGTAGTGAAATAACGAGAGAAACCTGGAGAATGAAGTTAGTAAATAATAAAAATAAATAAAACAAAGCAAGATAATGATGAAGCGAAGTAGTAAATGGATAAGGTAGCACGAGTTCGCATATATTGATGCGAACAACAACATCAAATCATTCTATGCATGCGCACTATCTGATAGAAGGCCGCTGCCTCACTTCTTTGCCTATAAATAGGTAGCTCCTCAGCAGTAGAGTGGATCAATAGCATTAAATAGAAAAACAAAACAGAAAGAAAGAGAAGCCATCCAAGAGAGAAAAAGAAAGAGAAAGAAAAGAAAATAGTAAGGTATTAGTATAGGTCAATCACAAGTCAAACCTCTGTACGTAAATGTCAATCCAAACAACCTAAGTCGAACATCTGCACAACTTGTGGAAGACCATCTAACCAAATCAAGCCAAACCTCTGCCCAATTCAAAATAAGGTAAAATCCAATAATTTTATTAACTTGTTATAATATTTGAATCTTATCATCATCACGTATTATTGTTAACTGTTAATAATATGTATTATCTTTTCATGAGTCTTATCATCATATCACCTCACAACATATCATTGCTGACTGTTAATAATAGTTATTATCATCTTATGAGTCTTATCATCATATCATCTCATCACATATCATTATTGACTGTTAGTAATATTTATTATCATCTTACGAGTCTCATCATCATCATATCACCTCACTACATATCATTGTTGACTGTTAGTAATAGTTGTTATCATCACATGAGTCTTATCATCATATTACTCCATCACATATCATTGTTAAGAATTAATAATATTTGTTATCATCTCATGACTCTCATCATCATGTTACTTTATCACATATTTCCATATTAACACTAACATTATTAACCCCACTAACTATATATATGTAAATAATACATATTATTATTATATACCGTCCCTTAGTTGAATGCATAATAAGTACACCGACACAGACTTTTTGAACTTTATTTACATTTTGTCATTTAAATACCAGTACTATATCTATGTAAATAATACATATATTTATTATATACCGTCCCTTAGTCGAATGTACAGTAAATACACCAACATGAATTTTTTCGGTCTTTATTTACATTTCTGTTATTTAAATATCAGTACTATATATATATATATATATGTAAATAATACATATTATTATATATTGTCCCTTAGTCAAATGTATAGTAAATATACACTGGCACAGACTTTTTCAGTCATTATTTACATTTATATTATTTAAATACATGTACTATATATATGTAAATAATACATATTATTATTATATGTCGTCCCTTAGTTGAATGTATAGTAAATATACAAGCACAAAATTTTTCAGTCTTTCATTGATATTTCCAGCACCATATACATAAATACATATAATACTATGTGGGAGCTGAATAATAGAGGACTCAGATAGGCCGAGTACATATTTACAAAATTAGGATATATAGTATATTAGTTTGTCTCTTACGTTCTCGGTGCCGAGCATCCTAATCAGCCATAAAGCCAGTTAAGCGGAGGGCCGAATAGAAGTAGGAATACAACAAATAGAAGGCCGAATGAACAATCATACGAGGGATTAAGAGTGGGCCATACGCTAAGGATTAGGGGCGTATATAAATAGAAGAACAGCAACCAAAAAGGAGGTATGTAAAAAAAAGATTAAAAACTTAACTTACAAGCAACCAAGAGAGTATACACTGATTTATTCGTCAGACTGCTAATACCGGCATCCCCGACCGGAGTGTTCATTCCTTTTAAGGTGGCTAGCTGAGGATCACGAGCGTCCTACAGGATCCAAAGAGTATTTCCGAACCACTTCTCCACAATTAGCGCCATCTGTGGGAATACTCTAGTATATCCATGGCGGGCGTGACGAAAGATCCTCCGGCAGTCGTTGACAACCTTACGCCACGAGTTGATACCACTCCAAGCACCATGCTGGGACTAGAAAACATTACTGCATGAAGAGCCTTGAACTTCGATTCAGCTGATGAAACAATGCAAGCGATTATGGACCAGGCGAAACAAAACGAACAGAGGTTGAAGAACATGATGGCTGAGAACGAGCATCTTTGACAATATTTGGCCTTGGAGGTGGCAAAATCCCAACAGGTCACGCGCCAAGATCTGCCACAACCTCTAAAAAAGGATGGTCGACGACCTCGAGTTCGAAGAGAAGATAATGGCAGTGATTCTGACTCCTCATCCCTAGAACCCAAAAAAAAGGGGCGAGTCGAACTCTCCAATTCTTCTGAAGGAAGTCCACGTGCACGGAGTAAGAGAAGAAGAAATGGTTCAGACGAAGACGACTAATATGACCCTTTTGTGTGATGGATCGCAAAGGCAGTACTACCCAAAAAGTTCAAGGCCCCATCGTTCACCTTATACGATGGAAAATCGGATCCCACTGACCATATCCGTCATTATAAGCAAGCCATGACGCTGCATGCAGACGATGAGGCTCTCATGTGCTAGATATTTCCAAGCAGTTTGGGACCATTGGCTGTCAAACAGTATTATAAGTTGGAACCGGCATCGATTAAGAGCTTCCACCAATTACGAAAATCCTTTAGGGCAAGATTCATCACCAATGAGGTCCAGCCGAAGCAAGCCGACTCTCTCTGGGCAATGCAAATCCAACCAGGGAAACCTTACGAGTGTATTCGACGCGCTATTGGGAATGCTTTAATCTTGTGGATGACGCCTACAACGACTCCATGGCCATCGCTGCCTTTAAAATGAGGTTGCATCCTGATAGTGCCCTCCGCAGTTCCTTGACCTGAAGGCCCCCCAAAATAGTCTGGTCGCTGATGAAGAAAGTCGAGGAATACTGCAAAGTGGAAGATGACGGCCTGCGGGTTAAAGTCGGGCACAAGGCCAACAAGACGGCCCCTTCTGAGATCGTTCCACCGATAAATTATGTACCATCGCAGAGCCCTGAACTGCGGAATCAGGCTAAACGAGACAGAAGATGGGATTCGCGCCGACCAAATGACCAATGTTCCCACCGAGCTAGTGAACAATTTCAAGTGGATAGCAGGCGCACAAGGCGCGCGAACAAGAAATATACGGAGCTGTCAGAGCCGATCAGCATGTTTATGTCTAAAGTTCAACACCTTTCGTTCTTCAAATGGCCATAAAAAATGGTGGGACCTCCAACACAAGGAGACGGGATAGGCAGTGCGAATATCACAAGGACCACAGTCATGATACCGAGAGTTGTTATGCGTTGAAGGATCACCTTGAGGAATTGGTACAAGACGGTCGGCTTAAGAAGTACGTTCGAAAGACAACACATCCAAAACAATAGCTTTAAGGCAGGATTCACCTCCACTCGGCGTAATCCATATGATATACAGCCCACCAACGGCATCCGCAGTTCATACAATTCAGTCGAATCCTAACCCCCAAAAGCAAATCACACCAGCAAAACGGTCCCATGAAGCTCCGAGTATTACCTTTGACGATTCTGATTTGATCGGTGTAACGCTCCCCCACATTGATCCATTGGTCATCGAACTACGCGTAAGTCGATTCATCATTGAACGCATTCTCATTGACCAGGGGAGTACTTCAGAAGTTATGTACTAAAAGACCTTCATCAAATGTGGGTTCACCGAGTCGGACCTGTCTCCAGCTCATTATCTGTTATTCGGCTTCAACGCTAATCCAGAATACCCGTTGGGCAAAATCACACTACCAGTTCGAGCGGGCTCCCGAACAATGAATGTGGAATTCTTGGTTGTCAAGCTGCCTTCGCCATATAACCTTATCATGGGACGAACTTGGTTGCATGCCATGCATGCCGTGCCAAGCACCTATCATTAACTGCTCCGCTTCCCGACTGAACGCGGTATTGAACAAATTCATGGCTCCTAAAAATCGGCACAAGCATGTTATCTTCTTGCCGCAAAGACATTAAGAGAGCTGGAGGTGAATTCTATTGAGGTGCCGGATCGCGAAAGCCTCGACGATGCTGGACGGCTCCCAAGTGAAAAAGCCACGGAAGCCCTGGATCTAGTTGAAATTGACGAGGATCCTGACAGGTTATTCATGGTCGGCGCCTCCTTGAATAAAATCGACAGGCAGCAGCTAATTACCTTCTTACTCGGCAACCTTGATGTATTTGCATGGTCATCGTATGAGATGCCAGGGAAAGATCTATTTGTTTCTCCGCACCGTTTAAATATTGACCCCAAATGTAAGCCGATTATTCAGAAAAGTCGGCGGTCAGCCGCAGAACACACTGTTGCCGTTGTTAAAGAAGTTAACCGGTTGCTTGATGCCGGGGCAATCCGGGAAGTGACCTATCCTAAATGGCTGTTGAATACTGTGTTGGTAAAGAAGAAAAATGGGACTTAGAGTGCCTGTGTGGACTTCACAGACTTAAATAAAGCTTGCCCCAAGGATTGTTTTCCTCTCCCCAGAATTGACCAACTCGTAGATGCCACGGCACGTCATCAACGTATGAGCTTCCTCGATGCCTACAGAGGCTACTATCAAATCGCCATGCATCTGGAGGACCAAGACAAAACTACATTCCTCACCCTAAGAGGAACCTATTGATATAAGGTTATGCCTTTTAGGCTGAAGAATGCAGGGGCAACTTACCAAAGACTAGTCACTGCCATCTTCAAGGAGCAAATCGGCTGTACTATGGAAGTGTACATTGACGATATGGTCAAATTCAAAGAAGAGCAAACTCATTTGGCCGATTTGGAAGAGACATTCGGCATTTTACACAAGTACAAAATGAAGCTGAACGCTTCCAAATGTGCATTTGGGATCGGATCCGACAAATTCCTTGGCTACATTGTCAACCACCGAGGAATCGAAGCCAACCCGAGGCAAATCACAGCAATCCTGGAACTCGGCTCCCCTCGATCGGTGAAGGAGGTTCAAAAGTTGATTGGGATGGCCGCCGCACTCAACAGGTTCATCAGTCGTTCCACAGATCACTGCCGACAATTCTTTCATACCCTACGGCAAGGTAAAGCTTTTGAATGGACCTTTGAGTGTGAAGTCACTTTCAACGGACTGAAGACTTACCTCTGATCAGTTCCACTCTTGACAACACCTTCAGCAGGCGACCCGCTCATTTTATATCTGGTAGTTTCCGACCGGGCCGTCAGCGTCGTACTATTAAAGGAAGAGCTTGGGGAGCAGCGGCCAGTGTATTATGTGAGCAAGGCAACAGTTGATGCCGAAACACGTTACCTTCCGTTGGAAAAACTCATCCTAGCCCTCGCCATGGCAACAAGAAAACTGATGCATTACTTTCAGGGGCATACCATTGGGGTACTAACGGACTACCCCCTCCAGTCAGTACTCTGTAGTGCAGAAGCATCAGGACGTGTTTCAAAGTGGGCTCTTGAACTCGGCCAGTACGATATTCAGTTTCTGCCTAGAACCTCAATCAAGGGGCAAGTGTTTGCCGACTTTGTGGCCGAATTCACTGGGGGTCTTGCCGACTTCGAGTCTGATCAAACTCAACCTAAGTCGAACTGGAGAATTTATGTTGGGGACATTTGGCAGTTGTACTATGATGGATCGTCCAATCAATATGGTAGTGGGGCCGGAGTAGTGATCATGGCTCCCGACGGAGCAATAATTGAGCAGGCTATCAAACTCGGCTTCGAAGCATCGAACAATGAGGCTGAATACGAAGCCCTGCTAACCGGATTACGGAATGCACATCTCCTGGGTGCTCGGCATTTGCTTATATTTTGCGATTCAAAACTGGTGATTAATCAGCTAAAGGGGGAGTACGCAGCCAAAAACGACCGTATGGCAGCTTACATGAAAACGGCAAATTCCTTGCTGACAAAATTTGGCCATCATGAATTGAACCAAATAACCCGTGATCAAAACACACATGCAGACGCCTTGGCTTTCCTAGCCTCCGCCATTAACTCAGAGATTAAACGGATAATTGAAGTGGGTTTCATCCCTAAGCCGAGCATTGGCTCTTCAGAGGAAGTCCAGATCAATGTCATAGAGTCAGGTCCGAGTTGGATGGACTCCATTGATGCATTGCTATCTTCCAAACAGCTCCCGTCGGATAAGAAAGAAGCACACAAGCTGCGAAACAATGCCCTGCGATACTACTTGGATCCGCAAGGAAAACTTTACAAAAATTCCCTTTCTGGTCCGTACCTAGAATGCGTTCATCCGGATAAAGTCGAGGAACTCCTGACTGAAATACATGAAGGTAGCTGTGGTGCCCATTCTGGCGGGCGCTCTTTGGCTCATCGAGCTGTGACACAGGGGTATTATTAGCCGACAATGAGAGCTAATGCCAAATGTTACGTGAAGAAATGTGAACAGTGCCAGAAGTTCTCTCCTTTAACCCATCTGCTTGCTGAAGAGTTAAGCTCTATAACCAGTCCTTTGCTATTCGCCCAATGGGGACTTGACATCGTCGGACCATTGCCTCACGCCCCGGGCAACAAGTGATTTTTTATTGTCGCAACAGATTATTTCACAAAATGGGTAGAAGCAGAGGCACTAATGCACATTCGAGATACTGATGTGAAGCGTTTTATATGGAGAAATATCATAACGCGATTCAGCATACCAAGAGCACTTATTTCAGACAACGGCACCCAGTTTAATTGTAGTGTCTACCGAGAACAGTGCATCAAGTATGGTATTCGGCCTTATTTCTCCACCCTGGCTTATCCACAGAGTAATGGCCAAGCTGAAGCCTCCAACAAAGCCATTTTGGACGGCATCAAGAAGAGGCTGCAAAAACTAAAGACAAATGGGTTGAAGAATTACCAAATGTGTTGTGGGTTCATCGCACTACTCCGAGGCGGTACACTGGGGAAACGCCGTTCGCTTTGTGTTTCGGAACACAAGCAATCATCCCCTTGGAGATCGGCCTCCCAACCTTGAAATCAAAACTGTTTGATATGGGCCGAAACGACATGATGCTGGCCTTGGATCTGACTCTGATTGAAGAACAAAGAGACCGTGTCCTTGCATCCATGGCATGGTACCAGCAGCAGCTTGCTAAGTCGTATAATCAATGTGTTCAGCTACGCCGCTATGTACCAGGTGAATTGGTCCTGAAGAAAGTGCTTCCAGCTGCCAGGAATCCGGCTGATGGAAAATTGGGTCCTAACTGGGACGGCCCCTACCGGATCGACTCAATCGCGGGAACAGGGGCATATCGGCTAAAAGACATGTCTGAGAGGAGTCTGCCACACCCTTGGAACTCCACGCATTTGCATAAATTCTATCACTGAACCCGACCTGTGGGGCATGATACTTGTTTTGAATGATTCACCATGTACGGATTTCACTTTTTGCAATGCAAAGACTCTAGTTTTCTCATTATGAAATTCAGTTCAAAAGTCTCCCGAATAAAGACTCTGGATTCGAAGCACCCTTCGTGGATACCACGATTGCCCAAGACAAAAAAGCCTCCAAATTCAGAGCCCCATCCGTGCAAGTCACGTTTGGACCAAATAAAGACTCCGGATTCGGAGCACCCTTCGTGGATACCACGATTGGCCAAGACAAAAAAGCCTCTGAATTCGGAGCCCCATCCGTGCAGGTCACGTTTGGGTCGAATAAAGACTCCGAATTCGGAGCGCCCTTCGTGGATACAACAATTGGCCAAGACAAAAAAGCCTCCGAATTCGAAGCCCCATCCGTGTAGGTCACGTTTGGGCCAAATAAAGACTCCGGATTCGGAGCGCCCTTCATGGATACCACGATTGGCTAAGACAAAAAAGCCTCTGAATTCGGAGCCCCATCCGTGCAGGTCACGTTTGGACCAAATAAAGATTCCGGATTCGGAGCGCCCTTCGTGGATACCACGATTGGCCAAGACAAAAAAAGCCTCTGAATTCGGAGCCCCATCCGTGCAGGTCACGTTTAGGCCGAATAAAGACTCCGGATTTGAAGCGCCCTTCGTGGATACCACGATTGGCCAAGACAAAAAAGCCTCCGAATTCGGAGCCCCATCCGTACTCCGGATTCGGAGCGCCCTTCGTGGATACCACGATTAACCAAGACAAAAAAAAGCCTCCGAATTCGGAGCCCCTTCTGTGCAGGTCACATTTGGGCCGAATAAAGACTCCTGATTCGGAGCGCCCTTCGTGGATATCACGATTAGCCAAGACAAAAAAGCCTCAAAATTCGGAGCCCCATCCGTGCAGGTCACGTTTAGGCCGCATAAAGACTCTGGATTCGGAGCACCCTTCGTGGATATCACGGTTGGCTAAGATAAAAAAGCCTCCGAATTCGGAGCCCCATCCGTACAGGTCACGTTTGGGCCGAATAAAGACTCCGGATTCGGAGCGCCCATCGTGGATACCACAATTGGCCAAGGTGAAAAGCCTTCAAGTTCGGAGCCCCAATAGTGCGACTTTTGAACAAAATGAGTCTCCAGATTCGAAGCGCTCTTCGTGGGTCTCACGACTGGCCCAGATAAAAGCCGTTAATTCGGCGCGCTTTTCGTAAACATTACGATTAAAAAGCACACACATAGTTGGCGAAAGTTGAAACATGCAAGCAGTTCAAATGAAATGTTTCATTAAATTAACCGACTGGCTCAGAGTGTATAGACATAAATTCAAACATGCAAACATTTAAAATAGGGTGTTTTATTAAATTAACCAATAAATACATAATTTACTCCCAATCTGTGTTGGAGCGTTTACAATATCTAGCTTAAATCGGCATCTCCCTCATCATCACTCTTCTCGACTTCAAAGGCCGCAAAGGGAAAATGATGAGCCTGATATAGCAGCAACGCCGAATCAACGCTTGCTGCCGGAAAGCGTCCGAGGCTTGAATTGCCTTGATCCAACCATGCTTGAATCCACAATTCTCACACCGGCAGACCTCCTCGGCGAGTTTTTCTTTGGTCTTGTCTATCTCGACCTTTCGGCCGTCGTGGAAGCCTTTTTCATAAGCCCTAGACTTGGCAGTCTCAATTGCAAACATGCTAGCTGTATCTCGATCGGCAAG
Organism: Camellia japonica; assembly: GCA_030407325.1. Lineage (NCBI taxonomy): Eukaryota > Viridiplantae > Streptophyta > Magnoliopsida > Ericales > Theaceae > Camellia > Camellia japonica. The sequence continues at coordinate 53,640,422 of JAPPVO010000010.1, read as the reverse complement.
CGCATGACTTATTAGTTGTTGGGTCACCCTTTCCTCCACGATCGGGTTAGATTTTCTTGCCGATTGTGCCTTGGCAGTCTGGACCTCTCTTAACTCGAGCTCGACCTTCTCTGCGCGAGCTTCCAAGATTCGAATGCATTCGTCTCTCCGCTTTATATCCCGCGGTGTGGCACAAAGACGCATGCCCATTTCATAGGCGGTGCACAGCCCCTTCACCGCCCCATGGATGCCTTTCCAAAACACTTCGAAATCCTGTCGACCGACCATCGACTGCTGGACTTCTGGTGGAAAAATCTGCCGAGCGAACTCGGCTGCCACATTTGGGTTGTGAACAATTGAATCCGCTTCCGTCATCGGTTTGTTTCCCACAAAAACCGCAAAACTCAACGGGCGCGGTGTCGCACCGGATTCTCCTCTGGTGCGCGGTTGAGGGGATTTTCCCTGTTGCTGCTTTTCCCTTTTAGGTGACCTACTTCGACGACGAGGGGACTGGCGCCTCTCCCGCTTCCTCGACGCCCTACTGCTCGTGTGCATAGGCTCGCCACTGCGATTCATCTCTGCGTCCAGTTCACCCAATGTCCTCCCCTCTCGTCTGCTGTTGAAGAATAGTCTATTTGACATTCGCACTTGTCTAACCTTCCTCAACAGACTAGGTTGGGTTATTGAGTCTGAACACCCTAAAGGGACCTACGCGCACGAAACACTCACCCCATTTATTCCTTACGGGTGCAGCACCCCCACGACGATCTCATTAATGCTAGACTTCAAAAGCCTTACGCCGTGAACTAAAAGTATTCGGCCTTCCAGCTCATGCTTTAGCCTAGGGCAAGGGCAGATTCATTAATCTATTCGGCTTAATTATCATAGCTCAGCCGAATTTCCATTGTGCCCCAGCAAATCCCTGAACTGCCATTTTTAGGCCAATTGGTTCATTAACTTGCTGGGGCAAGGGCAGATTCATCAATCTATTTGGCTTAAGTATCAGAGCTCAGCCTGGGGCAAGGGCAAATTCATCAATCTATTTGGCTTAAGTATCAGAGCTCAGCTGAATTTCCATTGTGCCCCAACAAATCCCTGAACTGCCCTTTTTAGGCTGATTAGTTCATTAACTTGCTGGGGTAAGGGCAGATTCATCAATCTATTCAGCTGAAGTATCAGAGCTCAGCCGAATTTCCATTGTGCCCCAGCAAATCCCCGAACTGCCATCTTTAGGTTGTCTGGTTCATTAACTTGTTGGGACAAGGGCATATTCACTAATATATTCGGCTAAGTTACAGCACTTTACAGTTATGTTTAATTCGGTAGCTTGTTCCATTCATTTCACGATCTTACATCACTTAGCTGCTAACAGGCACATTCATTGAGCACAAAAGGCACAAATAATTTCCATTCATAAACTGAGCACAAATAGCAAAAATAATTTTCATTCGTAAATTGAGCACAAATAGAATTCATTTTACAAATGAAAACTACCCTACACCAGTTTCTCACAACAATGAATAATCAAAAACCTAATACATTTAGTAAAACCTACATACGCTTAATACCAAAAACAAAATGGAAAATATTCAACTGTCTTCATGGGCAAACTCTAGTGGCTTAACGTCTACCTGCTCATACAGAATCGGCTGTTCTGATACCACGTTAGCAGCAGCCAAGGCTTTGAACCAGCCGTGTTTGAACCCCCTATTTTCGAATTTCGGCACTTCTTCTACGTAGTTCGCCAGGGCCGCATCCTTGCCAGCCTGGAACGACTCGGAAAGTACAGACTCGGCGTTTGCCTTTGCCCGCTTCGACTCTTCCAGGTCGGCCTCCAGCTTGGCAATCAGCTCCTTGGCCAATCTGAGCACTTCTTTATTCGCTTTCGCCCTTTCCTTGGCAGCCACTTTTAGTTCGTCAGTAGTCTTGGCCTTATTTACTTCAGCATCGGCCCTCACTTTCTCTGCAGCCGCTTTCGCGGCCTCAGACTCAGCTCGGAGAGAGGCCTCAGCTGTCTTCCCCTTCTTGGTTTCCAATTCGGCTGTAAGAAAGCCGATCTGTTCAATAGCGTCGTGTTAGCGACGTCCAATCTCGGCTATCCTTCCCGCCGCCTACAAAACAAAGGATCAGTAGGCTAATTTAGAAACTCTTTTGGTTAGCATTGCAAAACTATAAAGGATCACGTACCAATATCGCCGATTGAGCGGCCAACGCGATAGCCAGAAGATTGGCTTCTGCCCTAAAAGTTGCTCTGTCAGCCGGCAGAGAGACGAAAGAACCCAGACTCAAAGCCACAGCTGGGTCTCTTATAGCCGATGCGTCGGAGCCAATCGGCATGTTTTTTATCCTTGGTTGTACTATGAACGGCACAACCAAGTCCGATTCTTCCAAGCGTGGCCATTTGTCCACTAGGTCTTCTGAATAAATGGCTTCGTGATCGGCCGGGCGTTTTTCACCCCTGTGCTCCGTCAGTTGACCCTCCTGTTCATCGACAATAGGTTCCGTTTCGGCCACTTCATTTTGGACCACCTCTTCAACGGGAACAGGTGGAGGAGTTTCTTTCCTAACGACAGGTGGAGGGGGTGGAGGTTGGTTTCACTTGGCTTCAGCCCTTTTTGGGGCAGCCATCCTCTTGGAATTTTTCCGTTTGGCCAATTAGCTGAACGACTCGCCGGCCATGTTATCAGGGTAAGAGCTGGGTAAGTCCCCTAAGATTGTAAAAATGTCTTCGACGGAGACGTCCCCTTGGCCTGAGGTGGACGGAGGATCGGACAAATTGAGTCCAGCTTCCTCAAAGGCCGAATTAAGAGCTTCGTCTACCTCGGCTTCCAACTGGTTCAGGTCCTCGGCGACCGGATCGGCTGCTTGTTCTTTCTCTTGTTCCGAATTGAAGGTTTCTAAACCAACCTCCTTTATGTTTTTGAAGCTGGGGAAAATAAGGGTTGTAAGCTGATCCTCGCCTCTCGGAATTGGGATGTGGTCTGCCGTTGAAAACGTTGCGTAAGACGGCACGTATTGCAAGAGAATGTGGGCCACCCTCCCTTGCTTCTGAAGGTTTGGACGGCCAATGAACTGTAGACCGACTTTAATTTCGGCAAGTACAGCATTGTCGGCTGAAACCAATACTTTCTTCAAATCGTTACCTGCATAAACAAAACGGTAAATACATGGAAGGAGAGCCAAATACATATAAGGTAATAAGAGAAACTAGAATGAGTTATACGGCCACCTGGTTCGCCTTTTCGCCTTGGCACGGGATCTAAGCGATCTTCACCCTCGCCGAATTCCCAGTTGCCTCGGACAACGACCATCACGTCGTCAACATGCTTGCCAGAGCTGGCAAGCATAGTCACTAGGTGATGATCGGTATCCTTGGCCCTAAGAAAATAGCGTCCTAGCCGGCCAGTAGACTTGGCTAAGGCATAACAATGCCGAATTGCAGGTATACCTAGGTTAATCCTAAGACGACGGTTCAACTCTATAATCCCCATTATGATGTGGAAAAAGTTCACGTTAGGCTGGGAAGGAATTAAACCCCAGTATCGAAGGACGGCCCTTAAAAATAGGTGGAGGGGAAAACGGACTCCGTCCTTAACAATCGATAGGAGAGGAAAAATGATTGTACTCTCATCGGTCCTCTCCATATCGGTAGTGCTATCTACCACAAACAACAAATGGACGTTATCGGGGATGGAATAGTGGCACCGGAAGCCAGAAACTCGATCCGCAGAAAGAAGATCTTTCAAATTTTTTGCCATCCTAACAAGCCTAAGGGTTATGCAAAACTAAAAGTAAACAAGGAAATGATATTGGGAGTGAAGGAGAAGAAAACTTACGAGAAGCAGAAGGGATATTGAGAAATAGGAAGAAGTTGCAGAGGCCGCGAAGTGAAGGAGTTATACTAGAAGGCGAACCAGAAACTTCGAGTATTCAAAACATACATTCGAAGAGATAAAGTTTTAAATCACATTAAATGGAGGAATCGTATGAGGGGGTAGGAACTTGTAATGATAACAAAAAAAAAAAAAAAACGTGTGCGTTCTGACACACGTTGGAATGAGGTTAACCGCCGAATTTTTGACTTTCCAAATTCGAAACTAAACACGCCGACTAACTAGTGTTAGTGGGGTGTCCGGGGGGCAATTGTGGGAGCCGAATAATAGAGGACTCAGATAGGCCGAGTACATATTTACAAAATCAGGATATATAGTATATTAGTCCGTCTCTTACATTCTAGGTGCCGAGCATCCTAATCGGCCATAAAGCCAGTTGAGCGGAGGGCCGAATAGAAATAGGAATACAACAAATAGAAGGCCGAATGAACAATCATACGAGGGATTAAGAGTGGGCTATACCCTGAGGATTAGGGGCATATATAAATAGAAGAACAACAACAAAAAAGGAGGCATGTAAAAAAAAGATTAAAAACTTAACTTACAAGCAACCAAGAGAGTATACACTGATTTATCCGTCGGAGTGCTAATACCGACATCCCTGACAGGAGTGTTCATTCCTTTTCAGGTGGCTAGCTGAGGATCACGAGCATCCTACAGGATCCAAAGAGTATTTCCGAATCACTTCTCCACATACTATATTATTGTCCCTAGCATAGCATATAGTAAATATACTATTCCCTGAACTTTTGACAAGCTAACTACTAACTTGTACTATATTACCCATACATTGGGCTAGGTATGTTAATTCCACTAACCATCCACTCGCCATCAGGTTCGCAAATAAATCAACAAATCTTACGACCATCACATTCTAATAATACCAATAACCACCCACTCACCACCAGGCTCGCAAGCAAATTTATAATGACAATAACCACCCACTTGTCATTAGGGTCACAAGCAAATTAATAAATATTACAATCAGCACATTCTATTAATACCAGTAACCACCCATTTGCCACCAAGGTGCACAAGCAAATTAATAGACATCACAATCAAGACATTCTCATCTCCACAAACAATAAAATTTACAAACTAGTAAACTGATCATTTAAAAAACCAAAGCACATGCACTCTAACAGGTTTTAGCATATACGGGGAAAACAATATCGAAATGGTGATGTAGGGTCCCTGACACCTTCCCTACTTGTAATAGAAAATTCCCAAACCCATCTCTGATTCACACAAACCATTAATGAGAGTCATTAAAATAAAACAAACCCCATATTGGTAAACAGAAAATATAAAAGTATTGGTTCATTAAAAATTTATTTTTTGGGTGGCCTAACACACCCAAACTCTATGTTGGGTGGCGACTCTAAATAAATCTTTCAAGGGTCTAAGTAAAGTAATAAAATTAAACTATATTTCAATCATCGGTATTAAAAACTCAGATTTTTCCAAATAACTATTTAAAGTGAAAATGCAGGTGTGACGAAGAATGCATACATTACATTGTAGCGTGGAGCTGCGGCTCCTCGAGAAGCACGCATAGAGCTAAGTGGTGGATTTGGGATTGTTTTCACTCTGCCAAACTATCTCAAAACTCTATCAAGGTGATATGGTTCAACTACTTCCAAACAATTCAAGCAACCATGGTAGAAAGTAACTAGATAACATAGATGGACATCTTTGTAACTCTGATAAGAGTCCCAAATTATGAGGCCCTTGACTTTTGTAAATTCTATTAAGGCCCTTACTTTTAAATTATTATAATGAAAGCCCACAGTTTCTCTTTTATTCGCAATTTTAACTCTAGAATCGAAAATGCATTTCGGGCGAAATCATGCAAACCCTAATCTACCTTGGTAGCTTAGTAAGTGTAACGCCCTCAAAATTAAACCCATAATATATAAAATTAACATACATCATTATAAGAAAACAAGAGTATTATTCCATTTATCAGAGTAAACTTATTAAGAGACATTACATGTAATAAAGAAAGTAAATGCCCTATGGGCTTACATCTTTCCAAGCCAACACTTGGACACAAAAAAATATGAGTACTAACTCATTTACAAGTTAAGCCCTTGGCTTGAGTCCATACATGTAATATCAAATAAAGCAAATAACAACTAATCTAAAATGAGTCTTCAACTCTAAGTCCTCCCAAGCTAATTCCTTGGAGGTAGCCCATCACCTGAACCTGAAAATGATGTTCCCATATAGGGTGAGCCACAGCCCAGTAGAAAAATACTAAACCACGTATAAGAATTAACGAAAGCAGTAGCAATCAAAAGATGGTTAACACGAGATAGTCAATTACATCATTTTACTAGTTCATGACACTAATGTTTATGACACATCTCACTTTCCATTTATACAAATATGGCACAGAGCCTGGCCAAATAACTCAACAGGGGTTTCATCTCTTATTAACAATATTTCCAATTCAACAGGGATAACAAATCAAGTTACACCTTTCTTATATCATAACGGATACACATGTTGGTGTTGTATCAAGATCACATAAACCACTACCGTACTTCACAAAAAAAATAATGATATACATTTTAGTGCCATATCAAATCAAATAAACAAACACTTCGGTGGACAAGCATATGAGCTATATCTCACTTCAATAGATAAGCATATGAGCTGTATCTCTGCAATAGGCGCGCATATGAGCTGCAACCCTGGGTTCATCCCCTATCTTCCCATAATCATTAACCGGTTTAGAGGTACATCCCCTATCTTCCCCTAAACCGTGGAGTACATCCCCTATCTCCTCCCATACACAAGTAATGCATATAAACACAAAGTCATATACACAATCAATCAATACATAAATTTAATGTATTATTCCAACCTTTACACACAACGGCATGGCCAATTGATTAGTTTCAGTTTTCCCTAATTCACATGCAATGTCTACAACAATCATGACTATCCTCCACCGATAGCCCAAAACAATTATTTCTAAGCAGGAAATAAATGTATCAAGACATATAATCTCAATTTCAAAGATGAGTGGTTAAACTATCCAACTACATCATTTAATCTCATAACTTCTCAATATTATGAATTAAATCAATTTCCATACATTTTCCAGAATTAATTATACGAATTAATTTTATTACAACAATTAGGGCATTTTAATTATAAAACAAACCCTAGTTTTCTCAATACTACCAAACAACCCCAACATATCAGAAACACCAAAACTTAGGATTAAAACCTATAAGATGGAGTAGGAAATCCCTACCTCGAAGCAATTAACCCGAATGAAGAAGACGTAGATGAAGCCCCAAACTCCAAAGTGCTCCAAACCACCAAAAGGTCAGATTAAACTGAAGCCCTCGACTCACACTCTCTTATTAACAAAGCAACTAGGGTAGAATCACACTCTAAATAGATTAAATCTAAGAGAGAAGATGAGTAGGGAGAGAGAGAAGTCGGACCTTAGGGTTTGGAATCTAAAAAGATCAAGAAAAACTGTTTAAAACCCGCTGCTGCCTATATAAACTGGACAGGCTCGCTCGAGCGAAGACATTGTCGCTCGAGCGACCAGATACAAAAATCCACGCTCGAGCGAAGAAAAGCTCGCTCGAGCCAAAAACTCGATGCTTCAGGTCTGCAACCCAGAAGCTCGCTCGAGCGACGAAATGCTCGCTCGAGCGAAGAACTCGAAAACATACAACTCGCTCGCTCGAGCGAAGAAAAGCTCGCTCGAGCCAAAAAACACATCTCTCAGGTCCTAAGCCCAGACGCAGACTCTCGCTCGAGCGACCAAACCCTGGCTCGAGCGAAGAACAAAAACAACAGCTCGCTCGAGCGACCAATTCCTCGCTCGAGCGAAGGTCCAAAACTCTGGACAGCAACACTTGGTGTCTAAACCCAACCAACCTGAAACAAACCTGCCCAAAGACATCCTATAACTCAAAAATAAAGAATTAAAGGACAACAACAACCATACACAATGCCTGGATCCACGGAACTTAAGTCCGGATACAACAATCTAAAGGAAAAAGACCGGGGTCGCTATAGTAAGAATTTCTAACACCCTAAAAATTAATTATTCAACTCTCTAATTTTAGATTGATCGCTTGAAACTCTAATTTCCGATGTCACCGTTTTCGTTTGATTACTCACCTTTTAATTTAAAACGAAGTAACTTAAGTCGAATTATTTTTCCTAACACTATTTTTATTAATTCTACATTTGAAATGGATATTTTACTTGAGTCCATGCCCTCACACTTAATTAAAATTTCACTTTAGCCCCAAATCATTCTTTATATATATATATAAGGTACAATTCATTATAATATTATTTTTCCACAAAATATCTATACATGTATATATGTAAGTGTACAAAAGATGATAAAAGTCCTACATCTAAGAATGCACATGGCCGGCCACCCCTGTAACGCCCTCAAAATAAACCCATAAATCATCCAACAATAGCATGCTCAGACATAAGAGAATGAAGCATAAATATATTCCATCAGAGTAATCATTACAAAATGTATTATATGTTGACAACAAAAGTAAATGCCCTATGGGCTTACAACTTTCCAAGTCAACACTTGGTTACAAAAAAAGAGTGCTAACTCTATACAAAGAAAGCCCTTGGCTTGATATACATGTAATACGACAAAGCAACAAAAGTAGTCCCAGCCACTAAGCCTCCCAAGCTACGTCCTTGGAGGTGGCATGCTACCTGTACCTGAAAATGATGTCCCATATAGGGTGAGCCACAGCCTAGTAGAAACATACTAAACCAACTATAAACAATGACTAAAATAATAGCATTCAACAGATGGTCCATACTTATATTCCAACTTATGCCATATTACAGTTTCATGACAATCATATCCATGTTACATTTCACTTTCCATTTATTATTCAACTTTGAATTTGAAAACAAGGCTCAGAACCTGGCCAAATAATTTAATGAGATTATAACTCATTACTAAAACACTTTCGAAATTCATGACGGATACACATTTTTGTGTTGTATCAATAACACATAAACCACTTCCTTACTTCACAAGTGATACACATTTTGGTGCTATATCAATATAACATAGAAACACTTCTATACTTCACAATTGATAATGATATACATTTTAGTGCTATATCAAATCAAACAAACACTTCCATACTTCACCATGATACACATTGTAGTGCTGTATCATTGTCACACAAATTCCGGTTTAGAGGTCCATCCCCTATCTCCCCCTAAACCGTGGAGTACATCCCCTATCTCCTCCCACACAACACAATGTATATAAACACAGATCATATACATAATCAATCAATACATAAAGTTAATGTATTCTTCAACCGTCATACTCGATGACACATTCCATTGATTAGTTTTAGTTTGCCTAATCATCATGCATTGTCTACAACAATCAAGACTATCCTCCACCGATAGCCCAAAGCAGTTATTTCTAAACAGAAAATAAACGCACCAAATGGATAAATTATCAACATTTGCCTAGCTGAGCGATAAATTAATCCAACTACACCCTTTAATCCCATGCCTTTCCAATTTGAATATTTCCTATTCAATTTTTCATTTCCCAAAATTAATTATACAAATTAATTTATCAACAATTAGGGCTTCTTCCCATAATTACAACACCAACCCTAAGGTTCCATTTTCATCAAAAATCCAACACCAAATCCATTTTCCAATGTATTACATACATAAAGCTTTTAAACTTTGAAAATCCCTCTTTTGAAAATTACACAATAGCCCCAAACTTTCTCAAAATTACCCAACAACCCCCAACATGTCGAAATACCAAAATTCAAAGACAAAGTTCATAAGATGGAGTAGAATATCCCTACCTCGAAGTTAGAGCTCGAATGAAGGAGATGAAGAAATTCAAAGTGCTCCAAATCAACAATTACTCGGATCAAAACGTAGCCCTCGAGGATCAACACACTTTTTACAAAGGCACCAAGGGAGTGGAACACTCTAACTAGATCAAACCCTCGAGAGAAGGGAGATCCTAGAGAGAGAAGCTCTCAAAAAGTGTTTTTAGAAAGTAAGAGAGAGAGGGTGAATGTAAAAAGTGATTTAAAAATGCCCAGCTGCCAACTGATATACGACACTCCCGCTCGAGCGGAGAATAGAGCGCTCAAGCGTCAAGCACAAAAATCTGGACACGCTCGAGCATAAGAAGGCCCACTCGAGCGCCAAGACACACGAATAAAATACATCCGCTCGAGCGCGAAAACCAGTCCACTGGAGCGTAGATTTCCCCCTCCCAGAACTTTCACAAACAAAGCACTACCCGCTCGAGCGCCAACATACCTGCTCGAGCGCAACCTGCTCGAGCGTAAAGAAAGCCACTCGAGCGTGAAAAACACACCTGCAGAAGTTTTGCAGAGCCACGAAATACTGGGAGTGTGTAAACCCCGCTCGAGCGCAATAAGGCCCGCTCGAGCGGATAACCAAAAACCAAACTCCGCTCGAGCGCAGAATGACCCGCTCGAGCATAACACCAAAAGCCTAGGCAACTACACTTGAGACCAAAACTCAACCTACCTATTCGAAACACACCCATCACATCCTAAAACTCAAACATAAGGAATTAAAGGATGATAACAAGGTATACAACCACCAACTCCACGGAACCAAAGTCCGGAGTACAACAAATACAGAAAGGGAAAACTGGAATCACTATAACCCCTTTAGAAGAAATTGATTAGTAATTTCGAAGCATAGTTCATGAATTCATGGAAGACTTTTAACTTGGACCAAAAAGTTTAGGAGGTTTGTCTTGTGCCCTATGCCAATCTAGTTTCATTCTAACTAAGCAACAACTAGATTATGACTTAAATATCTTAATCAAACTTCATTCCACCACCTTTCAACTAAATACAACTCCATTCCATTCAATTCCATTCCAACCAAAGGAGACTTTGGAGATTTCACCACAATTTTTCTATAAATAGCCCACCTCCCTCAACACTTTTACACACCCTAACACATACACCCACACACATTTTGGCTAGAGAGATGTAGATAAGAGAAAGTGTGAGCTTTGGGAGGAGAATGAAGAAAAATAGAGTAAGCTTGCACAACACCAATCCTAGGCGAGAAAGTAAGCCGCAACACAATCTATCCTTCTCTTTTCTCTACTAAATACATTATATTACATGCATAGAATATTTTTTTTAGATGTTTAGGTATGGTGTTCTTGTGCTTGAATAAAAGCAGTTGAGTTTTAATTGCTTCCGTAATTGTATTCTCTCTTTGTTAAAGTGAAGTCATCTATTCTTACCTATATCTTACATTATTTTTTAAAGGAAAACCTTCAAACTAAAAATCTGAGTTATTAGTATATTATATGTTTTCATCACAAAATAAGTGCAAAACTTCCCATGGTTACCCCCTTTTCTTACAACTCTTTCTATTTTAAGTTTTGTGCACCAATGACCGGTATTTTTAGCCAACTTCCAAAAATTGTAGAAAATATAGAAAAATCCCCTTGAACTAAATTTTACATCAAAATCTTCCTTAAAGTGTTTAATTTCAATAAAAAAAATTGTTTTATTGAAAATGAATGAGTGGTTTGAAAGAAACATTGATTTTCGTAATAGCTAACGAATCTGAACAAAGTTGGAGTATTCATTAATAACTAAAAATCTAGAAAAGTTATCCACTTCCGTAAATTGATTTTGAAACTAGACAAAATTCTCTAGAAACTCTAAAGGGACCAAGTTCGGGAAAAATCTAAAAATGTCATTTGATAGTTATCTCTAAGGTAAAACAAATCTGGAAATTTGTTCTTATTAGTAGTTTCATGTTCCTAGTTTATTGAATATGCTTCTTATTGTTTGTTCAATCTCTAGTATGGCATCTACATATATTTGTGGTTATATTATCTTAAATTTATGCCATGAAATGTTCATACTGTATAGAAATTGTTATTTCAATAACTGGCTCTAACCTTGACTTAAAACTCGTAACTCAACAGGAAACTTAATAGAGATGGTATTGGGGTTTCGATCATTTGAATAATTTTATGAGATAATGATTGTGTTGATTTCAAATATTAATTAATGGGATGCGTTCCCTAATTGAAGGTTAAGTCTTGTGCAAGTGGTTGGTTTGGAACCCTTAAATGGCTACCCTCAAAGAATAAGAAATAGTTTTATTAAGTCCCTTTGTAACCATGTTTTGGGGTTGTAAATGTTAAAACTTTTGTTGTATTTAAGACTTGATCTTGTAATGATTATTTTGCTTATATATATACCTATATATCCTTTGTGTAAACCTATCCTTTATTTTCTTCGTCAACTTATGTAGACCTTAAGTTTATAGCTTGTTAAGATCTGTCAAAAAGGTAGCTTTCCTATCTAAGGAGATTGGACTTAGAAGAGAGGTTATTTTAACTCCTCCGATCTTTCTTGGGATCTTACTTGGTTATTGACCACATGACTCATTAGTGACCTTTCCTAGACTTCAACCTTAGAGTTGATTTTGGGGCGTTATACTTGTAGCTTTAGAAAACCCTGTATTTATTTGTTATTATATTCTCTGATGTTCTCGATTTTTGGGGTGTCACACAAATAACCTACAAACAATAATAACTGTAAGATGTAACTTGTAATTTTTTTATTAAATGGAATTTCAACTTTGAAGGACCTTTTAACTTACATTGTGTACACCCAATCTATCAAGCTCCTCTTGAAAAGCCTACAGCTGTGTATCTTCACTTGACTCTCTTCGAGAAGTCCAACGATAAACGTGTGGCATGTCTTTAGTATAATTTATATTGAGGTGGTCGAAATCCACGAAAGTACTCATAAATCCAACCCTCAAGGAGTGTCATGCAACCAGCTATTTGTTTCACACTGGACTTACTACCATACCCCAACTATCTGCATAAGAATATCAATACAGCAGCACTCCAAGCATATGAATGTATAGTTGTCCAATCGGACAACAAACTTAAATAAACAATAGGGACCCTAGTACCAATCTTGTCATTGAAAAGTGTACAATCCAACAAAAATAACAAGTATGGGTTACCTGCACATGCAATTCTTTCCACTAAATCATCGTCTGTAACATTTTGAAAGTTTGCCCTCAACCACTCAAGCCTCACTGAATTGCCCCCACACTAGATATCTCATGTCTGGCCTTTTGCTCCTCAATTTCCAAGGTATAAACTACTAATGCAATCGCCCACCCTTTTGACAACTTACATACGCTAATAGATTTTCCTACCATGGGAAGCCCTAAGATAGTAGCGACATCGTCCAACATAACAATCATTTCTTCAACAGTCAAATGGAAGGTGTTTGTTTTCGGTTATCATATCTCAACAAAACTAGACACAACAATCTTGTTCATGAAGCGGTACGTGTAATGAGCTAAGTGTGCAAGTTCTAATATCTCTACAATGTTTACAAATGTAGTGTTGTTGCCTTGTTCCCACCACGCCTACGAATGAATCTTACTCGAGTGATTAAGACACTTCAAGGACCTCTTTTCATTATCACCATTCCAAATAGTTGCGGCAACAAGACTTTTAAAACTCTTAAGGATTGATGAATCAATTGGCCCGCCCGAAAATGGCTCAGCAAGGATATCTTCATCAACAATATTAGCATCATCACCAATAGGGTCATCATCCGTAGCAATATCATCCATAACTAGTGCATCATGTATAGGATCATCATCCATGGCAATGTCTACATCATCATCATGCACTCGAGCATGTCCACGTCCACATCTAGCATTCTCTAATTCACGAAGACTTCTGCTCGAAGCTGTTATTGACCAACGTTGATTGGGACCAGCATCCATCTACATAAGGGAAATTGTTTTAAAATACTACAAGAGTTTTAAAAGTGAACAATAAATAAACAAAAATCACAAAAGTATTAGGGTTTATTTTGTAAACAACTTTACATCAATATAAGTGGATCTCAAGTGGTGCCTTTTCCAGTGACTATAGGTCCTGTTTTACTACTAATATAGACTGAGAATCCAATGAAATAACTAACCCTAGGACATGTTAATCAATCAAATCCAATTCCTATTTTTCTATACTCATCCAATGCATCATCAACAATGGTGGATTGTAACTTCTTTTTTAGGTGAATAATGGATTGCAACTTAAACCAGAAATAATATTACCCTTTTCTTTGAGGCAGCCAAAACAAAAATCTTTTTAAAGGGGGGAGGGGAGGGAAGGAAATGTAACATAGGGAATGTTACAACTTTGAATGTGTATACCCAAGTGCAGGTTGTCGTGAAGTAATAAACTCTCGGTAAGTCTGAGATCGAATCCACAAGGATTGATATATTCGAATAAAGAACTAAGTGGTCAAGAATAATATAAAATAAAATACATTAAAAAGGTCTTTATGATTTAAGAAAATTAATTAACAAAAATAATTTGTAGTAACAATAATGTGAAGGAACTAAGGCATCAAGGATTCACCACCAATGTTTCATTTGTAAAATATTTACGATTCAATTTGTATAACTCAATTGAAAATCACACAAAAGGTATTTTTAATCTGTAACATCCTAAATTTTCAGGTTCGCTCAAGCGGTGGAATTATCGCTCGAGTGGTGATTCGGGGTTTCCAGTATTTCTTCTGCAAACTGAGTGTAGAGTGATACCGCTATAAGCGGTCTCTTGGTCGCTCAAGCGAAGATGCATGGTTGCTCATACTTTCACTTCAGATCTGTAAAATCTCTGGAGTTTGCGTTCACTGCTCGAGCAGTGGAAAGTTCGCTCGAGTGGTCTATTCAGGAAAGCTGACTTAAAAGTCGACCCTTACTCATTTTTTTCCTCACTTTTTAATATCCTCTCACTGTCAAACACCTTTTTCAAAACCCTAGCCCAAAATGCTTGATTTCTCTTGTTTCTACCCATGATCCATCCTAGATCTTTCAAGGAAGTTGAAGAACATGCTTAGTTCAAGAGTTCTACCAGTTGTTTCGCATTTTTTTTTTCTTTTTTGAAGTTTCTAGTTGGGTTCTCATCTCTTCGTCTTCACTCTTGGGGTAGGGGTACTTTTAACTTGATATATCTTTAATTTGAGATACATATGCGGTATTTTTTTCAAGTTCTAGAGATGTATGAGATGATCTTGTGGTTTAAAGTGAGTTTTGATAAACAAAAGGGGTTTTTACCTCATGTTTTGGAAAAAAAAAAAAATCACTGAATATTTTTGTTGATAATTGTTGTTGATGATGAAAGTTGATTCCTTGAGTATAAAAACGGGAAAGGCCCCAATTTTCTTTAAAATCCTAGTTTTTAAATTTGATTTGATAAAGGAGGTTTTTCTCAATTGACCCTCACATCATGAAATTGAATGTTTGGAGAAGACAATTGTGTTGATACATGGAGGTGTAAATTTCTTAAATCAATGTTTTGAAATTGTGGGAATTGTGAGGTTGGGGAAACTCTTTAATGGTTGATATTACTTTTGTGTAGTTGTAAATTGAACAAAACTTAGGGAAATGGGATTTGGAAACTCATGTATCATATGTATCGAATTTTCTCTCGTAAATCTGAATTTGTGAATGTTTGAAAAATATTGGAAGGGGGTTAATAGCATATGAGTCTGGGCAGTTGAGTCGGGTTTTAGAAAATTGAGTGGTGTGTTGTATTGTTACCCACGCAGGGAGTCAAGGTGCCCACTTGCCCTGTCTAGAGTATATCGCCGGACGAATATGGGGAAAAGTTTTTGGATGTCCACAAGCCTGCCATTTTTAAAGTCAGAAAATGTGGGAAAAAAAATATGATTTTGGGCATCCACGAGCCTGCTGTTTTAGGAGTCAGCAAATGTGGAAGGAAAAGGTTTTTAGTGCCCAACAACTTGCCGTTTCTAGAGTCGACAAATGTGGAACTATTTTTTGTATATTAGTCTATCTATGTACGTATGGTTTTAGGGCTTTTGCTTAGGACATCATAGTGTATTTACACCCTATGGTTATGGATAAGGCTTTGTATGGACTTCATGCATCTAACATCATGATTTTAGAAAGAAAAGACATAGATTTTCTTATCACTCACATGGCATGATCATATGCATCTCCATTATTTATGTCTTGTTAATAGTATTTCCTACTGGGCAATAGCTCATCCCAAAACTAACAAACATTTTAGGAAATATGATTCTGCCAAAGTAACTTGGTGTTGGATGTATTTTTTATTGGAGCACAAGGCTCAATGATTGCTAATTGTGAAGCTTCAGAGCTATTCTTTTGTTTGGGACTGAGGTCCATTCCTTTGTGTATTCAAGGACAAACCTTGAAAAGATGTATGCTATTAGGGCATTATGCTTTTTGTTTCTCTCACTCCTTGAACTATTGTTATTATTTTGCGAATGTAAACCAAACAATGATGCAATCACTTTGGATAGTTCAATGAGAAAGAGATTATTTTGAAGTATGGAATGTATTCTCTAATAGTTTTCATAGTGTTAAATAGAAGATATTTATGTTTTAAATCTACAAAATGATGAATAAATTTTTTGGCGTTACAACTTGTTATCAAAGCTAATCAGGTTTGAATATCTTGAGCTCATGGTATATGGCTTTGCCACAATGGGTTTATCATTCTAGAATGGGACATTAATTGTTTTGCATGTTTATATATTTATATGACTATGTGGGTATGGGGTTAAGTTTCTAGGATATGACTTGCGTCCATTTGTAGCTTGCTTTTTGTGCTCCTTTTGGATACGACTAGCCCTACAGTTTGAACTCTCGTGATTCTGAATCTGATTCCACAAGTGCAATGTGAAATAAATAAACACAAATGAGTCCAAATCCGGCAATTCTTTTGGAAAATTAATTTTGAATCAAAATGCCAAAAATGGACTGCTTTGCCAGATACAGAGTTGCCACCTAAATATTTTTGAAAAATTTAGAAAACCTGAGACTCGTGCCAAAGGCCACTTATCCGTTATCACCAAAGTGTCTCGGCTCGGAAACTTAAGTACGAAAGGGGAATGTCATAAATTGAGCACCCTACTCGCCTGATCAAAGATTGGCCTCTACTAATTATGATGTGATTCTTATTTGCAATATATGCTCTTGTTCTGATTATTAGGCTAACTTACTATGTAATGCCCACAAGTATAGACCAATTGTGCAAAAGTTGGAATGCTTTGATTTCATGCTTGTTTGAAAATATGGGTTTGAATATGCATCACTTGAAAGAGGCGAGTTTGTATATACATTAATCAATTTATTCCACTTCAAACAATTAGCATTCATCTACAGGCATGTAAGAGTTATATCAATTAAGCATTTAGCCTCATAGTGATCATGCATGACATAGCAACAATCACATGCATGCGATATGCTAAAGCAATAAATGCTCACCTAGTACTCCAAGGCAAGCCAAACAAAACAAAAGAATTAGAAAACATGCATGCTCCTAACTAATGCAATATGACTAATGCAACATATACAATTATGCAATTAATGGGCTCGACTACTAACATGGCGTTTGAAGCGATTTGATAGCATGCGGTCTAAGCACGTATTCAAAGAATTTAAGCAATG
Source organism: Camellia japonica (assembly GCA_030407325.1). Classification (NCBI taxonomy): domain Eukaryota; kingdom Viridiplantae; phylum Streptophyta; class Magnoliopsida; order Ericales; family Theaceae; genus Camellia; species Camellia japonica. The sequence goes on along the minus strand of JAPPVO010000010.1, from coordinate 53,622,984 downwards.
ATAGTGCTTTGTTTAGAATGATGAACCGAGCTTTGATGCGTGCAAGACAAATGGATACCTTGGTTATAAAAAAATGCTAACTAAAACATGATGCTCTATTCTACCATCGTAAGTAGAGAAATAAAAGGGAGAAAGAAATGGGAATTAGAAGACATACACACTTATTACACTGTTTGCCCTCATGCAAGAGAGTCCGAATAAATGTCCAAGTGTCCAAAATTAAACTAACTATTACAAAACCAAATAAATTAATTATGCTAATGAATACTAAATAACTAACTAGCTATCTAATTTATTACAACAAAGGTTAATAATAGAACTAACTAGCTAAGTTGACTAACTATGATACTCATGAATAAACATTAATAATAATTATAACAATGCTAACTATAATGGTAATTAATTAATTACAGCAATAATGGGAACATTAATTTACAACATTGATAAACAAAGATGCACAAGGATTGCATGCACGTGACTATTTTTAGAAGCATCACTGTCTGTCTTCCTTGGAATCTGCCTTGTTTCACCTTCAACCACTGCCCTCTGTTTTTGCAAAAACACACTGTTTACCAAACATTGGAGCCCAACTGGCCCCCAATGAGGCCCGGCCAGGCCCAAACAAGGCCGACCATGCCCTGATTTCATGCAAAAGTCTACTTTTGTGCTCTGAGGTGAAAACAGTGCAGACAGAACTTTTCTGAGCTCTGTTTGTCCCCTCTGCTCTTCTCTGCCATGGAGAGGCTCAAGAGAAGAATGAAGTTGGTTCCGAAACCATCAATAAGCAAGTTGATCGCTTGATGATTTCGGGGACAATTGGACAAAAATCAATCAATGCAATGAACAACCACCCCTCCCTCCTATCATGAAGTGAGCTCAAAGAGGGAGGTAGAGACACTTTAAGTTTCATCAACACATCATGAATTGGTACGTGATGACTCTTGACACTATGGACTCGGCATAACGTCCAGCCGAATCCAAGCAATCTTACTTATTTTCTTTACGCCGGTTTCATTGGTTTTAAGCTCATTTTATTAGTCATTTCCATTCTCATACGTAAGGTTCCGAACCAAGACATCTTTGGTTACGACGAACTGTGGCCTTGGCACGAGTTATAGGTTTTCTAGCAAAGGTTTTGCAATAAAATGGATTTTCTATAAAAATTGTCAGAGTTGGACTCTTATCTATGCTTACACCTGTGAGACTAAATCAAAGAAATCGAGGGTCCAAATTATTTTGCTTAACTAACATCGCAAGGAAACTGAAAACAGGGGCAGGGACACTCTGCAGAGGCTCAGAGGAGCTGATGTCAGCAAGCTCTATCCGGGAATCATTAAGGTCTGGGAAAAGGGAAAGGGTACTACGGGAAGAGGCCATGTTAGAAGAGAGTAATGCCAAAAAGAGAGGTTACAGAGTAAGAGCAGAGAAAGATTTGTTTTGTAGCTTTCTACTCTATCTCTCCCTCACTGAAGGGGAAGGTCGAGGCGATCCTGGAGAGATAAGGGTTGGTCTAGCTATTGTCAATCAAACGCTGTGATTGTTGAAATCGTGCACCAAACACAACGCTCGACAAAGACGAAAGAGGAAGAGAGAGACAGGAACAAGGGAGCGGTATGTGTATATATGTATGTGTATACCATATGTATATAATATGTATAGATGTATATAGTTTATATATGTATATGTATGCATGTATATATTCATATATGTATATAGTTTGTCTATGTGTATATATATGTATATGTATGTAACACATATTTTGCATATCGTTTGTATTCGTATATGTATATATGGTATGTATATAAATCAAAAAAAAAATCAAAAAGAGAAAAAAAAAATCAAAAAGTGGAAAAAAAATTAAAAACTTAAAAAAATTTAAAAAAAATACAAAAAATCAAAAACAAAAAAGACAACAAATAAAAATAAAAAAACAAAAAAGAAAAAAAAAATCATTTGAGTATTCATCTGTTGTACATTCATCATATCATTGTTGTGCAATTATCATTGCATGTCGCATGTCTCACATTACCTCTTCATGCTTCTACATTCACCATCACACTTGCACTGTCTATTATATCTGTCATGTATGATTACAACTATCACTATTGCATCAGTTGGATACAATCTATTCACATCAACATTTGATTACAACATTTTTAGTTAATATTTGCCCCTTTTTTTGGGTTGACAGTTAAAACCACTCGGTTAATACTAACCCCTATTTGGGATGACGATACTATCCCTTTCTCGGGTGGTCGGTTAAAACTACCATTGGTTAATACCTCCATTTTCTTGAGTTGTTGATTAAAACTATCCCTCGGTTAATACCTCCCCTTTTGGGGTTGATGGCTAACACTACATTTCCTTCTCTCATGTGAGTGGGTTTGGATTATACCCTTGTTATGCTTCATATCATTTGCACGAGGCTTTCCTTGCATTACATAAATCATGAACTTTCAAAAAACAATCGGCTTCACGAAGAGTCTAAGTCCAACTTTCAATTACATTTTGAGCATATCATTTACCTCATGTCCCTGAACTACGCTGATTTGATTCCTTACAAAGGGATACGTAGGCAACCTTCAGGTTTAACCACCTGCATCTGCATTTTGTTTGTTTGCCTAAGTCTCGCGGCCTTGTCAAAAGGGTCGTCTTCGACACTTTCTTTTAATTACCCGATGATGAAAATAAGAATGTGTTTTTCACGAAATCTTTTGTAAAAAAGATGAAATTAGAGCTTTCTTCCTAACCCTAAACCTATTTTGGCCAAGTGGTTAAGATCCGTCGGGCACCAAAACAAAGTTGGATTGAACCGAAGCAAAACATGCATTTTTCTCTCTAGTCAGTCAACCACCCAGAGACAGTTTCTACCAAATTTTGGTTAGCTTGGGTGGGGCACTTCACAACCCCATTTTCTGACCCATTCATGCATTGAATGCATACATACTCAGCCTCCATTGACTAGTGCTTGATCCATTGAAGATAATGCACCATTTTTGTCTTCCATTTGTGCTCCATTTGCTCTATTATCTTTCTTAATGCTTCATTCTTGTCTTTCACCATTTCTCCACTTACATTGTCTATATAAACACATCAGATTATTGAGAGGGGGAATATGATAGATTGATTAGAGAAGGCTAAAGATAGAGAAAGAAAAAGTCTAAGCTTTGAATTAAAGAGTTGGTCAAAATTAAGTGTTGGTTGTGAACTTTCATTTTCTCAAGCTATACACCATATCTCATCATCTATTACAAAATTCATCCAAGCCATGTAATTGAAGTTAAATTCTAGAGCTTTGATCGAAAAGAGAGTGGTTGTTGTTAAAAGAGAGAAAATTAAGGAGTTCACCAATTTTTCTCCATATATAGTGTTATACAATTCAAGTCACCATTCTAACTCAAATTCCAAGCTTTTGAAGTGAGGATTGAGAACATGCTTCACCACCTTGAGGGTGATCAAAAGGAACTTGGAAATCAAGAAGTTCATCATTTCTTTCGAAGGTAAATTTTCAATTTCTTTCATTTTTCTTGTATTAGCCTTCTTATATTAATTTTCTTGCTTTGATTTCATACTATAAACTTGTTGTAATCTAACTAGAAGCGGTTAGCTAAGCCACCTACATATTCCCTGTTTGTTCTTTTCTCGGTGTTGTAACAAAACAGGTTTCACTAGGCCTAGTTAGCCACCAGCTAATTATTTGATCGGCCGACTAACTTCTTCTAGAAAGAACAGAGTAGTGTTTTGGCGTTGAGCATAATGGTTTACGGCGATCCTCGAGATCTACATCTTCTGTTTTCTTTTTATTTGAGAGTTTTGTGAGGTTTTATTTTATTGTAATATTTTCTTTCTCTCTCTTTCTCATTTAGTTTGTAATTATTTATTCAAAGTGTTGTAATAATTTCCCGTCCCGCTTCTTTCTATCCCCTTTTTTTATTTGCTTTCTTTATTTGCATGTAGGCATCACGTTTTTCTTTTCATCATCTCCATGCTTTGCATTTATGTTTCATGCCTCTTGATTCGACTAAGTTGCATATATGGATTTAATCAATTCTTGTATGATTATGTGCGTTATCTCATGTTCTTGAGATGATTCGCACGTCATTTATTAGAAGTCGAATCTTTAGTTGCATGTCATGAGTGAATTGCATTAGGATTTTGTATATAAGATCATGCATGTTTTGCTAACTTTATTTTGTAGTTGTTCGCAGGACGTTGGTAAATATGTAAGTTTTTTACGCTTTAGCATCCCGCTTGTGTGTGTTTTTCTTACTATGTTTAAGTATCCTGCCATGTGGCTACTTGCTTACTTGATATAGTTGCATGAATGCCGGTGGATGGAGGTTGTGTCGCTTAATTTTGAATGATATTGATTTTCATGTTTGTAAACTCAATTTGTTTGAGTCGTACATCTTCAAAACTCTTTTTAAAATACATGAAATCAAGTTGTTCCAAAATAAATGGCATAGTCTACACTTGTATGCTTCACATAGTAAATTTTAGGATTTCTTAGATAAATCAAAATATGAATATATAAAATTAATAAAATTCATATCATGGTTTAGTAGAGGCCGATCTTTGATCTGGTGAGCAGGGGTGCTCAATTAAAGACCTTCCCCTCTCATACTTAAGGTTTTGAACCGAGATATCTTTGGTTACGACAAACAATGGCCTTAACATGAGTCATGGGTTTTCTAATTTTTTTAAAATATTAGGTGACGACTCTGAGATCTGGTGATATAATCTATTTCTGGCAAAGAATTTGTAATAAACACAGATTTTCTACAAAATTTGCCAAATTTGGACTCTTATCTATGTTTCACATTGTACTTATGCGACTAGATCAAATAAATTGAGAGTTCGAACTGTTTAACGTGCACAGCTACTCCTGGGCATTCTTACAGTTTTTGGCGACTCTGCTAGGAATATTAAGAAACCTTGAGTCAAACCCATGATATGAATTTTATTTTAAATTATATATTTATATCATTGCATGCATTGGTGCACTTAAAGTTCCTATGTTGCCCAAGTCCTGGTGCGAGCACACGCAAACTTTTTGTGACACTATACCATCTCCGCGTTACTTTTGAAACCTTATGTTAATACTTTTTAAGATCTGTCAAAATCTATATAAGGTTATAGGACTTAGAAAAAAAGCTATATTGACTTTTCCAACTTCCTAGTATCTTACTGGGTTATTAACTATAGACACCCCATTTTTGACCGTCCTCAAGACTTGGACGTCACCGTTTGAACACTCGGTGATCATCCATGTTTGTGTTCATCTTGAGTTCCCGGAGGTCTCGGCTACGCGCCTTGCCTCAGGATCTCTCGACTCGACTGTTTTGTGTCTGGTTTTGCACCAAACACTTGTGTTTTGCCTTTGAGGGGCAGGGTAGGGCTTGTTGACCGTCCCCACCCATCACCGGCCATGGCTTGAAGCCACCGACTGTGTTTTGCTGCCACCGGCCAAATATTTGGCCAGCCGACACTATAGATGGCTGGCCGGCTATCTTTTTTTGGTCAATTGCATTTTTGGCCGGCCGACTACTGTGCATTTGCTTTTGCAGATATTTTTGTGCAGCTGGCATGCATTTGGCTCCCCTCCATACACGTGTATGGAGGGATCTCCCTCTTAGTTAGCTTGTCTTGTAAGCTTACAAGATTGAGCTCTATAAGAGGAGGCTTCCTCTCCCTCTTTTAGGGTTACAAAATTTCAGAAGAGAGCTCTGGTTTTTAGGGTTAGCATAATTGTATCTATCCTATATCTATTTCTCTCTCTTTTTGCCCTTAAGGTGTTTTAGTCTTAGATTTGCACACAAACACCTAGACTTACACCTTCTTTTGGAACTGAGGTCCTTGAGGCTTGTTTTTGGAGTTTTGGAGCTGATTTGAACCTAAAGAACCAGCTGGTCTTCCATTTTTGAAGAGGGTCTACAAGGGTAAGACTTTTGTCCTTTTTTACCCCATTTTTGCATTGTATTTTTGCCTACCTTACAACTATTTTTGAGCTTAACATATAGCATAGAAAAGTTCTATTTTTTAGTGCTCTAAATAGTTGGTTAAGGGTGTTTTAAGATTTGGGGTTGTTTGACCCCTCTTAGGGCTTGTTTGGCCCTTGTTTTGTGCCATTTTGGTTGACCTTCGGGACCATTGTATTTGGGCCTCCTCACCACTGAAATCTTGAGGGATTTCAGAGGTGAGGATGGTGCCTTGAGGTCCTAAGAAGCAGAGGGCCACCCCCTCTCCTTGTTGTCCTTGAAAAGGACCATTTTTGCCTCTTGGGGGAGCACCATGTTTAAGTGTATGTTGACCATGCCTTAGCTATTTTTTGTGCTTATTATGTCATGATTTGGCACTGTTTTGAGTTGGTTTTGGTACACCATGCTTGCTTAGCATACATGCCTTGTAATGCCATGTTTAGGCCTTAACATGCTTTAGGTTTTGACCCTTATTCTAGCATGATTTTGGCCAAGCTTTGTGAAGCTTTTGTGTTTGTTTTAGCATGCTTAAGCTCTGTTTTTGGTTGTTTTGGTCGACCATCACATGCTTAGTATAGCCACCTTGCATTTTGGCTTGTTAGCCTTAGGTGTGTGAGTGTGTAGCATGCTTTACTTGCATCATTTCAGTGGTTTGGAACCACTTACCATGTCATTTCAGTCCTTATAATATGTTTACACGCTTGCATTTTATCACTCCTTTGATGCTTTAAGAGGTTGTGTTGTATGCTCCATGTTTAAGCATTTGTGCATGCCTCCATGAGTAGATCATTTAGATGCCATCTAAGTGGTTTTTGGGGCTTGCCTTAACATGATTTGGGACTGTTTTGATCCATTTTGGTCATTTGCTTCATGTGTCATATGATCATGCTTTAAGTATTTGGACCAATTACATGCTATGCTTGTCATGTTTGCTTGATTTGGCATCATCTTTGACATAATTTTCAGAGCTTACATTGCATGCTAATTGTTCATGTTTACCTCCTTTTAAGTGTGCTTAGAAGTTGTTCCTTTATGCTTAAGTGTTGGCCCATCAACATGTACATGTGTGTGTGTGTGTTGGCCCTCATTTCCATATCATTGGCCACTGATTTTGGCATGCTTGCGAGCTATCCATGTTAGTTTAAGTCCACCCCTTTGCATGTTGTTGCATGCTCACCTTGTGTATTGTTGCATACTAGTGTGTCGTTGCATGATTGAATGAAGTCACATGCTTGCTTGCATGCTTGAACATCCACATTGTGTCTTGCATACTCGTAGGTTGCATTGCTTCATGCCTTACATGCTTCTTTACCTAGGTTGTGTGCCTAACATGCATTGCTTGCTTGCATTGTCCATGTTGCATGCAAGTCAACATGCTTTGGATTGCATTGCATTAGCATGCATGCTTTGCCTCTTGAATTGTTTGTGATAGAGGTTGAGCCCCTTTGTTTGATTATGTGCATTGCATTCCATATCAAAATGCACACTTGATTCTTTGGGTCATCATGCATGGAAATGCGCGATTGGTGGTCTGAGAATCAAGGACCATATCCCTTTGAGTCATAAATATGATAAGGAATGTGGTGGTGCACACATTTGCTTGAAATGTATTGCCATGCCAAGTTTTGCCCTCTGTTGCTGTCAAACCAGTTTCTGCAGGAAGATTTGGCCGGCTGGCCATCTACAGTGCCGACCGGCCATCCATTGTTGGCCGATGGATCAATTTGTGGCCGGTGATCATTTTTCCCAGCCGGTGGTGTTCCCCCTCAGCCGGTGGTGTCCCACAGAACTCAAAGAAGCAACCCTGAGACTTTGGCAAGCTTCAGAGGAGCAGAGCAGGGAAAACAGAGGCAACTTGCGCATGACAGTGGGCTTCCGAGCGAAACCGACGCGTGTGCATTGGACCCTCTTCCCGAGGCTACTTTTTACTGTTTTATTAGATTAGTTAATCTGCTTAACTAGTTTAATTTGTCTGTAATATTTAATTAGCTTGTAGGTTAATTAAGTGTATTATTCTTTCGGTCCCTCCGAGCGAGGGCAAATTTGTAATAAGTGTGGGTGCGTGTGTGCATGTCTTCCAACCCCCACTTCTTTCTCCCTTTTACTTACCTGCTTTGATGGTTAGTATTAGGACATGTTTACTTTAGCATACCTTATGCTATGCATGCGTGCATCATTCATCAGTATTGCATGCACCGGGCTCAGCGCATCATACTAACTGCATAAGTATTTCAAATCTAACTTGAATACATGCTACTTGTGCATTTTCACATGTCATTCATTGACTAGCTGAGCCTATTCTAGTGACATTCCGTATGCGTTGCATTAGACATTTAAACATGGACTTGGATCATGCATGATTGCTAACATGTTCTTGTTTTGGCGCGGAGTACATTGTAAGTATTTTATGCTTTAACACCTCGCATGAGTGTAAATGTTAACATGACAGCATGCTTACCATGTGGCTAGATGCTTATGTGATATAAACTGCCTGAATGCCTGTGGGTGAAGGTTGGATTGTTTGAGTTGGAACAACTCATTGAAATCTGTATTTTAGCCTACTTGCGAGTGGGTGCTCATAGCTGACCTTCCCCAATCGTACCCAAGTTCCCAAACCGAGGCAACTTTGGTGATGACGGACACGTGGCCTTTGGCGCCGAGTCAGGGTTTCCTAAATTCCCCCATAAAAAATATTTAGGTGGCGACTATGTATCTGGCAAAACAATCTATGTTTGGCACTTCTTTCAAAAATCTGTTTTTCTCAAAACGATTTGCCGGATTTGGACTCTTTGGTTCAGATTAAGAACCGTGACAATTTGAGTCCTGAACTGTAGTAAGCCCACAGGCGAACAGAACGGGATTCATCCTCCCGGGACGTTCGGGGACGTCTACATTAACCAAAGGACTCTTTGTTGATGTCACCTTGACTTCAACCCCTAGAGTAAAGTTGACCTTGTACATATAGTGAGTTATAGTACCTTCCCAACTTAGGACATGATGCTCTCTCATTTTTAAGATGTGATGATACCACTTGTTTGAATAGTGAAACTCTAGATCATTTCAAAGCTAGAACAAGGTGACCTTACCCTCCATAAGGGTGTTTGTTCTCTTTCCTACTATGTGCAATGTATGGAAATTTGTATAGAGATTCTCAAATTTAAATCAGTGGTCTAGGCATAACATTTTTTTTGAGGTTGAGTTTAGTTTTTTGGTGGGGTAGACAGTGATTGGTTGTGCGAATTGAGCTGAAGTGCTGCTGGAATTCTGATTGGGGGTTTTGTTTTTGGTTTTGTTTTTGCTAAGTTATTATAGGACCATAGCTTTAGAAAAATATGATATCCCACAAAGTCTACCAGCATGAATCCATAGAATTTGTGAGATATCAGACCGTTTCTGTGATCGGGGAATGACCATTTGTTGATTGCACGAGCTTTATTTTTAGTGTGGTTGATGGCCTGCACTTTAACTATTGAGAATGGTTTTATTCTAAGTTTTGAATTAGATGTTGAGTTTAAGTCTGATTTCATCGAGTTTGTAGAGTCGGAGTCAAACTGGAGTTAGTCTAGCCAGTCAAAGTCTGTTGATTTCGGGAGTGCTAACCTAGACATCTCTGTCCTGACTAGGTCTTCTTTGTCATTTTCTTTTGAATCTGTTGTCATCACTGAGTAGGAGTTCCTTTTGAATTTGATGTCGTAGATTCCACCTACTTCTTTGTGTCTTTAGTTTATTACATTGACCAAAATTTTTAAAACTTTTTCCAAAACTTTGATAAAAATGAAGAGGAATTCAAAAAATGTTTTTGCGTGGTCCTACGCAGACATGCTTGGAATTGATCTTGAGACTGTACAACATATGATCCCTCTCAACTTGAGGCCCGACCCCCTTAGCTTTCAAACTTTGATTCTGAGTGTCCAATAATCAACCAGCGTATAAGGCTTCCATAGCGAAATTGGAAACAACCTTAGAACTGGGGGCAATATAGTTGGATGTGATCAAAGATTCAAATTGGATCGTTTGTCAAGCCAATGGAGATTGGAAAGAAAGTAAAAAACTGGAATATGAGAGAAGAAGATTTGTTGCTAAAGGACAATCGAACTCCTATCCACGACCTTAGGGGCAAATTCAGATTCAATTAGCTGAATCCCTACATCATCAAATTTATCTAGTCAAGAGTAGCAATCATTCTTTTGGATTTAAATGGCCTAGAGATCTCATAACCAATCAACATGGCCAAGCTAAAAAATTACTATCCTTGAGAGACTCGCCAGGTCGAAAAACTGAAAGAGCGACCTAAGCAAAAGTTAGAGTAGAAAAACAAAACAAAAAAAATAGAAAATGAAAAATGAAAAAAAATAGAAAAAGAAAAATGAAAAAATTTGAAGAAAAGCTTGCTAGGTTGAAAACCCGGAAGGGCGACTTTGGCAAAAGTTAGAGCACAAAAGGAGAGTGCTAATACCTTAGTGAGCCTTCCCCCGGGAACTATATGATGCCTGATTCCTATCTTTAGGATACGTAAGCAACTTCATCCTAAAGTTTGGCCCCAACCATTTTCAACTTGCTTATCTTATCCATGTTTGATTAGTTTATCCTTATTCAACTCGGTTATCCTATCCATGTTTAATTGGGCTATCTTCGTTCAGTTTGATTGTCCTATCTCTTCTTCATGGAAGGCTCAGTTGCAAGATAGATCAAGTGGTGCATCATGCTTGAGTTATCTAATTTTGAGGTTGTACATCTCAAGGGTTGATTTCATGTTGGTCAGGTAATGATGATTTATGAAGATAGGTTTTGATGATTTTTAATGAAATCGAATAATCTTCTAGAAAATTATTTTATTTTTACAAAACCAAACCATTCTTTGGACCAAAAAGAAAAATTTTCATTGTTCACAACTTGGCTTACATGATTTCAAAACAGAGAGTGGAACAAGCATAATAATCTAACTCTCATGTTGATCAAAATCTTTTTCCAAGAAAACCAAAAAAAAATAGTCAAAGCAATGAACTAGGGGCACAGTCGAGTCAAGTTTTTTGTCCTTCCCCTGTATTCTCAAAAGTCTCCATTTTATAGTGTCAATCACTCACCGGAAAGTGCATAATAGTTGTCTCCAACAATGTAGCAGAACCATTCAGTTGGCTAGCCAACTTTCTATCTAGCCGTACAAATCTTCATCCTGCTGGCACATTTATTGATTCGGCCGGATCAAATTTGCAAAAGTAGGCCAGGATTGGTGGGTTTTTTGTTTTGAATCTTGTTTTACGACATTGAGCCCGCAGTATTCTAAACCGCACCCGCGATTATTTTACTTGGTCATTGTAACAAGTCCGTGAGGGACCTCGCTACAGTTCGGACTCGATTTTGTCACGGTTCTTAATCTTGAACCAAAGAGTCCAGATCCGGCAAATCGTTTTGAGAAAACAGATTTTTTGAAAGAAGTGCCAAACATGGACTGCTTTGCCAGATACAGAGTCGCCACCTAAATATTTTTTATGGGGGGAATTTAGGAAACCCTGACTCGGTGCCAAAGGCCACGTGTCCGTCATCACCAAAGTTGCCTCGGCTCGGGAACTTGGGTACGATTGGGGAAGGTCAGCTATGAGCACCCCCTCTCGCCTGATCCGAAGATCGGCCTCTACTAACCGTGATATCTTTGTTTTGAAAACATTATGCGTTCTTATTCCGGTTATTAGCCTAGAATTACTATGTTATGCGCACAGCAAACAAGTATAGACCAAATCGCCTAAATTGGAACAAAACATTTCGTGTTTGTTTTGAAAATGGTTTGCTACTCGCAAGTAGGCTAAAATACAGATTTTTGCCACCCTCAAGTGGGCTTTGGAAAAGGTGGTTTTGCCACTATCCAGTGGGCTTTAAAACTTGCAGTTTTAATGCATTATTCCAATTTAGGTAATTCAACCTCCATCCACAGGCATTCAAGTAGTTATATCACATAAGCAACTAGCCTCATGGTAATCATGCTATTGTGGCAACACTCACACGCATACGGTATGCTAAAGCATAAAAGCTTACCTAGTACGCCAAGCCAAAACAGGAACTAGTTAGTAATCATGTGCATGATCCTAGTTTATGTTTAAAATGGCTAATGCAACACATGTGAAGATGCAATCTGGACAGGCTCGGCTATCCTAAACATGGCATGTGAAATGCTACAACTAACATGTATTCAATTTGGAATTGAAATACAGATGCAGTTAGAATGATGCGCCGAGCCCGGTGCATGCAAAACAGATGAATGAATGCAAACATGCTATCATACTGTATGCTAATTTGAATATGCCCTAAACTAACCATCGAAAGCTAGTAAATAAAAGGGAAGAAAGACGTGGGGTTGGAAGACATACACACACTCACGCACACTTATTAAACAATTGCCCTCGCTCGGAGGGTCCGAATAAATATTACAGTCCGAACAAATAATACTGAATTAATTATTACAAATTAAATATTACAAAACTTCTAGTTACTTAACAAAATAAATGCAGAAGGGAAAAGGCCACAGCCCCGCCTTGGGATGCGCGGATGATGCATGCTTGAGTCCGTTTCGCCCGGAAAACCCGTACCATGCCACCGCTGCCTCTGTTTACACTGCCCCGCTTTTCTGAAAACTGCCAAAGTCTTAGGACATGATCTATTGGTGTTGAGGAATGCCACCGGCCAGACACAAATGCCACCGGCCAAAGGGGAAGACCACCAGCCACCTTTTTATATTATCGGCCAAAATAAACGGCCGGCCGGCACTGTATTCAGCCGACCGGCCAAAACTCCCTGCAGAATCTGGTTTTTGACAGCAACAAAGGACAGACAGTGTATGGCATGGAATTTCAAGCAAATATAAGCATGGTCACACTCCCTATCATGTAGTGGACTCAAGGGAGGATGGCCCTCGATCCTCGGGCCATCAATTGTGCATTTTGATGCATGATGGCCTAAGAGGTCAAGGTTGCAATTCAATGAGAATGCATGCAACACACAAATGGATACCAAAGACCCTATCATACCAAAGTCAAGGGCCTCGGTGACCGAGAGTTGAGACGTGTTACATCACTTGGAGTATGAACACTTCTCAACCCTCACACTTGGCTTGACACCCCAAACCAAGCAATGTAATGCATGTTATGCAAACATGGTTCAAAGATGCAACATAAGATTAAGATGCAAGGCATGCCAAATGCAATGCAACATGGACAATTTATGCAAAAGAACTAGCATGCAACAACACCTCATGAATCAAACATGCAACAAACATGTGACAAATATGCAATGGTGGACTTAAACCACAAAGGGGCAGACCTCAGCCCACCCCAAAACAGTGGCCAAAAGCGGCCTAAATGTCTAGACATGGTAGCATACGCAATGACCAACCCTTAAGGCACAAAACTACAACACTTCAAGGCATTGAAAGAGACACAAATGACAATGTAAGACCACATTACATGGACTGAAATATGATCTCAAATGATGCCAAATGATGATAATAAGCTAAGCTAGGCATGTTACACTACAAGAAAAAAGTGTTTTTACGACGCGCAATGCATGCCGTAAAAACCCTTTTACGACGTGCAACGGCACGTCATATTATGACCAGTCATGGAAAGTTGTTCACTTTCAATGGCATGCTTTGCACGCCGTTAAAAACTATTTAACGACAGATTTTGTGCGTCGTTGATACCTTTTTTACGACATGCTGTAGTACGCCGTTAAAAACTATTTAACTGCAGATTTTGTGCGTCGTTGATACTTTTTCTACGACATGCTACAGTATGCCGTTAAAAACCATTTAACGGCAAATTTTGTGTGTCGTTGTTACTTTTTCTACGACCACTTTTGCATGCCGTTATTTGGTGGGACAAATAACGACACTGATTGTGCGCCGTAAAATATATAATACAACAACTTGCTCAGCCTGCCGTAGATAAGTAAAACATACCACGACATACATGAAACGCTGTGGAATATTTCATATAATGACCTAATTTGCTTGCTGTATAAACAAGCTTCACAAAATATTAATCAACCACGACAATATTATTTCAACCATCAAAAATAAACTATATATATTATAAACATTCAAAAATTATCAATATATTCATTCCAAACATCCAAAACCTGACTGCAAGTTCAAAAACATCCAAAAGGACTATCCTTAAGTTCTAAATTATCCAAAAAGTTATAAACCATCCAAAACTATACATATATAAGTTTGTAAATATTACCCAAAACTATTCAAAAATTATAGAAATCTATTCATCAAAGTCCTCAAAAACTATCCATAGATGTTAGTTCTACTCAAAATCAAAGCTAATGAAATGGGTTGGCCAAGCAACAGTGCTTCCAATAGCATCTTCAAGCACAAACATCTCACGATTAGGGCGAAACAATGGCGCATTGACTATGACATGGTTAACCCATACTTTCCAACACCCAGACCGAGAGGCACGTGATGTACCAATGCTTTAGAATTTGTTGATGCAATTGTGCCTTCCGCAACCACCACCTTTGTTCCATCCCAATTCAACAATTTGCATTTGGCATTGTCCAAGGATCCACCATTTCCAGTTTCATTTGCGTCATGCAACTACCATAAAAGCAATACATAAGATAAGCTAATGAATTAAAGATAAAATTAAAGTTATTATTAATGTCATATAAAATTTACCCAAATATCTTCATCGTCTTCATTGTTTTCATCACCCTAAAAAAATGTAATACAATATCAAGTTATATTTGTTTTTCCAAATATGAAAGTTTGATAAAAGCTCTTGAGTAGAAAAACAAACAAGCAAACAAAAGTAGAAGCACGAGAAAAATGAAAATGAGTAAATTAATAATGCCATACAAAATTTACCCAAATATTTTGTTGTGAGTGCATCCTACATTCACCACCTCCATGCACCCTACGTTCACCTCTACCATTTTCCTCACCCTAAAAATATCATAATACAATGGCAAAAAGCATTTGTTTACTTAAATTTAGAATCTTTAATGTAATCCATATGCAAAATGACAAGCTTGAGTAGAAAAGCAAGCAAGCAAAAGCACAAGCATATCAAATGTGCAAGTTTACCTGAGTTTCTTCATGTGAGTGTCCATTTGCCCCTTTGCTTGGCTCCTGCAAGTATTAATCAATTTTTTATTTTTACAAACTTTGTGAAATATCCTTATATCTAAGATGGGAAGTACTAAAGTTAAAAAACAATTAAATTTTATAGGAAGATAAATTTAACCTCATATTGTGACATTGTTCATTTTTTTTTTTTACCTCATTTTGCCTTTTTCCTTTTAACATTTCAGCTTTCATCTCCCGGAGTTCTTGTTCTAATAGCAGCAATTTTTCATTTAGTTGTCTCATATTTTGATTCTGGTATGCTTGTGCATCAACTTTCGATGGCAATGCTCCAAATCCAAGCCCTCTTACACTACCACGCCGTTCTGGACCAAACGCTTGAACATTGCATCATCTTTGATAGACATTGACCCTTCTTCTGTAGAAGGCTTGTGAAGCTCTTGAACCTTATTCTGCAATATATAACATTTATGATAAGGAACCCAAGTCTGCTAACTACAAAAACAAGTGCAAAACTCACCTATGAGGGTTTCCTTAAAAATTAAGCACATGAAGCCTCTAAAATTGATTAATACTTGCAAGTGCAAAAACTACATTTACATGAGCCAAATATTCTATTGGTCGTAAAGCCTGTGCGATAGAGCACCATCATTCAAACCATAACACACAAGATAACCAATCAAAGTTTTTTACCAAGTTAAGATCTGTTGCCAAAGAAATTCAACTGTTAAACCTTGACTAGCATGACAATCTGCAATTTTCCTTTTAAAGATCTTTCTCAATTCACTTTTAAGTTTTAATATGGTTTGGTCCACCAGAACTGCAACAAAAATTTGCTTAATAGTAGATTGACCTTAACCAAATGGAACCCGAATAAGGCTGAACACTGACCTAACTAATCCACTCCATTCTTAGTTAAGAATGCGAGTGCATATTTAACCACAACAGAGCTGCATCAAAGTTTCTGATAACTGTATCTTTCTGCATCAATAACAGGTTTACATTAGATAACACATGAGATGAAGTGATTTTTGTTACTCAAATAACAAGGAGAGATGCTTGGTAGCAAGGGAGTTAATTAACAACAGGGAGAGATGCTTTGAAGTTGAAGTTTGAGCTAAAAATAGGTGAAAACTTAATAGCAATGGAGTGAGATGCTTTGAGCTAAAAAGGTTCTAGTATGAACACAGAAACTTAGTATATAGATTGTAGACTCGGAAAACTAGGAGTCAAAAGAAGAAAATGAAATTCTAAGGCCGTTACCAAAGGTGAACATTTTCAGTATTTGGTTTCAATCATTCCTGATAAGAAGGTC